>JAQJVL010000024.1:3500074-4094746 GCA_035578905.1 Stictocephala bisonia
CATTCAAGAGTCTATAAGCTATGTAAATAGCAGTATGAAAATATAATAAAAGAAACGTTTAGGATTTGTTGTATTCTTTAAATTGTTATGCACTGTTGCTAAGTTCAATTCCCAAAGCAAGGAGGAATTGTAGTATTTTTGTTTGTATTTATAAAATAAATTGCTTAAGCATTTCTTTAAATAATTATCCAAATGCAACAAAGTAGTGTTGGAAATTGGTACATTAGGTAATAGAACATGTTGGTAATAGAACACAGTATTAGGACTTCCACTTCATTTAAGGGAAGGGTTAATAGGTTAGGTAGTATGGCATTACGCCAGGCTTCAATGTAATAGGAGAGATAGGGCATCAAGAAACTTACCTGAGTGGACTTGTCCACTTGTACAGTACAGAAATGAATGTAGCACAAACTTTAAGTATCACTGGCTTTCTCTTCAGGTGAGTGGGTCTTCATCTAATTAAACTATTTCTCCTTCCGTTTTTTACAAAGATACTACCTCATATTTAGTGATCAATCTACAAGCTTGTCTAATTTTTGTCTTTGCCCCTTTTGCTGTGCATATCAGCGTACATTCTTTCTCCATAACTCTTTTTGGCTTCTCATTTGAGTCAGAACCGTGTTAGTTATTTCTTGAGTAGTGTGTGTTAGGATCCTGTGTGTGTACAGGGCAATGTAATATTGTAATATAATGTATATATACACCTATACCTGTACAGGAGCATTCAAAATTATGTAATATCTAAATTAATATCTACTTTGGCTCAAAGGTTGTGTTGGAACAGTGGTTTAGTAAGATTATATATTTATATTATTTAATAAAAACTTAAAAAAGACATTCAGGTAGTTCTTTATGTTTGTAAGAAATATATGAATGAAACAGTGTCCACAACCAACATTGTATGTCTTTGGTGCAGATCATGTAAAAGAGACAAACAGTTCAGTATCTTATTGATGAAAAAATAAAATATTGGACAGAGTCTCCAAACTACAAGTAGATGGAAGGCTGATACTAAAATCAAACGTAGGTTAGGAAACAGTTTTGAGATTTTAAATTTAACTATCATCTCTCAGAAGTATTACACCAGTCAAGAGTAAACTCGGAATTGAAAGCAGGGTTTATTAAATTTGTTGACTTTTTAGATGATAATACAGGGAATATTGTGCACTACCTTTTTAATTTTAGCAAATTTAAACGTTTCAGGCATAAGTGGTGGTGATTGGAGTGCTCGGAATAAGTTGAAAGCTTACGAAGGTGTGTGGAGTCTAGCCATCCGTGACTTCTCACGTGCAGCTAACCTGTTTGTTGATGTTGTTCCCACGTTTGAGTCTTATGAGCTAGCAGACTTTGGCACCATCATTCGCTACACTGTGTTGTCCTGCATGATCGCCTTGCCTCGTTATGATCTCCGCAAGAAGCTGATGCTCCATGGTGTCATGGCCCAGGCGTTACACTCTCAGTATCAGGTATACTGCCATCTATTATGATTGCTTTTACTTCTAAGATAGTTTAACATAATCATTGTATAGTAATTGATAACTATTTACATAAATATCTATTATGTTTAAGGTGAAATGTGGAAAGATAAGCATTAAATCATAAATGTAAGATTCAACCATAGTAGTAGTAATAGTTTAATTAACGGTAGACCTCTCCAGAATACTCGCAACTTCAAGTAACAGGATCTACTCTAAAATGTAAGCATAGAAGATGTTATGACATTTTTTTTATATCTTGATTATTTTTCACTCTAATTACAATTTTGCAGTTTTATAGAAAAATATATTCTTAATATCATTTTAATTGTTAGAGCTACTTTCATATTATTACAAATTAATTCAAGACTAGCTGAACACCCTTGTAAAAAAATATGTTTTTAGTTAAAAAAACTGTTAGTAAAAGGTGCTTAGTCTTAACTAGAATCTACAGTTTCCGGTGATAACCGCATCAAGGTACTATCTACAATATTTATACAAGATGACCAGACGTTTCGCCTATACTGTGATGTCTCAGTGGTTCTCTGAGACTGAAGTCTCAGAGAAACCACTGAGGATGCCACATCACAGTATGGGCAAAACGTCTGGTCATCTTGTAAATCTTGTATATTGTAAATATTGTGATGTCTCAGTGGTTCTCTGAGACTTCAGTCTCAGAGAAACCACTGAAGATGCCACATCACAGTATGGGCAAAACGTCTGGTCATCTTGTAAATCTTGTATATTGTAAATATTGTGATGTCTCAGTGGTTCTCTGAGACTTCAGTCTCAGAGAAACCACTGAGGATGCCACATCACAGTATGGGCAAAACGTCTGGTCATCTTGTAAATCTTGTATATTGTAAATATTGTGATGTCTCAGTGGTTTCTCTGAGACTTCAGTCTCTCAGAGAAACCACTGATGTCTGGTCATATTGTAGATAGTACCTTGACGCGGTTGTCACCGGAAACTGTAGATTCTAGTTATGACACCGGCCGCTTAACCCATTAAGGTAGTTCGACGTGCCAGACACGTCCCGTTTCCGCGGGACGGGGTGCCGTCTGACGTGCACAGCACGTCGCAAGTTTTAATGACGCAGTTGTGATCATAGTTGCTAGGTTTTCCAACAGATAGTGCTGTCTTGCTGTTCCGTAACATTTAAGAATTAAATGCCTTTGATTTTGTTGCTGTCCGCAGAATATACACGGTTCAATCAGCTGTTATTTGTTTTATTGTTTGGCAGTGGCCAGTTTGTTTTCATCTGCTCGCGAAGTTGTTTTGGTTATGTGCATTGTGAATGTAATAATTGCGGTTGTGATATAGATCGGAAATGATTGCGTGATTCAGAATTAGATTTATATTGTGCAAAGTTTGTATAGCAAAGAAACTATAATCAGAAACTCGCTGGCTTTGCGAGAAATGCCAGGCACCCTTGCACCTAGAAAATTGTTTCAAGGAGTTTCACACCAAGAGTGCCTTGTAAATAGTATTTTGTGTTGTAAATAGTGTTTTTTTGTATGTAAATAGTGTTTTTTATATAAATATAGTTTTTCAAGATACTTAAGATAATAAATTGTTGCTGTAAGACACCATTATTGAAATTTCCATAACAACATCTTTGCTACATTAGAAACAATAAAAATCAGCCACTGTAAGTTTTATTTCTTATTTTTTTTAGGTAAACTGTATTTCAAAATATATGTTATAGTAACTTTTTATGTACAAAAATAGATGTACTTTCATAAAATAAATGGTTTGTTCATATAAAAAAATATTTAAAATAAAAAAATTAGTCTACTTTTGAAATTTCAAAACTAAATTTGTTATAAATTTATTAATAATAACAAACAAACAAATATTTACTATAGAAAGTTTAGGTATACATTTTTTATTACAGCAAATTCTATGAGAAAAACGATAAAACAAGTTTCATTACTCTATCAATAACAGAAAAAAGTTATATCAGTTCTACTAAACTCTTACAATTTCACACATTTTAATTGCTGCCCACTAGAGCAACATAGCAAAAATAACTACTACCTCAATGGGTTAAGCCTAAGTTCTAAGTGCTTAGTCTTAAATTAATTGAGTATATACTTGATGAGTATACAATAATTTTATACTTAATGAGTATACAATTATTGAGTATATACAGGGTGTCCCACGGAGAAATGCAGAAATTTTCAGGTCTTGTTCCTTTTGTGAAACTATGAAAAATGTCATATGAATGTTGGTCTGGAAACGCTTTGTTAACGATTTACAGCCAGTGAAAGATTTCGTGTGGATTTCAGTCCCCCCCCCCTTTGAATGAAGCCTTACTGAAATGTGTTGGGCATTAATTAAGGTGTAAGATTTAGTAGATATTATGTAAAATGAACTGAAAAATCCAATAAATTAGGGCCCAGACCTGTAACCACAGCAGTTTTAAAACAAACATTAATCTTGAAAAACAGGTTACATTTAGGTTTGAAGTACATTAGCGTTGTTATAAATAATTAACATATACCTGTTTATGTAGAATAACAAATTCTGTTTATAAAGAGGAAGACCTGAAAATTTCTTCGTTTTGTCGTGGGACACCTTGTATTTATTATATATATAAAAGGCTAAGCCCTGGCTGACTCACTCATCACCAATTCTCCAACTTTCCATGTAGGCAGAGAGTTGACATTTTTGTACACTGTTTCTTTAGGTCTTAAATAGGACAACTAAAGTATTTTCATCTTGATAAAATACTCCTGAGGGGTAGAAACTGCCCCTAAAAGATTATTCCATAAGGATAACATTGGGTTGATTTTAGTAAATTAGTAAAAGCTGTTTTGTAAATAAAAAAAATTTGGTTATTTTGTATATTTGACATTATGCTATTGATGCATTTAGAGTTTAATCTTCAGCTGTTAAAGAAAAGCAAATTAAATAAACAAGTTTGAAATGGGCTAAGTAACCATTGGTTATTTGTACTAATAAATAGGTAGCAGCGCAAGTAGTGTAAGTGAGATACTGTAAATAAATTTAATATTGTGATTTTATGTTGTACAGTTAATCTACTACTATTTGTAGTTAAAAGTCACGTGTTGAGGCCGAGGAGTATCGAGTGAGCGATTGTCAGAGTTGGCATGCAAAGTGTGCGGGGTGTCACTAGTATAAATATATATTTTTTAGTCTAGTAACAGTGCTGGTCAAATTTTGAATTAAATTACAATAAAATGACATTAAAATCATATTTTTATCTACTCGTAACCTGTTCAACTAATAATTTTCGGAATTTCAACAAAACGCTAGTTTAGGATTTGTCTTTCCGCAAGTAAAACATTTGATCTACAAAAAAAATCAGGTTGGTCTTACAAATTTACCAAATTGTCATGGTCCTAAAGTGTTAAGTAAGTTATGGTTGGATAAATCACAAGGTCCTAGATATTCCCTAATAACTTGAGTTTGTTGTGCAGGATCTACGAGAGTACTTTGTATCACTTTATGATGGACGGTACTCAGACTTTCTTGTCTGTTTGGCTCGTATTGAAGTGGAGATGAAGAGAGACCCTTTACTCCACCCACATTATCGGCACTACGTTCAAGAGATGAGACTGCGAGCGTACAAGCAGATCCTTCAGGCATACCGCTCGCTCAGGTAAGATCGAAAAGGAAACTTACTATTTAAATTTGATGCAAATGTATACTGTAAATGCTGTATAGTTGGACAAAGTCTGATATTATGGGTTTCAATGAGAAACATAGTAGAGGAAAATATTCCCCTTGAACAAGACCGACATTAATTTCTTCTGGCTTACTTAAAAGACCGTGCATCTGAAGAAATTACTATGAATGATTTTCTCAAACTTGATTAACTAAACACTTTTATGGTATCAGTTTTTCACGGTGGGGCAAGTGCGTGAATTATACTACCCTCAAACTTACCACCCAGTCTTTCCATCAAGCCCAGTTGAGTCCTTGTGTAACCTATAGTCACTCCACTCTGTAGCCGACCTGGCATTAGTTAGAAACAATTTAGTTATTTCTCTAACTAACCCAAATCAATTCCCAAAAACACCTGCTGTAGACGATACTTAATGTTCAACAAATGTCAGACTCAAGCAGCAAGCTCAGCTTAACCATAAAATTCACGCTCACATAACTCTAATTTAAAACAATGTATACTTGTTTCCATAAAAGGTATTGTTTTGGACATGAAAGTAGGCTTACCTTTTTAAATCCTTCGGTAAGTCCTTCGAAAGTTAACACACCTAAAAAAAGGAAAACAGTCATTGCCACTGGACTACTCTTCGGCCCATTATAGAAGAGGTCAGTGGACTTAGCTTGCTGCCCTGCCCTAGATGGATATTCCCACTCATGTAACTGACTCCTATTAGGGTGTTATCCTTGTGCAGAGCAAGCTAAGCAACCTTGAGCTGGGAATTTCAAGTCTATTGATCAATGGCCACCATAAATATCACTGTGCCAACGATATCATTTTTATTATACCTAAGCGTCCACTTTTAACATTGCTGGCCTAAATGATTGTGGCATAAATACTCGTATAATCCCAAATAATTATTCTCTGCTCAATGGTTAGCTCACCTTGTCTAATCTTGTGTAGCTGATGTTATTGGGAACTGATTTGGGTTAATTAGCGAAATGACTAATATTAATACTAGCAAGTCTATAGATTGGAGCAACATTGTGTTGGATAGCGTGATAAAGATTGCACTCCAAAAAAACTGGTTTGTATACATTACCTTATGTTATTTTATTATGCAAGTTAAAAGCAGGGAATCTGTGTGGCTTAGCTACTATTGTACTCACACACAAAATGGACGCTGTGGAACTTTGAATACCTTGTTATATATTTAAATTATATAAAGAGTGTCTCTGAACTTTCTGATAATCTACCTTGGTTAGTGTTTCTGGTTCATTTAGAATCACAGTTATTATATTTAAAGTGTCCAAAACACTTTGATTATCCTTGCAGCTGCCATTTTGTTTTTTTACTTTTAAATTTATATCTAAAACCAAAAAGTTTTATTAAGCTAGAATTTTGTATAGCCCTTTTTAACATAAAGATCCATTTTTACAAAAAGTTTTAAACCTAATAATACTTGTGAACCAACTTATACACTTTAAACCTAAATAATTCAAAAACCAATAATTATAATAAAAACTACATGGAATAATATTCTTTAGCAAATTTAATTACAAATCCAATGATATAACTATTTTAAAAATCAGATGAAAAGTAACAAAGGAAAGATCATTTATTTGACTGTACGTACAATATACAACACACATGTAACAGCTGATAATAATAAAGTAATTTGTGATAGTTTTAAATCAGCTGACTAGTACAAAAATAAAGTTTACGTAAACATCTGATTTAAGACTATCACAAATTACTTTATTATTATAAGCAGTTACATGTGTTTTCCATGTTGTACTGTCAAATTGAATTTTACTTCCAGTCACATAAATGATCTATGTTAGCTAAAGAAGATTATTCTATGTAGTTTTTACTATAATAGTTGGATTTTTGAGTAACTTAGTTTTAAACACTTTAAATGCCTGCCATTTTGAAGTTGTAAATTTTTGTAAAAACAGATTTTTATGTTATAAAGGGCTATACAAAATTCCGGCTTAATACACCTTTTTGTTCTAGAGATGTAAATTTAAAAGTAAAAAAAAAAAAAAAATATACATGAATGGTGGCTGCAAAGATAATTGAGGTGTTTCATACACTCACAATACATTATTAGTGATTCTAAACAAAGCATAAACAATAAGCAAGAGTGGATGCCATAGAGATATGAGACACCCTGTATATCAAAACAAAGCTAGTAAGATGTGTTACGTTGAATTGTAATGTATTACTAAAGTTTTATGGAATTGCAGACTTGTACTGAGTTGCAACTGAATATCTCATCTCTAAATGGTTCTATTTTAGTTTGTTTCAAGTTAACTAAGATTAAATATACTTTAAACGTATTGGCCAATTTATTAGAAAATTGTTTAGTGTTTGCACGTTTTTGTCCTCTGTTGAAGATGTCTGATCATGCATTCTTTTCTTAACAAGATGTCATCAGGTTTGTACGCTTTAAGACAAATGTCTAAAATTTGTAATTTAGAAACTTTAAAAAATATATATTATGCCATGGTTCACTCTCACATGGCTTATGGTATAAGTGTTTACGGTTCTACAACTAAAAAAAACTTGGATAGGGTATTACTTCAACAAAAAAGAGCACTTAAAATTATGTATAATTTTAAAAGAGACCAATCAGTAAAACACATATTTGTAGAATTAGCCATACCAACTGTTTTTGGGTTATACATTTTAGAAACGGCGACCTATACAAAAACATTTGCAAATCCCTCTCAAGTACCTAGAAGACACAATTATAATATTCGTGCAAACAGGCAGGTAGAACAACATAAATTAGAATTCTTTACTAAGAAAACTACATTTATAGGAAGTAAACTGATTCATCACCTTCCAAGGGAACTTTTGCAAGAAGAAAATCCGATTAAATTTAAAAAAAAACTTAAAGAATTTATAGTTAAATTGGCCCCTTACTCTATGGAAGAATTCTGGGAAAGTTCTTACTGTTAATAATTCATTATATTCATTCATTATATGTCCATAACATTTAATTTTAATTTTATTTTCAGACGAATTACATTTTTTAATTATTTTGTTAAATATACCATTGAAGTGTATTCATATATCTGAATTTTCTTTTTTACATAATTAACAATGCTAAACATAAAATCTGAAATTATAAGGTTACCATAGTGTAGGGATTACTTTAATTTTAAGACTCTATTCATTGTATGTAATGTGCATGTATTGAATAAAGGATGTTTTGAATTTGAATTTGAATTTCCAAATTCATGTTAAAGAATATTTGTTGTTAATGATTTCAAATGAGTGATTGAGATTTATGAAATTTCTTACCACCTTAACAAGAATTAAGAACTTTATTGCCATTGACTATACAAAATAGAATAGGCATTGTCAAACATTTAAAGCATTCTAAGCATGTTAAAACAAAATTACAATAATAACATACTAAACAATAAATACATTTAAAAAAATAGTTTTAAAACTAACAGTTGAGTACTACCATTGATTTTACTATATAAAGAGATACTCCATCCATATGGGAAAGTTGTGGCGAAGCCCCAAAACTGTTTTGAGGCCCCACGCTGCGCTGCGCATAGCCCTATTTCCTCTCTCTCTCTCGCACGCTCTTCCGTCTCTCTCTCACTTCCCTCCTCTTAACCCACTCTCCCATTCTCCAGACAGCCGCCCCGCCCTCTCCTTCCTCAGGTCCCACACACAAACAACGTCCTGCTTAGATAATTGTTTACGTTATTCCATATGGCCAACGTTTATCCGGGTGCTCTGTTTTTATATTTGCTTGCATCTCTTTCGAATAATAAAGAATACTGTGTTGATACTATTACAGTAAAACTCAGTGTGACATTCATATTGAATAAAGAAATATTTATAACTGAATAAATTAAAACACCACATTGATTTATATGATTAACACACAGTGTATATGTAAATAGACACACTTGAATAGACCGCAAACTTATCGGCAATGCTGGCGATAATTACTGCTGATTTAAGTAAACATTTTCATATTATATAGCCCATCTGAAAATTCTTTATTTATTGCATTTTAACCATCGATTAAGTGATTAAATCGACTGTTGTACTCAATCATTAGTTTTTTCATATGCGGTAATTGATTAAAAAATAAATTGTTTTCAAATCCAATCAATGACTCTCCTTTCAATTATGAAATTAATCTGCAAATATTCCAGGAATATATAATAGCCTATAGTGAAATATTAAACAATGTGACATTATTTATTTCTTTGACAAAATAAATATTGAAATAGGCCTATGATATTTATATAGAATAATACTGGGCAAAATATAAAAACCAAATGACATTCAAATTGCATGATAGGGTTAGAACAAATCATAACAAAACCACTAATTTACTTCTATACAAGATAAAAATAGCTTTCATCTTATGGCCTGATTCGGACAATCTGTGTATAGGCATTTAATTTAAAATAGCATTATTTTTAATTTTATTATATACATATGTTTTCTTATTACTGTCTGTAACATTAACATATTATTTGGTTCCAAGTAATTGCATGATTGTTTGTAAAATATTTCATTGTTTGGTGAATGGTCAGTTTTTATTTTTTCGGAATCATGAAGAGTTGTGACTCTACTATTACTTCTTGAGAAAAACAATCTCAATGTCAATTGCAATTGGTTAGGAAATATTATCGCGATAGAATATAACTAGACTACCGATTATTTAGATTCAATGTTCATTATTTTAATCAGGTTGTGAAATTATTGTAAATTTTGTTTATGTCCCCCTTTAAAAAATACCGATTTATAACATTGATTGAATCAGACCATTGTAAAACGTATGTCTAAGGCGAATATAATTATTAAAGTTAACACATCTGTTTTTCATACTATTATTTTACTAGATGTGAAAGTATGGATAAACTGCAATTTATTTATATTTTCAATTTCTCTGGAAAAGACACTCTGGAATTACACTGGTAACACTTCACAAGTAGCGTGACCAGCAATAACATAAGAAATAACTAATTTTAAGTAACCACATTCTAAATAATAACAAAATTAACTATAGCCGCACTCTGTGGCGTTTTTAATTATAACAATTCGAATATGACTTATTTACACAACTGAGAATGAACAGAACAAACAATGCCAAGAACTAACAAAACTATATAAACAAATAACTATTACAAATAAACAATAATATAGTTAAAAAATAATACGTAAATTTGGGTTTTGCGCATATTTTGAACTGTAATAGTATGGTTTCAAATTGAAACAATTATATATATCGTATTAATGATAAGCATACACTTTCAAATTAGATAAATTAATCCTAAGTAGAAGAACAGGGACCTTTTTTTAATAACCAAAAACTTCAACTCTAGAACTGTGGAGAATAATATAGGCTATACATGTTTAAAAATTATTGTAATTTAATAGTAACATTTAAATGAATGGCAAACATATTTATATTAAACATCTGCGGTTAAAAAGATCACTAAAAGTCAAACAACTTATATTATTTACACTTATTTAGCTACACATTAGATTAATTAGGATATAGTATTACAGTGATAACTTAAATCACTAATGAGAGTTAGGCGAGGGTCCAATAACAAAACGTGCGAGCTGTACTTAAAACGTTACAGGAAAAACAAAGGATATGCGATGATTGTTAGTCTAGTACCGTACACCAAAATAATAAATATTAATAAGAATATTTCCATTTTATTGATTTTTTTTTTTTTTTATCCAACTTAAGCCCAAAATCAATTCAGATATTGTCACACTTTAGTTGTTATAGAAAAATGAAATCCTGATTTTGTCATCTTGAAAACAAGTTCAGCTGATATAGATAATTATTATATTTTACCAATAACCAAGAAAATATAAGCACAGAATATAAGCAGATATGTGCTTATTTTGTAGTATAAGTTTGGTGCTATTCGGAATCAGACCAGTGAAAATTCAAGTTATTTTTGGCGGATTGTGATATTTACGGAAATATTTCTATAGCACAGCTTGAGGTCTAAGTTGCATTTTTGAGCGGCCAAGACTGGACAGACTACCTGAGATCGGTATTGCGCGCAACTCGAGTACTGGTTTGGGGCCTTCTTGGGACATCGCAATTAACGCAGCTAGGATTGCGCGCAACTCGTTAACGGCCAGAGAGTGAGGTAGGCCTATTACACGATTTTCGGCAACGCGACTGAAGAACTGAATTGTGTGCGTGTATGTTTTTTCTTTTTCATTTTATGACTCCGCTACTATTTATGAAATCATCAATACAGCAAATATTTTCTCTTTATCTCCATCTCTTTATATCAAATAAAAAGAAAAAAATACCAATCCTGGTATAGACTAAAATAGGTTTACTTTACCTTCCGTCAAACAGTTCACAGCGTGTGATGGTGATAACAACTACATGTTTCGCCGTGATTACGGACGGCATCTTCAGGTTAAAGAAAACAAATAAGTCCAAGTGGGACGCGTCACAAATTAATTAAAACTTAACAAACACACTTCACACACGAGGAAAACAACGAATATTAAAACTTTCGGTAGGCCTACCACACACATTTCACTGTCCACGGCGTGATCCGGAAGCAGATTTTAATATTGTGGTATTTATGACAAATAGTTCAATTTACTTTTAAACAAAAAGGAATATTCATTTATAGTTAAAAATACAACAATAATTATACAATGCAATATTGACAAGAAGCTTTAATTACTTGATAAAAAATGAATAATGATTTCAATAATATAAAGGGTTAATTCTAGTATTAAATAAGAATAAGAATAAGAATAACTTTATTGTCATAATAAATACATTCTTTTACAACTAGCATAGCTAGTACAGAACATATGACATTGTCAAGTTGCCTTAAAACTAAATTATTATTCTAAAATGAATATATCAAAATGACAAATGTGTTAAATAAAACAGAAAGGAATTATTTCCCAGTGCTACAGCCTAATCATTCAAAAATCCTTCCACTGAATAATAGATTTTCTCCGTAAGGAAACTTTTCAATTTATGTTTAAAGCTGTTTTCCTTAATTTTATCTTTTAAATTATTTGGGAGTTTATTATACAGTTTTTTCCCTATATTGAGGGGTTTTTTGAACTAATGTCAATCGATGTCTTGGATACTGGAAATTTTGATGAAATCTCGTTTCATAGTGATGTTTATGTTGTGCTTTCATTAACTGCTCTAAATTATTTTTCACTAAAATCAAGCATCTTAATATATAAAGGCATGGAACGGTCAGTAGTTCGAACTGTTTGAAAAATGGTTTACATGATTTTCTTCTAGAAGAAAATGTCATGATTCTAATATATTTCTTTTGGATTTTAAATATTTTACTTGCATGAGGTGATGTACCCCAAAATTCAATACCGTAAGTTATAACTGGTAAAAAAAGGCCATAATATATCATAAGCCTGGTTTTAGAATCAACAATTTCACGAAGAACTATCATTTGAAAACATAAGGAATTTAATTTTTTACATATTTTACTGACAAAAGTTTTCCAATTAAGGTTTGAATCAATTTCTATTCCTAAAAAGTTAACTGAAGAGTTAATTGATATTGGGTCACCATGAAATAAAATATTACTGTCAATATAATCTCTATTTTGTTGGGTTTGGAATGTAACTATTTTTGTTTTAGAGTGATTAAGCAATAAACCATTCACTGAAAACCAATTTTGAAGTTCCTCAAGTGAATTCTGAAAAACTAATTTAATGTCTTTGGTTGAATTTGCTTTTAATATCGCTGAGGTATCATCTGCATAAAGTATAAGACTAGAAGATACACTTGTAGGTAAATCATTAATATATAAAAGGAATAGCAAAGGCCCTAATATTGAGCCTTGAGGAATACCAAATCTTACGTTTTGCCAATCTGAATAATATTTAATATTGTTCTTAATAACTATAGTTCGTTGGTAACGGCCTGATAAATATGATTTTATCCAAGACACTGCTGAGTCACTAAATTTAAAATATTTAAGTTTCTCGCAAAGTATATCATGTTCAACACAATCAAATGCCTTGGTTAGATCACAGAACACACCCATAGTGCTCTGTGATTCATCCAAGGCAGATGCAACCTGGTCAACAAAATGAGCTACCGCAGAGATTGTGTTGTGTCCTGCTCGGAAACCAAATTGGTTCTCAACAAACAAATTATTTACATCCAAAAAATTTACAATTTGATTATAAGCAATTCTTTCAAAAATTTTGGAAAAAGATGGTAATATTGAAACGGGTCGATAATTATTTAAAATTTCTTTTTCCCCCTTTTTATATAATGGTTTAACCTCTGCATATTTCAATTTATTTGGAAATTCTCCACAATAAAATGATTGATTTATAATTAAAGTTAGTGGTCTACGGATTGCTGCAGTAGTAAATTTCATTAATGTTTGAGGAATTTCATCCCAACCTGCACATTTCTTGTTCTTAAAAGAATTAATTATTCTTGCAACCTCGGTTGATGAAATAAAATTGAAAGAAAATTCTGAATGGCAGTGATTATTTTCCTGTATTAATGTCATTGCTTCAGGCTTAGAGGAAGATATATTTAACAGAAGAGGAATATTCGAAAATCTTTCGTTGAATAAATTTGCAATCTTTTCTCCACTTACCACCCTTTTGTTATCAACAACAAAATCTGGAAAATTTATGTTATGTTTTTTCACTCCTAGTTCTTTATTAACAATTGACCAGGCTGCTTTAGTCTTATTATCTGATTTACGTATTATATCACAGTTATACAACAGTTTTGATTTTTTGCACACAGCTTTAAAGATTTTCTTATATGTTTTAACATATGAAATAAAGCATACATCCTCTGACTTTTTAACCATTTTACTGAGGAGTCTTTTCTTAGCACTAGATATTTTTATGCCTGTTGTGATCCAGCTCTTCTTTTTATTGTTAATATTATTAGTTGAATGAAATTTTAAAGGAAAACAGCTTTCAAAAATATCCTTATAAGTTTTTAAAAATAAGTCATAATTATTATTCACATTTTTGTTAGGATTCACATACCATTTAACATGATTTAAACTCTGATTAAACAAATTAACTTCTTTCATTGAAAATATTCTACTCTTAAATCTAATATTTGATTTTACATCACTGTCATTTTGTCTTACTGATAAAAAAAGTGATCTGTGGTCAGAAAGCCCTAACTCTAAATTCATTTTAGGAATTACATTGCCTGTCTTAAAGTGATTGGTAATGATATTATCTATGCAGGTCTTTGATTGTGGGGTAATTCTTGTTGGCGATTTAAAATTTACAGACAGGCCATACACTTCCAATAAATTTAAAAACACTTCTTTTTGCTTAGGATATTTACATGAATCCAAAATATCTATGTTAAAATCGCCTGCTAAATAAAATTTTTTTGTTTTAATTTCTTTCTTTATTAAATTTAAAAACGATTCTAGCTTATTTATAAATACATTAAAGTTACCCTCACATGGTGTTCTGTAGATAGAGACAATGACAATGTTCAATGACTTTATTTCAATACTCGAAATTTCAAAAGTTGAATCCTCATTGAAAATAGATAAATCTTGTCTATCAATATAGTGAACATCACTTTTTACTAATATGCAAGAACCTCCACGAATTATTGTATCTCTGCAATAAAATGCAGCTAACGTATATCCAGGAATAGAATTAAATAAATTAATAGTATTTTTTGTAAGCCAATGTTCATTGAAACAAGCAATAATAATATTAGAATCTTTTAATAAAATATTTAAATCATCAATTTTTTTAGCTAAGCCCCCTTGGATATTATAATGCATAACCCATTCATAATTTGAATCTGTCATTGCCTCTCTACATAAAGGCCACTTAAAATAATTAGTATAACTTTGATTATTTAAATGATTTGTTTGACATTTAATACATTTATATTCTAAGTTTAGGTCGGATTTTGTAGAGTTACTGCGATTGTTAAAAAACTATTGTCATTTGGTGAGGCTTCAGAATTTTCCTTTGTTAATTCCAAAATAGAGGTACTTTGAGTTACTAGATTTGATTCTGTTCCCATCGAAGCACATGACACACAACTGACCGTATTTGTTTCACTTTCACTGGTCCCTGATATACAATGTGCAAAGGCTACACTAGTATCATTCTTAAATTGCATCATTATGTCTTTCATATTATCCTCAACAATTTGTATGTTATCAGATGATATAGATGTCAATTCACAATCTTGTCCTTGAGCAGTCCCAATACTAAAGTCAGACACCTGCTGCACTTGTGATGTTACAATTTCATTGGTGATCGAGTCCTGCATATTTAGTGAGCATGATATAATTTCTGTTTCTTCAGTTGTACTTATTTTTTCCTTAGCTTTTATTTTGGTTTCTTTTTGACTTCTTTGCTTGATATTATTTAAGATGGCCATTGATATTGCATTACTAAGTTTGAGCTTTCCAGATCTCCTTAGATGTAGACCATGATTAGTGTGGTCTTTTCTACTCATTGAAAACTTCTTGATCGGAACAAAATTTTTATTTATTTTACAAATCTCAAATATATTATGTTGTATTCGTTTGTTTACATCATTTATTATTCTGTTTAATTTTGGTTTGTCATATCTCATAAGTACCCCTGGAAACAAAAAATTTGTACTTTTTGACATCCCTTGCATAAAAGAAAATTCTTGGTCCGTTGGTTGATATTTCTCGTCTTGAATGTCATTAGTTCCGCCTAACACTACAACATAGTCTTTTGAATTGAAATCCTTTGTTAGTTGTTCTACATCAGAGATAACATTCCCTAGGGTTGCATTTGGCTTAATAATTGAAGTGACACCAAATGTATCTCCAAGTTGGTCTTGTAACAACTGACCACATTTGCGACCATGACTATCAGCCAACAGAAGGACCCTATGTTTTTTCTTAGGTCGGTAGGCAGAAGCTTTTGGAATTTTTGGAGTTATTTTGATTTTTGTACTCTCTTTGCATAATATTTCTTCACTTAAGCTATTGAATCGATTTGAACAGATAATTGATTCCTTTTGATGAATGCTCAGAGCTCTAGGTCCTTTCTTCACCAACTTCCAATTTTCAGTTGGGAGTTTGTGTGTCTTCGTTTGTGATGTGAATGGAATTATAGGCGTATTGCCCTTAATTAACATCGACTTTACAAGCTCATTTGAGACTACAGTTTTGTTCATTAGGAGATAAGCAATGTGTGATCTCTTTGTGACCAGATCCAGTTCACTAAACGTGAAAGGAAGACTGAGGTTTTGCAATGCACATATTGGATTCATATTATTACTAAGCATGTGGCCAATAATAAGTTCTGTCACTGCCAACAAATAAATTCCACAGTCATAACTATTTTGTTGTTGAGGGGAGTGGTTTACGTCAACAATTTCAGCTTGTTGTTCTGTACAATTATATAAGAAATTAAAAAATTTATTTGCCATAATTTTCGCTGGTTTGTAGTTGTAGTTTTTCAAAGAGTCATAGTAAAAGAACTTTGCCTGTATTGTATCAAATACTAACAGACTCCAGTGAGTGCCTTCTTTTCCTCCTAAGTTTTCATTATCCCTGTTATTGTCATGACTCGTATTCTCAAGGTCATCACTGTCATTGACAGGAATAAAAACATATTTTGCTTGTCTTATATTTAAAGGCTCCAAAACAAAGTTATAATCATCCAGTATTTTAACAGCCTGACACATGATGGGATTCAACAAAATAATGTCAGTACTCTTTATTACATTGTTGGTTAATATCTCATAATAATGTCTGATTACATCGTCAACAACCCAATTAGACCCCAATAAGTTAACAGCATTATCAGTGGCTGTAACTACTTTCTGAGCAATGGGATTAACATCGTTGCTGATAGGGGAAAGGGTTTTTATAGGTAGAGGACTACTTGCTGCAGATGGGAGATCTATAGTACTATCCTTAGTACTATTTGATATGTCATTAATACCAGTGATATTGTTTAAGCCTTCAGATAGGTTCATGTCAGAACTTTGAAGACACTGTTTTTTGTAGCTTTTGTTAAAACTTAGTTCTGCCTCTTTCAGGGCATAATTAAAATCCTTATTTCTCTGTTTATTTTGCCCAAAACGAGATTTATTTTCATTGTATAGGCATACATCACCTTCTTTAACAACAGCAATTTCTTTTTTTATACCATAAAATGTTACACTGTATTTTGGAATTTTTTTTGTAAAATCGACACTATCAACAAGTGCTGGCCAGGGAGGATTTCCCTTTACTTTAGCAAAAATCTTATCACCTGGTTTAAATTTACTCTGGTTTTTTTCTGTTGTCATTGTTCAGTTAAGTGCATTAATTATATTATTATCCATATAATAATGTGTATAAATATATAAATTATTTTTAAATTAATTTATTTCACTTTTTTTTTATATAAATTACTAAAATCTATACAATTTCTGATATTATATGTAATTCATATTGAGTGAAGTAACATGTCCAATGAGAAGCAAAATAATTAAATATTGTTCCTCTAATAATATTTAAATCAATCACTTTAAAATGTAGAAAAAATATTTTGTTTGTTAAACAATACAGTAAAGCTCCAAATGTAACAACAAAGTTTGAAATATACAGTAACTAATACTATGAGAATATCAAGCAATACTCTGCAACTGAAATGTCTGCTTGTTTATAAACAATGTAGCAGAAGACAGTCCAACAGTGATGGTCAAGAGTGGCTTATCAGTGAGTGACCTTGACCTGATTCTGCAGGTCATTATAAAAAGGCTTTACCTGCTCAATATCCTCAGTACCACTATTAGTCTGCTAGTAACAGGGTCTTAGCTATCAGTGCACTGCATCAACTGACTATTTATAAAAAATGTGGATGTTTAAGAAGCAAAATACACACAACTTCACTATTTAACTGTAAGTAATTACTGTGATAATCACAAGTCAATAAGAGCAAAATAACAGGTGAACTATACTGTCAGCCATCTTGAATGAAATGTGAACTATATGACAGATGATAAGTTAATGAATAATTAAATTGTTATAAATTATTTCTGATACTTCTAATAACGCATCCTCAGATGACTTTCCTTTGATAAAACCGAATTGACGTGGATTAAGAAAATTTAACTTAGATAAATAACTATGAAGTCTTTTAATCATTGTTTTTAATCATTGTTTTTTTCAAAACCCTTAGAGAATACGGATAACAAGCTGATAGTTATTATGTTATCTAGTTTACAGAGTTATTGTCCTTCAAAATAGGTACCACTGAACTTATCTTTAGGCTCTCAGGAAAAATGCCTTTGATAAAACTACTGTTTATTAAGTGAACTAAAACTGGTAATCTCATCAATTATATTTTTCAGTAAATGTTCATTAATTTGGTCAGAGCCAGTTAATTTTTAATTTTTTAAAAACTTAACAATACTCTTAATTTCATCTAAATCTGTTGGAATTATAAAGAAAGAATATTGATAGTAAGTACGTAAAGGTGGAAGAGTATTGGAATGTACAACGTCTGGACGGCTAGACTGGATTGTGATAAGGTGATTGTTTATCTTATCAATGACGGAAGGCTCACGCATAACTTCGCCATTTGGCAATTCAATTAGCTCAACTATTTCTTTGAAAAAACCACTTGTTAAGTTATTTATTACCTTCCACTGCTCAGATACATCACCTTTACAGTTTTTCAATGATGTTGAATAATAATTGTTTTTTTGTAAAATTGATCACATTATTTAATTGATTAGTATATTTTGCAAAATAATTTTGAAAAACTTTCATATGGTATTCTCATAGAAATTTTATATAACTTTTTACGTCTCTCAAATTTATGTAAAATGTTTGGTGTTGTCCAGGGACTTAACAAAAAAAAATTAGCCTTTAACAATTTAGAACTACTACCACCATTTTTCTTGCTACTTCTAAATATACAATTACTTAAAATATCAATAAACTTACAATACGCAGTATTTACATCATTTTAGATAATGCATAATGTTTTAACTAAACATATGTAACATACTGTTACTTACATTGACAAAATAACAAAAATATGTCCTCTAACATTTTTCATATTCACAAACCCCTAAGGCCTAAATAAAAGATCGCGATTCCTTTCCGTGCAAGACAAACCACAGAACGGAATAATATCCCACTTTGACTTGACTCTCTGACAAGGCCTATCGGCGACACAGATGGAGGGGCGACAGTAAACAAGTACTTCCGGACGCTTGTCTCATGAGAAAGGAGAGAGAGAGAATGGGGGAATGAGAGGGAGTGATTAGTTCCTTTACTGCTCACAGGTTGTGCAACCGAACAGTCGAAACTGGAGGCAATTTCGACCTCTTTAACTTGATTGACGACAGGTTGCAGCACGGTCGCTCCCATTTTCCGTGCCTCAATATTTATCATTGGATGGAACTATCTTCTATGTATAGTAAAATCAATGGTACTACATGAACCTCATATATTACTATAGTTAATAAAGAAAAGATAACTACTAATTTGTTTTTTTGTATGGTACACCTAGGGATATATATTGACTGCCTTTTTTCAATGTTCCTTCTCATTGAATTTGAATTTTTCTATAAGTTTAGTTATAAAACAAAAACTTATTTTAACATATACTTGTTAGTTACTAAGAATTAAGTGTATTTGTTGTTGACAGCTTGGAATATATGGCTAACTCATTTGGCGTGACAACGGAGTTTATAGAGCGTGAAGTTGCTAGGTTTGCAGCGGCTGGCCGGCTTCAATGCAAGATAGATTCAGTGGCAGGCACGGTGGTCACTAGCAATGCCTCTCAGACCAAGGAAGCGCCAGAAGCTAGCTTGGACCGCAATTTACTCTACCAGACAACAGTAAAACGTGGAGATATTCTTCTGAACCGCCTCAAAAAACTGGCCCGAGTCATGGACTTCTAATATCTTTATATGTTAATTATTTATGTTCTAAACTATTAAAATATTTTTTTTAATACAAATGTAGTAACTTTTTAGAGTATTTTAATCCACCCCAAGTTATTTTACACTTGTGCTAACAAGTCCACAAAGGAAAGCCCATCAAGTCAGCCGTTGGTCAATAAAGTTCATAACTTATGATCTGTTAAACATTATAAGTTTCTCGTTTATACAGGGTGTTCACAAAAGAAGCTCGGGGTCTTGAGGTTAAGTATTTCAATGTAATAAAAAAAAACCTGCAATATACTAATGTAATAAAAATGAATCTACTATTTTATATATGATTTTAAAGGTAATATAATCAAGAATTTTTTACAATTTAGTAAATTCAATGTGGGCTCAGTTCGTGATACGGCACACATTCAAACGATATTCCACCTCCTGCCAGGTCCTTGATGGCTTGTCTGGGATGATAGTTGCCACACAAGTAACCATCCACTCCTGAGATGGTTCAAATTTATAATTTTCTCAGCATGAACGAAGAATACCCAATTAGAGACCTAAACCAGTTGTGCCAAAGGCTTCGTTGGCTTAATGTTCTGATTCTATGCATATCTCTTCTGATACATGTGGCCTACCAGGTCTTTAAACACACTTAGCAATTGCCAAATGGCTTTATCAGTAGGAGCATTACCAACATAATTTTACACTGCGCTAAATGAGTGAACGTCTGGCATCTGCTTTTGCTACTTTTAAGGTCAACGCTTCGTAGCGCTGCCCAATATTGAAGAATAATACTCAAAGCAGTAAGGGTAAAATTTGATGAGCTTATTTAATAGAAGTTAAATAATAATATCTTTATTCCCATAGTATGAACAGTAAAAATTATGTTTAAAAATGCTATTTTTGGGAATTGCCTACTCACCACAATAACTGTGAGCAGTGGTTAGAAAGTTACAAAAAATACACACAAACATCACTAACTTATAAACAGTTATCTAATTTATTAACCGATTTGCTCTCATCGCCTTCAATATAATTTGTTAAGTATAACTATGCAGCCAGAATTTACATTTTATTTATCAACTATGATAAAAAAAACCTGATAAACTATAACAAAAAAATTAATTTACATACATACTACCTACTATACAATGAATGGAACATATACTCAATGTCTGGTTGATTTTGTTCAGTAACTTACTACCCCTACCCCTTCATTGAGTGTGCAGTCCACTTCTAAACCAGCAACATGTCCTGTGATGTACCTCTAATAAGTAGTGTATATTTTAGTTTTTGTTAGTAAGTTTTTCTGTCACCTCAACCTAATTATGTAACACTGTCACAATTACAGTAGATTTAATAGCCCAATCTTTAACAATCTTAGAAAAATATTTTATTTTGCAACTGATTTAGCTCACCTGGTAAATAATTATAAAAACTAAGAAAGAAAATATATATAAATTTATTAAAAATTTCATTTTTCCAAAAGGCACTTCTAATGTAACACTTATATTTCTAGTTTCTCGAATATGTACTTTATCATAGGCATAACATCTATTGTAATATATTTTTATCACTTTGAATACATAAAAATGCCTTAAAGGTAACAGATTAACTTTTTTAAATAATGGAACAGAATGAGCGTCCCTCGGTTTACCAAATATGATTCGAACATAGTGTTTTTCCAAGGTTATTAATGGTTTCAAGGAACTAATGTATGTGCCACCCAACAACATAAAGCATAAGTTAATTTGGAACGAACTAATGAATAGAATATATTTATGATAACGTTCTGGGGACACAATTGCTTTAAAAAGTAAAACTTTCTGAGAAAACCCAACAAACTTTGATTTAATTTATTTATGTGGCTCTTCCATGAAATTTGATTGTCAACTATAAGTCCAAGATATTTATATTCATCTACTGTTTTATTTCTGTACAGTCACAGTTCAACACTGAAATGCACTGATTTGTGTGATACTTAATTGGAGGAGTAAAGCAGTTATGTTTTTTAAGATCAAATATTATATATTTTGTTTTTTGTGCATTTAACCCTGGAGAGGGCGCGTCACGGTCCTTTAGACCAGGTGTACAGGAAAACTTTAATAACTTTAGTTGTAGCAATTCAAGCGTTTCCTCCCCTTAGTACCTTTCAATGGACTCGTCCACTTGCCGGATGTCCCTTTGTCTCCTCCTTCCCCTTCACTAGTCGCTCATCAGTAAGCGTGGTGTTGTGACCTGGTCGCTTTCTCCTGGCACGCCGCCTCACGCTACTTGTTTTGCTGAATATTTTGACCGTGTGCACCCTTTGCCGAATGCAGTTTTGATTGTTACGTTTAGTGTTGTTTTAGTTGAATATAATAAAATAGTTATTTTCTTTGTATATAAGTGTAAATAATAGTGTGTAAAATAATAAAAACCTTTTAGTGTAAATACATTTTTTTGTTTTCTTAGAATATTTTTATTTTTTTAAATATTTCATTATGGAGAGAAAACGGGAAGAAGATAAAGATTTTTAGAAAGTGTTGAGAAAGAAATGCAACGTGATGAAGAAAGATGCGAAAACCCAGGGGCAGTTAAACGCCAGCTTTTTATTGATGAACCTTCTGACAATATAATAAGTGATGAACCTGCATCTGACGTTGACGAAGAAGATATATTAGAAGTTCAAGAAGAAAACACAGCATCGGAAGAGTCAGCCGAAGAAGACAATGCAGTTGAGTATCGAGGGCCTTATTACATTGGGAAGGACAATGAAACAAGATGGGATGCCCACTGTCCAACACGGGGAAAAAATGTAAGAACGCCAGCACGAAACATAGTACGTCGCCTACCTGGTGTGATATCTCATAAGCCAGAATCAGCAATAGAATCATGGAGACTTTTTCTTACTGATGATATTTTAGATGATATTGTAATATTTACAAATCAACACATTCTAATGGTAAGGCCAGGTTAAATAAAATCAAATTCTTTATTGTCACAAATACATTTTCAAGTCTAGCACAGCTAGAAAAACAGGTGACATTGTCAGATCTAGAAACTAGGCCTACTCTAAAATTAAAGCAAAGTAATTTATTAGAAATTACTTAGTCAAACACAAAATGCAGCTTTAAATGAAATTGTCATTTAAGTATTCGTCAACAGAATAATATGCTTTGATAAGTAAAAATGATTTTATTTGTTTTTTAAACTTAGAAATTTCATCATTGTTCTTGTAAATATTTGGTAACTTATTGAACAATTTCATACCCATATAATGGGGTGTTTTCTCAAAAAGACTAAGCCGATGTTTGGGATATTGGAAGTCACTCTTAAATCTGGTATGGTAACTGTGGTGATGTTGATTCTTAGTTAAACATTTTAAGTTAGTCTTCACATACACCAAAACTCTGTAAATATACAAACAAGGCAGAGTGAGTATTCCTATATCTTTAAAAAGAGGTCTGCATGATGTTCGTGGAGGTGAAAAAGTCATTATTCTGAGATATTTTTTTTTAATTTTAAAAATTGCAAAGGCTTCAGACGCCACTCCCCAAAACTCAATACCATACTGAATAACTGAATGAAATAATGCGTAATAAACCATAATTTTAGTTTTGAAATCAACTACTTCTCGAATGACAAGCATTTTATACACTGAAGTATTAAGTCTTTTCCCAATCATGTTAATATGTGATCTCCATGTTAAATTTTGATCTATTTTAATTCCTAAAAACTTTGTACTAGTTGACAAATAAAAAATATTTGTTCCCTGTCTAGTGAAATCTCGGGGTTAAAAACTTCTTTATTTTGAAGGGTTGAAAACTTAATTAAATTGGTTTTTGAAATGTTTAATCCGAGGCCATTTGCTTGAAACCAGTTAGAAAGCTGAGAGAGAGATGAATTAAAAAGAGGTATTAGTTCCTCACTATCCTTAGCTTTGAGAATTGTAGTGGTGTCATCAGCATACAAAACTACATTAGTTGAAACATTAGACGGAACATCGTTTACATATATTAAGAATAACAGCGGCCCTAAAATAGATCCCTGGGGAACCCCACATTTAATTCCTTCCCATTTCGAGGTGAACTGTTGATTATTCTTTGATATAATAGTTCTCTGATATCTGTTTGATAAATAGGACTGAATCCATAACAGTGCAGACCTAGAAAAATTATAAAATTTCAGTTTTTCTAATAGAATGTCATGTACGACACAGTCAAAAGCCTTGGATAAATCACAGAACACGGCAGCTGTGCTCTGCGATCCATCCAAGGCAGTCGAAACCTGATGTAAAAGCTCTGACATGGCTAAAACTGTACTTTTGCCTGGTCTGAAACCAAATTGCTCATTTACAAGTAAATTATTTTTCTCAAAAAAATTTAATATCTGATTAAAAGCAATTTTTTCAAATATCTTTGAGAAAGAAGGTAACACTGATACGGGGCGATAATTGTCGGGATTCTCTGTTTCCCCTTTCTTAAAAAGAGGCTTCACTTCAGAAAATTTGAGTTCATCAGGAAATACTCCTCTATCAAAACAGTCATTCACAATGAAAGAAAGAGGTTGGGAGATAAAACTTTTAGTGTCCTTTATCACCACGATTGGGATCTCATCCCACCCTACAGAGTTTTTTGTTTTCAATGACTTAATTACATTCTCTACCTGAATGGCTGAAACATGTTTGAAACTGAAAATGGGGGGTAAAGTTTTACTATGGTTTTATATGAATTTCATTGCTCTAGATTTACTCAAAGCAAAGTGATGCCCGTGATACTAGTAGGAGTGAAATAGAAGCATTCATAGGACTTCTTTATTTAGCAGGTATTTACAGAGCATCTCATGTAAACCTAATGGATTTATGGGAAACAGATGGTTTTGGAATAGAGTTTTTTCGATTGACCATGAACTTAAAAAGGTTTCAATTTCTAATGAGAAATATCAGGTTCGATGATGCAACTACACGCAGAGAACGGAGACTACTGGACAAGCTCGCTCCCATCAGAGATATATTTGAAAAGGTTGTGGACAAATTTAAGACAAGTTTTTCAGTGAGCGCGTTTTTGACAGTTGATGAAATGCTCGAAGCGTTCAGAGGACGCTGTGCCTTCAGACAGTACATAAGGAATAAGCCGGCCAAATATGGCATAAAAGTGTATTCTCTGCCATGTGCAAAAACATTTTACACCCTAAATATGGAGATCTAATCCGGTAAACAGCCTGAGGGGCCTTTTGATCTGCAAAACTCAGGACTTGAAGTGGTAAAGCGAATGATAAGAGCCTGTAAGTGGTACAGGCAGATCAATTACAACAGATAATTGGTTTACCTCCATCCCACTGGCAGAGACCCTACTTATTGACCACAAATTAACACTAGTAGGGACAATAAGAAGGAAATCCCTCCTGCGCTTATTTCTAAAGGTAAGCCATTGCATTCCAGCATTTTCGCAGTCAAAAAAAAATATTACTATGGTAGCTTATAGTCCAAAGAAAAATAAAGTAGTTACCCTAATTTCTACTATGCACGACAACGATGAGATTGATCCAGAATCAGGTGATTCTTGTAAGCCATACATTGTTACTTTTTATAATTCGACAAAATGTGGGATGAACGTAGTAGACCAGTATTGTTTTCACTCTGTTTCACGCATCAGCAATCGTTGGTCTCTGACATTATTTTTTACAATATTGAATGTAACTGGACTGAATTCCTATATTGTTTTCAAACATGGAACTGGCAAATTTGACATTCCTCGAGGACATTTTTTAAAGGAAATTAGCAAACAGTTGTGTGCACGTTACTTAGAAGAACGCAGTGCAATAAAGACACTCCCAGTGGGACTCAAAAGAAACATACGTCAAATGTTAGGAATGCCGGAAGATGCGGAAGTAGTACCTGCTCCAGCTTCTCCAGACGTAGAACGACCAGGATGGTGCGCCTCCTGTGACTGGAGAAAAAACAGGAAGACTAAAACCAAGTGCCATCTATGTCAGCGACACATCTGCAAGGAACACACAACAGTGACCTATATACGATGTGCCAATCAGGAAAAAAGCAAAGACTCAGAATAAAACACAGCTACAAAAAAATCAGGTCAACATTTTTTCTTTCATAAATTTGCAAACTAATATTTTGAAAATATGTACTATATTTAAATTCCAATATTTGTAAACTTTTAGTTTTTGTCATACATACAACCAGACATGTTAGCATTTAGTTTAGCCTTAATAAATATATATTTCTTTGAATAATACGTCTTCTTTCAATACCTGGTCTAAACCTCCTGGCGCGCCCTTTCGCATGACTGAGTTGAACACGCTCTCTCCAGGGTTAAAAATATTTTTTATTCCAAAACCAGAATTTGAGATTATGTAAATCCTCATTCATAATCTCAATTTTATATACAGAATTTGAGATGTATATAAAAAGGCAGTGTCATCCGTAAATACTGTTAAATGGCCCTTAAAATATCCCAAACATAGATCATTTACATATATTATAAATAAAATTGGCACCAAAACAGAACCCTGATGCACACCCCTGGTTATAACCCATTCACTACTAAGAACAGCATCAATACGAACACTTTGAATTCTATTTGAACCACTGATTTAAAATGTAATAATAAAAAACAACGAGACCGAAGATATTAAGAAAATTGGCCTAAAATTATCTAGTAAATCTGACTGGCCTTTTTTGTGCAAATGAATAACTTTAGAAGATTTTTGATTTCTCAATTAATTTAGAAAACACAGAAACTAGAGAAATAGGTCCAAATTCTGAAATTTCTTACTATTTTTTTCTTGGGTATTGGAATAACAATTGACTTTTTCTAGACATTTAGGAAATATTTCATTAACAACACAAATTAATCAAATGTATGAGGTTAGGTATTATATATTTTAAAGTAGATTACTGATATTATCAAAACCGGACAATTTCCAATAACAATCAAATAACTTTAGCTAGCTTTAACCACTTACACAATATGATTTTTTTAACCCCAGATTTCTTTTGTGGACACCCAATATTTAAAGTAGCACTATGGTTGTTTCAAATTATTTAAAATAGATAAATGGGACTACAGATAAGATATTTATAACTTTTAAAAAAGTTAAAAAAATAATACAATTAACAACAAATAACTATAATTGGGCCAGAAAAAAGTAACACAAGTATTATTTTTAGCGTGTATAGGGGTTTCAGCAGCAGAGGGCAATCGTTCCACTGCTCAGCTGCCATATCACAGGCATGACTAACTTCTCCCTTCAAGTGTTTAACCCCGGCGTGGTGGCTCAGTGGCTAAGGCTTCTGACTGCAGAGTGCCTGTTCCAAGGTTCGAACTGTTCCGTACTGAGCCAACGGTTGGTACTTCACTCGTTGAATAAAGTTCACGCACAGGCTTGCAAGTCTATGGTGAACTGGTGAGTGAAGTTAAAAAATTAACAAATAAAATAAAAATAACTTGCACAACAGTGTTAAGTTAAATAAAAATTAACTATAGTTTTTTTTAATTTTCCTGGAGGAGCATCCACGGCCAATGTAATCCAAATAGTATTCTGGGTTGGACTGTGCAACAGAAAGAGCTGACGCTTCGTTATAGAGTGCCATTGTTAGGGCACACACTAGTACACAAACAAGGCCAAAATGCTGGCCCTGCTGTTGTACGTAGTATACGTAGTTTAGCACGGTCCAACCCAGAAGACCACAATAGTAATATAAACTACAGTATTTGTGTAGGTGCAATTTATTGTTGACATTTATTGTTCATTGTGTTATCATTATTATTGATTGATATTTGATTATTAATTAATAATTTTACTTAATAGTTCTAAACTTGATTCAATAGTGTTAAACAAACCAATCAATGGTCACTGCTGCTAATGACTTAGTGGGTGGGGGCTTGGTACTGCTTGGACGAAAAGCAAATAAATGATATATTTTCACTGGATAAACTGTACTTTTTTACTACAAGGATTGAACCTAAAAGAAAGAATAGAACTATACTACAATGTACACACTGTAAGCGCTTTGGACACACAAAAAACTTCTGCAAATTAGATCCTAAAAAAATGTCAGTCGTGTTAATGATAAAAATGTGCAAGGTACAACAGATACGACAATTAACAGACCAAGGTCTTACGCTCAAGCTATTACTAATAATGTATCCTCATCCACTACAACTGAAGCGTCTCATTCCTCAAAAATCATAATTCACATGATGATACCTCTACTGTTACTTACTGTAGAGAAACTTGTAATTGATGTAATAAACACTTTTATTTCAACAACTATTTCATAGCGTAATTGAAAGAGTAACTGTGTTAACAAGTCAACCTTCAGTTCCTATAAATAGTAGTAGCAATATTTTATCTCTGTCTCCTATTGTTAAGTACCCTTGCTCCACCAGCCCAGAGTCTCAACACGATCAGCCCCTGTGGTCGCCCACTCCTCACCTAAATCTTCTATCTAAACATCCCCGGTGACACTTGCACCCAGCAGTCCCAGCTCTCCTAGTACCTCACTAAATCCTGAAAATAACATTTTTTTATTCCCCCTAAAGTAGTAAAATCTAGTAATAAGAAAGGTTGTATTACATTTTTGCACTTTAATTGCCAAAGTATTTTTAACAAAATTGATCTCATCAACATACTTTTATCAGAAAAAATGCCTGATTTTCTTTTTGTGTCTGAAACATGGTTAAACGAATGTTTAGAAAATTATAGTATGGTATCCTCTTTTAGTAGATCAAACAAAACGCATGGTGGTGTGGCAATTTTTTCGAATAAATTAATTGATGTAGAGGAAATGATTGAAGTTAAGCAGATGTCGGTCAAACTAGACTTAGAATGCTGTGGTGTACATGTTCCTACTTTAGACCTAACCTTAATTGTATGTTATAGATCACCAGGAGGGAATTTTAATAATTTTATAAATTTGTTTGGCTCTTTTTTGCTGCATGTAAAAACAAGTAAACTGTTAATTTTTGGAGATTTTAATGTACATTTTAATGATAATAGCAGTCATGAAACCTCGCTCCTCCTCGACCTCATGGAGATCAATGGGCTGAGGGCTCTCATTGACAGCCCCACCAGAGTAACAGCAACAACCAGCAGTGTTATTGATAATGTTATCACTAACATAGAGCCGGAGAGGGTCGTGCGCTGCGACAATGTGGACATTCCTTTCTCAGACCATAAAGCTCAAGAAGCGACCGTCGACTTGAAGCGTAACATACACACCGGTAACACAGAAACAAAAGTTATCCCTGTAGAAGAGAGTTTAACCATTCTTGAAGAAAATTTAACAAAACAAAATAAATTAGACAGCAAGAAAATTCAAGAAATCATCAAATTAACAAAAATTACTCTTAAACAAAATTACTTTCAATATAACGATAAAATTTATTCCCAAGATAAATGATTGGCCATGGGATCACCACTTTCAAGCATCATAGCAGAGATTTTCCTAAATTATATTGAAAATAAATACATTCTCAACCCTGAAATAAACCCTTACGCCAAGAAAATGATATATTATCATAGATATGCTGATGATATTCTTTGTCTATTCAACGGAAACCAAAGACAAATAGATCTATTAGAAATCTTTCTGAACAAAATTCACCCCAACTTAAAATTTACAACAGAAATAGAAAAATCTAATAGCATAAACTTTCTTGACCTTACCATAACTAAAAAAGATAACAAACACCAATTCAAAATTTATCGTAAACCAACATCAACAAATCAAATAATTCACAATACATCCAATCATCCAACTTCACACAAATTAGCAGCCTTCCACAGTATGGTTCATAGACTACTGAATACACCTCTTACAGAAGAAGATTACCAAGAAGAAATCAACATTATCAAACAAATTGCTGTCGATAATGGATATCAACCGAATTTAATAAGTAAATTAATTAATAAACACAACAAGAAAACTCTTAATTCTAAAACTAAAGAAAAAAATAACTACATTCAAATGACCTATCATGGAGATATTAACAAATCTTTACATAACATATTCTCCAAACAAGGATATAAAATTACATATAAAACAAAAAACAGTATCAAACATATACTACAACATAACTACTCTACTAAAACTAATGAAAACAAATACAATAATTCTGGAATTTATAAAATTAAATGTTCAACTTGTCCTAAATATTACATTGGACAAACAGGAAGAAGTTTTAGTAGAAGATTCAAGGAACACATACCAAAAAACAAACATCAAAATTTATCAACATTTGCTGAACATTTAATACAAGAAAACCATAATATTTCATCAATTGAAGAAAATTTAGACATTATCCATTTTGCACCTAAAAGTAAAAAACTAGATGCTATTGAAAAATTTTACATATACTAAAACACAAAAGAAAACCCATCATTATTACTCAACGATCAAATAAAATTTCACTCAAATATTATGTTTGATTCTATCATGAAGATGCAAAATTATAAAATTTAACAAGATCTACAACTTATCCATCTACATTTTTATTTAAATTTTTATAGTGTCAGCTGTTGAATTAATTATTCTAAAGTTAAATATATTTATAACCCTATTTATATTCTGTTTCCAACTGATGATGGTCTTTCGAGACAGAAATCGATTTTGGACATTAACTCTCCGTTTGATGACTATCGCATGGTGCGATATATTGGGTCAATTATAAATGATGATATCGCACTGTGCGATATATTCGATTTTCGTAATTTACGCAAAAATGGCGCTAGTGATAATCTCGTATTTGATATTGCACTAAAGAGGAAATAATAGGGTTTCCATGGATATATTGGATTTCAACTTTTTTGACGTTTTTGAGAATGATAAATATCTATAAAACTGATGAGATGTTATACTAGTATAAATTTGCATACGGAACAAGTATACAGTTTTCAACTCCTGAGTGTTATATATTGTTATAAATTGTGTGTATATGATATTATTTCTATTGTAAACCAAATTTGGAACATTTTCTATATTTTAGATTTTTTATTGAACAATGTTTTGATAAACTTTTGTGGCATCAAACAGAAAAAATATAAAAACATTTTTTTCAAGACTTCAATTTTCAAGCCATCAAATTTTTAAGTATTTTGGTAAGTCAAATATTATTTTATTAATTGATAGAGCATGTTTTTGCAATAAAAACGACATATAATAAGTCATATTGCAACTATTCTAAAGATATGTAAAAAATGTTTGAAATGAACTATGTAAATTGCCCAAAAACCGCTTATCATTTATAAGTGATATAGTCATCAAACAGAGGGTTAAAAACACCAAAGAAAGATTGCTAAGTGTTATTCTTTTTATATATATAAATACAAATTGATGTTTGAGTTCTGCATCGTAATGGTTTACAGATAACATGCTTAAGCTTAATAGCGACAAAACTCACTGTGTTCACTTTAAAATTTCTCGCCATTCACTACAACCACCACAACATAAAAGTAGGCAATCAAATATTAAATCAGATAAACACTGTTAATTTTATTGGTTTATTTGTGGACAGTGACCTGTCGTGGGCCTCCCATGTCGATTATGTCTGTAAAAGACTTCGCACCGTGTGTTTTGCTCTCGGCCGTCTGGCTCGGGTCTGTGGTGTTGAAGCCTTGCTTTCTTTTTACCATGGACATGTAGAATCAATTTTAAGATATGGAGTCATTTTTGGGGCTTGTCAAACAAAAAAAATATTGATAGAATTTTTATATTACAAAAATGGACATTAAGAACCATTGGTAATCTGAGTCGGATGCAGTCGTGTGAGCCCCTCTTCCATGAGTACGGCGTGTTGACCTTGGCGGGCCTGGTGGGGTATGAGGCGTGCATGTTTGTAAAAAAAATCCAACTTATTTTGAGACAAACGGCTCATACCACACATATGCCACTAGAGGCAGAAATGACCTCTCTGTGGCCGGTCACAGCACGAGTGCTTTCGGGAGGGGGCCGCAAACCGCATCACCTCTGCATCTCGATATACAATAAGCTGCCCAGAGATCTCCGTGATGTCGGAAGGATCTCAATTTTTAATATGAGGTTAAAAACCTATTTTATTGAAAAATGTTTTTACGATTACAATAGTTTAAGTGGCATGTAAACATTTCTTTAAATAATGTATTATAATCGTAGCTTAGTTAATTTATTGAACTTTAGTATTACCTTTTATTTGTTAATTATTTATTAATAGTTTTTTAATAAGCATAATACGTGTTGTTATATATACAGTACAAGTAAACGTCACACAACACAAATTTATCACAATATAAGCACAAAATGCACAAATATATTACAATACAAGTACAAAATGCACGAATATTATGGTGATCGATTTCGGTGAACCACGCTCACCGTCCTCAGACCAGAGGGATTCACAAAAGAATCAAGAGATCAAGAATCAGAGAGATTCTTTTGTGAATCCCTCTGATCTGAGGAAGGTGAGCGTGGTTCACCGAAATCGATCACCATAATATTCGTGCATTTTGTACTTGTATTGTAATATATATGTGCATTTTGTGCTTATATTGTAATAAATTTGTGTTGTGTGACGTTTACTTGTACTGAATTATTTATTGTACAACGTTGTATTTATACATTAATGTATTGTAAAGATTTGACGTGTTCTTTGTAAATATACATTTGAACGAATAAACTGAATACTGAATTAAAACACTGTTATAAGATGGCTCGATTTAATCTCACAACGACTGTTCAAAATTTAACAATCCTGAACTAGAATGCTGATGGTTTAAAGAGAAAGAAGAAAATTTTTTCAGAGTTCATCGTTCAGCATTTCATCGATGTCATAACACCGAGACACACTTTGTCATAATTGAGCCTTTTAAAATCCCTGGATACTTTATCTATAGGAGAAGACATAATACACCCAATGCTTCTGGAGGAGTGGCAATTTTTATAAAAAGATACTGTACCTCAATCACCACAATATACTGTTGCCACATCTTATTTCATTTCAGCTGAAGCTGTAGGTATCAGAAATAATTTGCAAAATGACCAATCTTGTAATGTTATTTCCGTGTATAAATCATCCAATCGACAATATCTCTTAAATCTAAGACAAGATGACACTCCAACTCTATATATATATATATCGTATGGTTTGTTGTCAGCTACCATTTGTTCATTTTAAAGCTGCGATGAATATTTGGATAAATAGCTAAAAGTTATGATAGTATATTCACTGATTAAAAATAATAAGAAATAATACTGGTTAAATTACCTTTTTTCCTGTCAACAGTTCTTCAAACATAATCTGCTATGTACATTTCGAAGCATAGAGCTTCATCATCAGGCTTTCCAAAAACGTCACTATTTACATTACACTAAACATTAAAAACATTTAAAATATAAACTATAAACATTTAAACATATTAACATGGCACATTTGCCGGCCGGCGTACCACTGTACGTGTATGGGTGGGTGGGTGGGTCAGTACCACTGTACGTGTAGGAGAGGGTGGGTGCGTCAGTACCACTGTACGTGTAGGGGCATGTGAGTCGTAGTGAGTAGTAGCGGGCTATTTCCAAAACCTGAAGCCTAAAAACCTAACATTCCTGTCATGGGTACATTTTATATCTTAATGAGCAGCTTTGTTTCAGTATTCTATAGCCATTTCTTTGATTACTTTCATGATTAGTATAGTTTTTATGCCTTAAAGTTAAAAAATAGCGGACTATAATACACAACAGTTATAAAATATACTACCAAAAATTACAAATACAATGGAAGATGATTTTAGTAAATCACATATTTCATCAAAATATAATGTTAGATAATTGGGAAGCATCGAACACATACCAATGAGATTTTAATAGCCGGCCGGCGATAGACACCAACAGATCAGTTGGTGTCTATCGCCGGCCGGCAAATGTGCTATGTTAATATGTTTAAATGTTTATAGTTTATATTTTAAATGTTTTTAATGTTTAGTGTAATGTAAATAGTGACGTTTTTGGAAAGCCTGATGATGAAGCTCTATGCTTCGAAATGTACATAGCAGATTATTTTTGAAGAACTGTTGACAGGAAAAAAGGTAATTTAACCAGTATTATTTCTATAATATAACAGTTCTGGAGGCTAATAAAACAAAATGAATAAAAATAATAACACTAATTAATTTTAATCCAATAAGTTTAACAACCTTATCTAGGCCAAATATAAATAAAATAATGCTGTACAGTTAAACTAAGATCAGTACACTATTTTGATACAATAGCAATAAATTAAAATACAGTATTACAAAACTAATTTCAGGTATTAATTAAGTACAACAGATGAAGCTAACATTTTATTAAATCTTAACTACTTAAAAATGAATAGTTAGAAAATAATAAAAGTTAGAATAATACAGATGACAAATGAATTGAGAATTTGAGTGTGGCGCGAAATGGAGGTGAGAGTTCACAATGTAAGACAAGTGGTGGGGGAAATGACTTAGAGGAGCCGGCTCCCGAACATGAAAGTGACCCCACAGCCCTAAACGCTTGTGAGTGCGACTGCTCTGCTAGAACTGGGGGCTTCATCTAATCAGCTAATTCAGGCTTCGGCTTCACGTTCACTTGAAACAGCGATGCCAAACTAGGGAGGATTCCCCTAGATTTGGGGAAGTTTTGAAGATCCTCGGGAATCAGGGAAAATACACTAATTTTTTGGGGAATATAGGCAGTCTTGCAAATAAATATTGAATATATATTAAAATAAATATAAAATATATTGACGTGTGATAAAACTTTAATATTTTGATTCTTCATACAAAAAAGACTTGGGGTCATTTCATTTTGCGTTCAGGGCAATTTCCCGGTATGTAGGGGAGACAGTGATCATATAGTGGAAACCTTTGTGGTTAGGCAGAGGGAGGGAGGTTTATGATGCTCCGTTAGTTAATTGCCAATATGAGAAATTGGTGGAAATATTTTCTTATCATTTAGATTTAGCCTGCCCTCTACGAAAAGTTAAAAAAGCACAATCCAAAAATATCAAGTGGATAACAGATGAAATACGGTCAATGAAAACAGAGTTATTGGACATTTATTCTCTTTGGACAGCAACAAGGGATAACACTGTTAAACAACATTACAACCAAATGAAAAGAAAGTACACAGAGGCTATTACAGCTGCTAAATCTAGTTTTATTAAGTATGAGATAAGCACCTCAAATAACCCGAATAAAGTCTCATGGCAGTATGTAAACTCATTAAGAAAGAAAACACCTAGATTAGAACAAAACATCAATCTTAAAGTAGATAATGTAGTTGTAAGTAATCCTGATGCAATAAGTAATATTTTTAATGATTTTTTCTCCAATCTTCCACATTGTAACCCTTTTGTTGATAGTAGTAGTTTCTCTTGTAATAGTGTGAGTCAAACAACTTTTGAACTTGGTAGATTTCCACCCATTGATAGAAAAGCACTTGTTAAAGTAATAACTTCAACCAAATAAAAAGTCTACCGGCTATGACGGTATCTCAATGGAAATAGTTAAAAAGTGTTATCCAGAGTTGATAGATCCTTTACTTTTTCTGATAAACAATTCAATAGAAAAGGGTGAATTCCCAGAAGCGGCTAAAATGGCTCTGATCAAGCCAATTTTTAAAAAAGAAGATCCCCATTCGCCTGAGTACTACCGCCCTATCTTACTCCTCCCATCAATATCAAAGATCTTGAAGAAAGTCGTATGTGACTCACTGGTCGATTATCTAAGCGTTCACTCAATCCTTTTCAAAAATCAATTTGGTTACCAGAAGCATAAGTCCACCAAACTGGCATTGGTCAAATTCATTAATTCATGCATCGACGCCCTGGACGGTGGTGAGACGGCCATGGGCTGTTTCATCGACCTGTCCAGGGCGTTCGATTGCGTCTCTCATCAGATTCTTCTGAAAAAGTTAGTAGCCATAGGTATCAAAGGGACAGCACTTAGCTGGACTAGCTCATATCTTTCTAATAGACTTCACAAAACCAAAATAGACTTCATTGATAAAAACGGCATCAAGAAAACTTCTTACTCAAATCCAAAGGTAGCTTCATTTGGCATTCCACAAGGGTCAATATTAGGGCCAATCTTGTTTCTTCTTTATATTAACGACATTTCAAACTTCTTACCTGGTAACCTTCTTTCAATTTTTGCAGATGATACCTCAATCTTAACTTCCCACAGAAATCTCAATGTTCTAGAACAGGAAACTTTCTTCAATCTGAATATCCTTTCACAGTATTTTTTCAGGCATTAATCTTCATATAAATCCCAAAAAAACACAATACATACATTTCATGACTGATCAGAAAAGAAACCGTATTGTTAAAACAGGAACCATCCTTCCGTCCGTAGTACTTGACGAAACAATCATTGAAGAAACCCAGTATGTCGATTATTTGGGAGTGAGATTGGACGGTGGTCTCAGGTGGAATGAACATATCGATAAACATGCTAAACAGCTGGCTACAAACATTTTTGTTCTGAAAAATATATCCTCGTTAAATAACATATCACTGTCTAAACTGGTGTACTTTGGCTTGATCGAGAGTCTGGTAGGTACTCAATCATTCTTTGGGGTTCCTTTAGTATTAGTAATTTAAATAGGATTTTTGTCCTTCAGAAAAGAGCAATTAGAAATTAGCAATGTATGTTGAAACTTAGACCTAGTGACTCATGTTTTGAGCATTTCAGAGAACTGCAAATTTTAACTGTACCTAGCATCTATATGTTTGAAACAATAGTCTATGTAAAATAACACAAACAAATACTGCTCATCAGCATTCTTACAATACCAGAAATCATAATTTAATCCTTCTGTATATCATAATCTTAAGCTCTTTGAAAGAAAGCCGGATTACATAGGTCTCAAGCTACTTAAACAGCTTAATTGGTCGGTAGCGGAGTTGGTTCAATCCCAGCTTCATGTGCTATAGGTTCTCAGTTCGATCCCAATCAGAGTCAATACATTTTGAGAAGGATCAGCTGATAACCACCGGCTGTTCATTTGTCATTGGGCTATTAATTAATGACACTTTCTAAGGAATAGTCGGCCTTAGTTTGTAACAATGACTACATTCGCTCATCTAAACTCATCAAACTCATTCGAAATCCATATTCGCCCATATCTTGACGATCGGCGTCTTATGAAAAAAAAAAAAAAAAAAAAAAAAAACAACTTCCTCACAACATGGCCCAGATTAATAATATAAAAAAGTTTAAATATGAGCTCAAAAAATATCTTGTAGACCAGTGTTTCTATCAGATTCCACCCTACTCATTCCTGACCTGACTCTCATTCCTGCATTGGTTACAACCAACCCTACCCCCTCCTGATTATCTCTGCCATGAAGACAAGCATCATAAAGATGTGCCTAATATGAGATGAAGAAGAAATAAAGAATGACTGGTCCTATGCCAAGTGGTCAATCAGGACGACGTGGGATTTGTATGTATGTATGTTTAGCGTTTAAATTTGAAATCTAGATCGGGTTGTCTCCAGTCATGCATATCTCATCGTAACAATCGTGATAATGGTGGAAAAGCATAATTTCCTATCCACCACTTTGTTTTACTAAATTGTCGATGTTAAAATCACAATAAGCGACCTAAAACCCCCCCAGTTACTAATTTTCAAAGAAATATGTAATGTATTTTTTTCGATGTATTCCAATTATTTACTGCTTTTGTTTACTATGTAATTTAACCGTTTCCTAACTGTACAATTAGTATATTTCTAGTGTTGAGACATTCCTTAACAAGTTGCAAAAGGTTACAAATCGATTTATCTACTTTCTATTTAATCGGATTTTTCTAAAATGTTTACCTGGTTTCGTGAACTAATATAAAACTTGTCTTCTCTATTCTATTATTTGTTCGCTGATATTTACGCAAAATTCATGTATCTAGGGAATTTTTAAGTAATCTAGGGAAATTTAGATTGTTCATCTAGGGAAAAACACTAAGCTAGGTTGGCAACGTTGACTTAGACTTGAAAGTTGAATTGAATTTGTACTGTAGAAACTAGAAAGTGTTAAAACTAGACTTGAAGAAGTCAAGAAGTGGTTGTTCAGAAGATTTGCGTAAGTAAACGTGTTTACGAGTAAAAATAAATAACCAGGTAATATAAATTTTGTACTATGTCATGAACGATACACTAAAAGAAATATTAAGAGTGCTGTGTTAAGTAAAATGAGATTTGTTTTTAATATTTTTAACCGCACTTCTTAAATCTTAAAAACACTCTGTGCCAAACAAATATTGGAATTCTGAAAAATGGTCTAAATACCATCACAAACTGTTTGTTCCCTGCATGTTGGTTAGCCTAGTTAAAAAAATGTGGTATTTGTGTGCTTTGTAGACGCCTCGCCAATCTTGAATTTTTTATCACTAGTGTGTAGAATCAGGTCGTTATTTTTTTGAGAATACAGTTTTTATTCCGCAGACAACGTCTTATATAAAAAATATAAATTTTTGAAAATGTTATTTTTTGATTTATCTCCGTTATTTTTTTGTGATTTTTCTCATAATTTTTTTAATTTGGTGTAGTTTTTTGTGCTGAACACGAATTTGAAAACTATTTTGGTCTATGACAATCACCTATGGTTCCCATATGCATAACATTAATAGGAGCTATGACTGGCCACCAGAAACAAATTTGCACGTATTCCTGTCGAAGTGACGGCCAGTAAGCCTTCATGGGGGCCAGTCACCCGAATTTAATGCAAATTATAAATTTTTGTTGAGTATATAGTGTAAGTAAAAAGTGCATTTTTCAGGCCGAAAAATTGTTTTGATTGAAAAACCAATTATATATTCTTGTTCAGCATTAAAAAACAAGTAAAACAAAAAAAGAATTGTTGAAAAATTTCAGCTTTTTAAAAGTTTGTTTTTCACTACCACATAAAAAAACAATCAAACAAAAAACAACACTATCTCATAGTTGTAACTTTTTCTGTATTAACGAGTTTTCCGCGCCTAAAATCAACCTCTTCAAGAATTATTAACTCATAATTTATCACTTTTTCAACAAGAAATCAAATTTTCAGAGGAGTCTAGGAAGTGTTTAGTTACAAAAAATGCTATCATACTCTTAACAGCGGTAATTATGCACTTTATTGACACCTCGCCAATCCTGAATTTTATCATCAGATTTATGTTTTATGAGAAAACACTTTATTTCATGGAAATAAGGTTTTATAAAAATTTAAAAAGATTATTCGATACCCTATAGAACATTATGCATTTTCAAGTTTTTTTAAACACTCATATAATGTGAGCTAACTTTGAAAGTAAGCTACTAAAAATTTTATGAGTGAAAATATTTTTCTAGGCAAGTTTTACATAGCCTACCTAGAGGAAAAATTGAAAAATGTTTTATTTTACTAAAATATAGCATTGTGGGTATATTGTGCAGAATATTGTCCTGGTCAAGAACAGCCAATTTAAAGGATTTTGAATTCGGACCATTTTAACATGTTAGCGCCGACGTGGGCCTCTATTGGCTCATGCGGTCATTCCACAGGGATTGCTTGTTATTTAAATATTGAAATGTCTTATATGTATGATTTGATTTGTATCATTATATAGTTTAGCCAATAATTAGTAGTAAGTTGACGTTGTTTATTGCTCATGTTTGTTGCTTAATGGCAATAAAATTTTATTTATTTGGTATACATATGGCCCACGTCTCATATTACTTCTGGCCCACGCATGAATTTCATTTGAATGGGTGTTTGTAGCCGTGACGACTACTTAGAATGACTTAAGTTAACACTAAGCGGTTGTCAAGAATACACATAGAGATGAAAAAAATAAAAGTATTACTTAAAGAAATATTAGTTTATTATTAATTAAAGTTTAAAATATTGTCAATTCATATAAAAAGGTGTAACATTCGTTTTCAAATGCCTTTTATTTAAACAATCTAGACTTAACGTTGGATATTTAAGAGCCGCACCGGCCTCTAATGGCGCATGACGGCCAGACGTCATTTGTTATTACAATAGACCGAGGTGGGCCACTAGAGAGAGGCTCATGATAGAAAATATGAAAAAACACCAAGATATTTTTATTCCTGAACTAGCTCAGTGCAGTATGTGACGGGTTTTACGTCACATGGGCGAGGCGAAATGGCAAACAAACACAAAAATACTGTTCCAATTCCCTAATTACAATTCCAGCTGATAAGTGATACATAACATGCTTACTATTCAGTTGACTGCTTCTAGCTAATTGGTAGATCTAGTTACAAGTATTTAATAGAATAAACAAATCAGCTGATCTCACCCATGTGATGTCACAGTCTACTGCGCAGCTTCTTCGACCTAACGTAGTTTATAGTAGACGTGCTTCAGTACTATGTAAGTGGTTTGTTTATTCTAACAGCTGATTAATGAAACTATTATAAACAATGGTTAAATTGGTATTGTCAGAGGGCTTGCGTTGAAACTTCTTAGAACCCCTGGGGCAGTGCCCTGATGGAATTTCAAAATAAAGTTAGGCTTATGTGTTAACCAGAGACCCAAAGAATGTCCATGCAAAATTTCAGCTTAATAGGTCAAGTAGTTTTTGCGTGATTGAGTAAAACACACACAAAGACACCATTAGATTGTTATATAATAGTAAGACTTGTATGTTAAGCAACTCATCAAAATACATAATTTTCAACAAAAATATAAAAAATCGATCTTTTTACATAACACTTGTAAATAATGCACACGTGAAGTAAAAAGATCGGCAAAATCGCAGTCGGCACGAACGTGTTAAAGAATGTTTGCACCGGAAAAGTGCCTATTTAGATAAAGTTTTGTTGTATAGATTATGTTGGGCACTCTTAGGTTAGGTTTTTTTAGATAATGTAGGTCATATTTTGTTAGGTTAGGTTAAGTAAGGTTAAAGTGGCATTTAATTATTTTTTGTGAACCTAATCAAAACCTAACATAAACAAACCAAACCTTTATAATCTTACCAAACCTAACATCCCACTGAAACCAGCACATTTCTGGCTCTAACACATTAAACAATTTTCTAATTGCGAAACTCTTGCCATATTTTTGATCAGGACGCAATTCCTCTTAAAAACCCATAACAATATATTTAGCCTACAACAATAACAATGGATTTAGGAATGAAAGAATTGTTCAGTTTTCCTCATTTTCATAATTTTTCCAGCTTTCCCTCCCAAAATTTTGCAACTATTCAATTCAATTTAAAAGTACCAGTATATTTATTAAAAAAAAACCTACAATATTAAAAAAATAAACCCAATCTAAGTTAATAAACAAAAAATTAAATTGCCTACTTTATATAAAATAAAAGTATTTTATTTTGTAGTTTATAATTTATAGTATTTTCAAAACTAGCCCATTATATGAGTTTTTAGGAAAGTTCTTGAAAAATGCATTAGGCCCTATGTGCTATGACGAATATATAACAGCGCTGTTTTTGATGAAGGTATTACAGACCATTGTATATTAGGAATTAGTTGTAAAAATAACGTCAAAAGTAATGTAATTAATAGTATAAATCTACCTGAAAAATCTACTATTGATTTTAACTTAGTTAAATATAAGTTGCAAAGTATTAGTTGGGATGAAGTATATTTAGAAAAAGATGTAAATTTATGTTACTGCAAATTCCATAATTTACTAACTAACATTATAAATAATTGTAGTAAAAAGGTTAACAGTTGTCGCAAATTAATGAAAGCTAAGTCTTTGAGCCCTTGGATTACTCAACAAATATTGAATAAATTTAAGCAGAGGAAGAAGCTGTTTAAAGTTTGTAAAAGAAGACCTTATGACATCACTTTAAAAAACTACTTTAATAAATTTTGCTCCGACCTTAACAATCAGATTTTCTTCGCAAAAAATAATTTTTATGCAAGAAAAATTGAAAGTTGCAATGGAAACATATCACAACAGTGGAAAGTAATAAATAGTTTGACAGGAGAGGCCTCAAACAAGAACATAGAGCGCATTGAGTTACAAGACGGAACAATCACGTCAGACCCAAGCGTTATCGCAGATGAGATAAACAAATACCTTATCGCTGTCCAAGCCAACCGACCTTGTACAGTTCCCACATCGACTCTCCCACCTATTCGTTCTTATCCACAATCATTCTTTATAGAGCCAACTACTGTAAATGAAATAAAACAAATAGTAAAAAATTTAAAAAATAAAAAATCAACAGGTTTTGATATGATTAGTGTTCATTTATTAAAATTCATTATAGATGAAATCGCCTCAGTACTGGTTTATGTAATTAACGTCAGTTTTAGTACTGGCATTTTCCCTGAAATGTTGAAGTTAAGTTCAGTTGTTCCAATATTAAAGAAAAATAATTCTGTTCAATTAGACAACATAAGACCCATTAGTTTGCTCTCTGTTTTTTCCAAACTTATTGAAAAAATAATGGTAAAGAGACTGCAAAAATATTTAGATAATTTAAATTTTTTTAGCGAACGTCAATTTGGTTTCGTTAGGGGAAAATCTACAGAAGATGCCTTAACAGCCATAACAGAAAACATTTATAGTAGTTTGAATTCAAGATTGAAATGTACAGGACATTTTATAGATTTCAAAAAAGCATTTGATTTAGTTGACCATGACATTCTGTTAAACAAGTTAGAATACGTAGGAATTAGAGGTATTGTTTTGAGTTGGTTTAAAACTTTCATTATGAATAGAAAGCAACAAGTAAAGTTTCAAAATACCTTCAGCTCAGCTAAAATAGTTGAATCTGGAGTTCCCCAAGGATCTGTGACATCTGCTGTCATGTTCTTAATTTTTATAAATGATTTGTTGACACTACGTTTTAATGGAAAAATTACAGCTTTTGCGGATGATATAGCTATTTTTTACTCACATGAGAATGAATTAAATATTAGTGAACAAATAAATAGTGACCTATTATTATTACGTAAATGGTGCCTCATTAACAAAATGCAAGTTAACGTCAACAAAACTAAATTTGTAAATTTCAACTTTCAAAATTTTGATTTGCCAATTCCTCTGAAATTCCATTCTCCATCTTGTAACACGAGTCTTTGTAAGTGCCAACCATTAGAAAAAGTACACAGTTTCAAATATTTAGGAATTACATTGGACGAAAAATTTACTTTTGAACAACATATTTCCAGCTTACATAAGAAAATTAGATCTGCTATTAGAAAGTTTTATTTTTTAAGAAATGTCTGTAGTATTGAAGTGTTAAGATCTCTTTATTTCGCATTGATTAATTCCAGATTGCAGTATGGCCTATTGTGCTGGGGTGGAAGCTACAAATATTTAATAAACAAATTAAGAACAACACAAAATTACTTCCTAAGAATAATTCTAAAGAAGACTAAGAAAGAAAGCTCTTTCCCTCTGTACAGTCAATTAAAAATTTTACCCCTTCAGCACCTTTTTATATTTAAAGTCTTAAGATTGTTTTTTATTAGAAGTGGAAACATAAGGAACACTAATTTATACTACACAACAAGATTTATACAGAACAAAAATTACAGACTGCCAAAAGTAAACAAAGCCATTTTTAAACGTTCACTTGCCTACTTAGGACCAAAGTTTTTTAATTTTCTTCCACTTGATATTAAAAATGCAGTTAATTTGAAAACTTTTTGTAAAAAATCAACTACTTGGCTTTCACTGCAACAAGACGTAAGCTATTTTAATATTGATATAACATAAAATGATTTGTTTGTTTTGTTCTTGACTGGAAGCCATTGTCATGAAACACAGTACAACTCTCTTGTTCAAGTTTTTTATTTATTTTTTTTTTAAATTGTCTGTGACTATAGTTTTAGATTATATTTATGCTTTAATTGAATTATATTTTCAGTGATTTTATTTAATATTGATATAACATAAAATGATTGTTTTTGCTGTTCTTGAATAGAAGCCATTGTCATGAAACATATGTACAACTCTCTTGTTCACGTTTTTGAATTATTTGTGTCTATAGTTTTAGATTATTTTTATACTTAAATTGAATTATATTTTCAGGAATGTAAACACTGCAGGTGGCGATTGTGTTTCTTCTATTATGCAATTATATGTATTGCTAGACTCATGTTTAAATGTTTTTTAAATATATATTTTTTTCTTTAATCAAACTGGTCACATAACTCGATATAGTGGCCAGTTAATTTCCAAATAAGTACTATGAAAATAGATAATTGTCAATATTAGTTGGAAATAAATTCATTTATTCATATATACCCATAAGGCCTATACTATAAGGTCACAAAAATTGTAAATGAAATAATTATGTAAACGTTTGACTATAGGCTCTTATCCTCCTTGCAGTATTTAATAGGCTTATGTAAATCATTAAAAAAACCTTATAATTTTCTAACCTCTCCATAAAATAATATATAGGCTATATGTAGGCTTATTATACTTCTGGGATTCCCCCAAATAGTCTGGAACTTGTAAGAGATACAATTGTTGAAGGTCAGGTAGGCTTTGGATAGTATCGTTCCAGCTGCAAGCTCAATCCAGATCTGACCATCATACCAGCCGGGCGCGTTATCATGTGTTTTATTTTTATTTTTGTAAATATGTAAATTTGTCTGCAATGTTTTTAATGTGACTGTTTTGACAACTTACAGTGTATGTGAGCATTGAGTTCTTGCTCTGAAACCGGTAGTCCAAAAAAAATATTTTGTAGCTGAATACGACAAAGGTACGTTAACCTTATTATTTGTTGTATATATCAGCTCAGGAGGCTTTAAAAACGAATAAATTAAATGTTGTATATTCCGCAATAAGTAAGATAAAACTTTAAAACTACACCTTGGTGGTTCAGCAAATAATCTGTTAATTATAGTTTTGCAGGGTTACTGCTAATACAAGTATGAAAAATAGGCCTGTTTTATACATATATTTATTTCCCAAGGATAACAAAATACAAAATAACATCAATACAGATCAAAAGAATTCTTCAAGCAAAAATAACTTATAACAAAAATTAACTTATAGTAAAATAACAAAATTATTTACGAATAAACTTACTATAATGCCAAGCAAGAAATCAAATTTAGTGTAATAATGTATAATAATAGTATAATGCACACATCCATATAACTTAAAATATAACACATGTACTCATTTACACACACACACACACACACACACACACACACACACACACACACACGCACGCACGCACACACACACACCAATGGATGATTGTAAATATAATGAAGATTTGTATACATCAAATTTCTGAAAACATACAACAAAATAAATGAAAATAACACAGATATACATTCACACATACACCTTGTTGTTTATTATTTTAATATGACATTTTTACATTAGGAAGTTGTTATTTACAAAATAAACGATTTCTGATTTCAGGGAGATATAATTCTCTGCTGAGCTGAGTCTGTTACTGTCATATTATCTCAGAATCAAGTGCAGAATGGAACAAGTAAAGGTAAGGGCTATGGATATTCAATGGTTCTCTAAGGAACCATGCTGCTAAGACTAGATTATGTATTCATTTTTATAACTGGAAGAGTTTTTGCTTGATTGCTTATTGAAACAGGAAATTTTACCAAAATGCTTGTGCAACAAGAAGAATTACTAAACAAGTTAAATAAAACTGTATGCATCATTATTTTGGATAAAAGTACGAGTACAAGTATTTTGGACAGTAATAAATAGTTTAGGCGTATCTATATACTTCTAGTTATGACAGTAATTTAAAAAAAAATTGATTTAACTGTTTATGCCTAGGTACCCCTGGACTACAACGAAAAACGTATTGTAAAGGTCCTTGTTAAACGTTTGGATGAGTACTGTGATCCCTTTAAAGAGGAACCAAAATTGGAAAAAGTAAGTTTTAATAGCCGTATAGGATAGCTAATATATAATAATAACTAAATAATTTGCCATAATTATTATTTTGTCACTTATTGAGGTTTTACTACATGCTTTTGATATTTTGAGTCAACGCCACTTGTAACATCATAAGATCATAGTTGTCGGATAAAGTTTAAGAAGTTGATATGAGTCTCCTCTAATAGAACTGTACACTGGATAATTGCTTCAAGAGTTTGGATGGATATAACCTTTGACAATTGAAACAATAAGACTGTCCACTCTTATGGGTCACCGTGAAGCCGGTTTTCCTGTAATACAGATGGATACAGCACAAAAAAGAAGGGATGGCTTGTGAATATTTTGAAGCCATCAGACCTTCCCCAGTCACAATACAACTATTGACTTTTAATAACTTTGATTTTGTGTGTGTTAACTATGCTTTTGTCTATTTATTTATCGAATAATGCCTGAAGGTATATATGCACTAGGCGTAAATTGACAATTGTACTATAATGGATTTATCTATTTGCCACAAAGAAAAGTTGCTCATAAATTGTTTACTTTTTGCCAGAAAACCAATTATTTAAATTTAAACATGTATACTTGTGCAGCTTTTTGTTTATGATGCGGGTTTGTGTTTGAGATAATGTTAGCAAAGAGGACAAAAAATAATCAAAATCTTAAAAAAATCAAAATCTTTATTTACTCACTCAAATATAAATCATAAGGTTACATAGATACATAGTTATATGAAGAAAATAAATACATCGATATATACAAATAAATCTACATGTTTTATATGTGAGTACCTTCCACATAAGCCCAAGGCTTGTGCGTGGAAATAGCAACCAATAACATTTACTAAATCATTAATTCTTAAGTAAAATTTGTAGCAAGAACATTTTTAAAAAACACTTCTGTTCATATAGCAGTAATATAGGTGTAAGTGACCTAGCAGCAAGGTCCAAGTAAAGTCTAAGCATTTATTTGCACATAACATTGTTTTTTTTTTTTTTTATATAAAGAGGTAACTGCAACTAGGACATTCTCATATTCTACTGAATCTATGAAATTAAAACCAAATACAGATCTTAAATTGATGATTGTCAATATTCAATTTAGATAAAATTATTTCAGTTTTTTTATTTGAGAGGTTTTGTGATGTCTGTTAATTAACTGCCATGGCATTTTCACTATGTTCCCCGTATTTCCAAACTAAACCACCGTTTTTATTTATATAATGTCAGTGTAGGGACAATGTACAGGGTGTTCAAAAAGTCTGGAAACCCCTTAATATTTATTTTATTAATCAACGCAGAACAATGAAACTTTAGGATTACGTTTTATATGTAGTTACTGACTTTTTGTTCGTTTTAACTGACCTTTTTCGCTTTAGGGGGACGTCCTGGCGAGGAAATCTGAAAAATCTTAAATGTAAGCATAGGTCGAGTTATACCTCATTTTAAAGGCCATTGTTAGAGAAACACATTGCCGCAACCCCGACTGAAAAATGCACATTCGCTTGGAAATAACAGCCTCTAAAAGTTTGGTCTCATTGGAACTTTGAGAGGCTGCTATTTCCAAACGAACAGTCCTTTTTCAGTCGAGATTGCGGCAATGTGTTTCTCTAACAATGACCCTTAAAATGAGGTATAACTCGGCCTATGCTTACATTTAAGATTTTTTCAGATTTCCTCCACAGGACGTCCCCCCAAAGCGAAAAGGACAGTTAAGATGGCCAAAAAGTCAGTAACCACAGGGAGGAAGTAATCCTAGAGTTTCATTGTTCTGTGTTTATTAATATTATATAGTAAAAACTAAGGGGGTTCCAGACTTTTTGAACACCCGGTATATATTAAAATATTACATTTATGTATAAAAAAAAACAATAAAAAGTGGTGGGGGTAATTGTAGTACTGATCGGGTCGGCAAGAATCTTTTTCCATGTATTAGGCTATGTAAAATTTCTTGCCAACCCAATCGGGTTGCTCGATGATTTCATTACCTCTACGGCATTTTCTTAGTAAGTTTGATAGTGCAGCCTGTACAGTTACTCATAAGTTGTTTACTTTTTGCAAGTGAACCAAATATTTAAATCTAAACATGTATACTTTTACGACTTTTTGTTTATGAGGGTTTGTGTTTGAGATAATGTAAGCAAAGAGGATAAAAAATAGCAACCAAGAACATTTACTAAAACAATAATTCTGAAGTAAAATTTGTAGCAAGACAATTTAAAAAAAACTCTTCTGTTCATATACCAGTCATATAGGTGTAAGTGGCCTAGCAGCAAGGTAAAATGAAAAGTAAGCATTTATTTGCACATAACATTGTTTTTGTTACAAAGAGGTAACATTCTCATTCTACATTCTCATATTCTACTGAATCTATGAAATTAAAACTAAATACATATCTTAAATTGATCAATATCAAGATTCAATTTAGATAAAATTATTTCAGATTTTTATTTTATAGGTTTTGTGACGTCTGTTAATTAACACGTTAACTGCCACAGGCCCACTATGTTCCTCGTATTGCCAAACTAAACCACCGTTTTTTATTTGTATAATGTCAGTGTAGGAACAATGTATATATTAAAATATTACATTATATATATTAAAAAAACAATAAAAAGTGGTGGGGGTAATTATAGTACCGATTGGGTAGGCAAGAATCTTTTTCAACGTATTAGGCTATGTAAAGTTTCTTGCCGACCCAATCGGGTCGCTCCCTGATTTCATAACCTGTGCGGCATTTTCTTAGTAAGTTTGATAGTGCAGCCTGTACAGCTGACTAAAATGACACATTCAGCTGTTGTTCCATCCGCCAACGTTTGTTGCTGGCCTAGTTCCCACGTAAATCTAGTTTCGCACGCACTAGATTTACAGCACCTGTTTTTCAAGCGATGTGTCATCAGTCTGCTGTTATAATAACGGAGTCTGCGCCACTCCGATAAGGGCATTTCTTCTTTGTTGTTTTCCAGTGATCAAAATGAACCTAGAATTATCAGTAATTAGTACCTTGGGGTTGTAACCAATGTTGCAGTGCAATTTCAATAATCTACTATTTGTATTTACTAAGAAAAATAATAGATATAGTTCCTTGTAAACAACAAGCTTATCGGATTAAACACTTTCTAATAACCTCTTATCGGATCATATTTACTGTAATAGTGCAAAAAAAGGACAACAATTTTATCCACAACATCCCTATTGGAAATCAAATTATCCAAATAGAAGATGTGTCCAAACATTTTGCCCTTAAAATGTCTTATTAGATAACAACATTTCCGATAACCTAAGTATGAACAAAAATAATACCTATAAACTCCTATTGAAAATTATCTTCTCCGATAACCAATATTATTAATTAGTAACCCAACCTTAAAAATGTATAACATTTTACATAATCGTTATGCTTTGCCAATAGACACTCTAATTAACAAAATACCTATCAGAATTTTTATTTTACCCTAAAACGTATATACAACAAATTATTCTAAATGTCTATAATAATAATATATTATTTATTTACTGTTTATTTTGCATAACATAAGCATAATTTGACATCTTATTCGTTTACGATATTCGTAAATAATTACACCAACCCATTTGGACTGGCAATTGCCATAGCAACGCCACTCTATACTCTAGCTCTCCTGGTACCCAATTTCTTTGTTGAGATAGTGCCATTTATTGCCACTAGAATGCAATATTAAGCTACCTACAGATTTTTTTTCAAACTACTGCAAATAATGAATTGCCGACCCGGTTGGGTCGGCGGTGATTCTGAACCCCACGACCACTGCCGGCCCAATCGGGTCGGCATGGCAGTTAACGTGTTAATACTGCTTGAAATAAGTGTTGAGAACAAAATGAATTACTTTATACCAACCAGTGTATTAGTTACCAAGTTTAACAAGTTTAGTGTCAAGGTACTCACGGCCAAGAGCTAAGTTTGTAAGAGGCCTTTAGCAGTATTCCAACACAACTTTGTTCAGTCTTTATCAAGTTCACCGCCTATCTTACCATTAAAATGTGAATTGTAAATGTTTGCTCTTTGCAATTCTTGATAAAAATACAACATTAATATGATATATTTGTTAAGATTATCTGATTCAACAATGCCTGAGTTTTTATGGATATAAGTAAGTTTTATGTTAACATTATTCGTTATTTGTGTGCCAGTTATTCTAGAAACGTATCAAGTGGTAAATTAAGGAGCAACAGTTTTTAGGTAGAATGTTATGGTATGGGTTCGCATGAATTGATTTGTTGTGTCTCTGACAAGGTACCTCCAGACCTTGATGACAAACATGACCTTAAGGAGATTATCACACCTTTGGAAGAAAACTGTGTGAACTCCTTTGAAGACAAGCCAATTTTAACAGAGGTAAATCTCGATAGAATGTATTATAATTTCATAATTATTTAAGCCTATGAACAATTATTGTGTTAAAGAATAAAAGATAACTACAAACATGTAATTATTTATGCTAGCATAAATGTAAATTTAGGATGGGTGGGTTATAAGCAGTGTGAATTTAGACTTGGTTCTCTAAACTAGTACCTTCCTTCCCCAACTGTCTAAGCTTGGGGACTCTCATGTTGATCATATCGCTAACAAAACCTTAAAGGTCGAGTCAAAGTAAGGTTGCTATTGGTTTTATCCCTAACTAAACTCCTTTCGATTTTACTAGCCAGACACCTCAGGGAGGTAACTCCAGGATTGTGTACTTCTGTATATGTGCAAAGAATTCGCTTTGAATGAGCTGGCAGAAGTGTCTAGGTGAACAATTCACCCTTAAAGGCGTCTCATCATCGTCTAAACCGATACTACCTAAAATCTTTCTAACCCAGATCATATTGCCTTGTTGGCTTGTTACGTCCACGTTTGGTTAATAACACCATGCTTTAAGCCCACAGTGGCTTAACACAGAGCAAAGCAACCTAAATTACGGGAGTTGACAAGTTTAACAATTTAAGCCCACAGTGCCATAATGCAGGGCAGAGCTATAACATTCAATTTTAAGCCAACAGTGCCATAACACAGAGCAGAGCTATTTAATTTACAATAGTAAAAAATTTAATGGTTTAAGCAGTAAGGGTGCTACAACGTAAGGGTGAAGCCATAAAATTTAGTTTTCGGCACACAGTGCTATAAAGCAGAATAGTGGTATTTAATTTATGCTAGTTAACAAATTAAACTATGTAGGCCCACAATGCCATAACACAGAGTGGAGCTATATAATCTAGTTTCATTTATCACGAATATTGAAGTGAAAATAATTTGGCTATTCTAGTCTGATCCGATGTAAATAGGAAACAAGATCAAACTATGATATTAAAATACATCTCCTTAAAAAAAGTGTAAGGAATAGAAACTTCCTTTGCCAAGCTTCGGGACTTGAAACAAAATATGTAAATTTATGAGGGAAACTTTGTCATGAAATTTACTCTTGAGCTTCTTTAATAAAGGGGAGAGTCTTACCATACACACAGTATACTGTCAAGGTTACACACAGGCATAGTGTCCCTTCCAGCTCAGCCGTAGTTGCACTGACAAGTGCTGTCGAAGACCCATACTTCTTATACTCCCCCCCACCATGTCTCTAATCGGTTGTGAAAGAAAGTAGGTCAGCAGGAGTGTTCGCCGACCTTGTTCGACTTTCACCGTCACTCCTTAGTACTTACTGAATAAAAGTTTGGGGAGGTAGCTAATTGGTGACTCTATTAGAAAACAAAAAAATCTTCCCTTATAAATGGCAAATAGTTAGTGACGATTCCAGCCAATGGGGTCACGTGATCATAGGCCTATAAATTGAGTTGTTGAACACCGTTTTCCATTCTTTTGTGAATCCCTCTGGTCTGAGGAAGGTGAGCGTGGTTCACCGAAATCGATCACCATAATATTTGTGCATTTTGTGCTTGTATTGTAGTATATTTGTGCATTTTGTGCTTATATTGTAATAAATTTGTGTTGTGTGACGTTTACTTGTACTGAATAGTTAGTAAAAAAACTATTTCCCCTAAGTAAATGAACCATTACAACTTGGCAATCTTTTTGATCATTATATACACGTGTTTTAATAATAATTATTTGAGTGCAGGTTATGCTAAAAAGGAAATAAGAAAAGCTAAAAATTTTACAGTTTTTAAAGACATGTACCTACAGTTTTAAAATGTTACAGAATGGGTTCGCTTCTGTACCTTCTGGTAGGGTAGGTAGATCGAATATCAAGGACTGCACACACATGCACGCACGCATGGTAGAACTAAAATTCCCATACGTCTTTTAGAACTAAAATTCCCCTATACCTTGACGATCTAATAATAAATAATAAATATTATTTTGATGTTTAAAATAAAATATTTTCCAATGAAATAATTGTTAGTTTAGTTTGTTTTCGTTTCGACTGGACAGAGATGGCTGCGATTGAACACAAAGCTGATTATATCGTGATAAAAGATACAGAGGTAGACCGGGAGATAACTGGTACTGATATGAACATGATATAAGTCCATCAAGCAATGCGTATGGGTATTTTACTTTACGTTGTTGCAGCATACACAAACCAGTAGAACATTCCCATACAGAAAGCCGATAATTTTTTTGGGATTGGTATTTCATTAAAAAAAGTAATAAGAATTGTTCCATATTTAATTGGAATAGTGATATTAGGATCTTCTATTGTTTTTTCAAAAATTGCTGATAACAGTCTGAGTATTGCTGATAACAGTATTGCAGATAACATCATTCAATTCATTATTGTGACTTGTTATCACTTCCTGTCTGATAGGGTACCTGGCCTCTACAGTCTATACTTTTTATCAAAGATTTCTGCATCAAAACACAGCATTTCTTGTTTTATAAATTCAAACGTGTTGCATTTTTAACAATTCATGTTCGTCAATTTCGATTTAGTTAGTCTGTTGGCTTTCCCTTATTAATTTTCATATATTGGCTAAACAATGATGGATTGTTATCCATAAATCAAAATTATGCTTCTTCTACAAAAATTATGTGATATAGTTTGTTTTATTTATCTATGCATATGTGACTACATTTATTTCAGTCAACTCATCGTCAGTTAAAAAATAAAACAGTTATATAGCTGTTGTTATTTTCCAACAATAATAGTGATTAACAATAATTATGTTGTTTTCCATAATTTTAGACGTTCTTCTTTTTGCCTGTGAAATATTTTATTTTAACTTTAACAAATTAAATTTTAATAATTTTGACCAGTTACTCTCCCACAACAACAGTAAAGTATACTATTGGCATTTCAATTTAACAAATTTAATACAGAGCCAGCAACTCTCTTTATTACTACCTTTTCCTATATTCATCCCTCTTTTCAATTAATTACATAATCATGCTTAGTGTTAACCCTTTGTGCCCGAAGGAGTATTTGTAGTTTTTTCTTGGTGCTCAAATGGCCAGCTGTACTGGCTGCAGCCATTTGCTCGCAAAGTGCACATTCGATTTTGCTGTATTGTTGCCAGAGCTCGAATGTCCAGTAGGGCTGGTCAAGATAGAATACGTGTATTGCTCGAATGGCCAGTACCACTGACCACTAAACACAAACTTTATTTTATAATATTGTATTTGTTTTACAGTGCCTGGTTAGTGCTGAATCCTATCGAGTGATTCTTGAGCTAAGTAACCATCTGTTTGTTTACATTACTTTCGCACCAAATACCTTGTTGACAGTAAGGTTACTTAGCAACGTTGTACGAGTGATATTGTAGTGTGTTAATAGTGATTGATCTGAGTCACATTTTATGTTCTTAATTAGCTCTAAATGTTATTATTTTGTAAATACTTGTAATTAATATCATGCAGTAAAAAATTGAAAGACTAAGAAAAAGTTAATATCTTATTATTGTAAGTTAAAAGTTAAAGTTAATATCTTATAATTGTAAGTTAAAAGTTAAAGTCTATATCTTATTATTGTAAAGTCCTGCTTTATAGCAGTATTTTTATAATTGTGTGTTAATAATTTACATTCACAAATTAGGCTTATATTTCATAAATGTATGTATATCTTAGTATTAGTAAGTTTCAATAAAAATTATTTGTAAATATGCTTTTAATTGCCCTTTAAACATTTAAATAACTGCAAATAGCACAGCAGGTGTCATTTAACAAAAAAACAAATAGGACCTTGTGAGGTAAACAACAAATATGGCTGCTTAGGCCGCAGTGAAAGTGGGGCGGGCAGTGGTACTGGCCATTTGAGTGGCGAGGACAAATTATTACAAAACGAATGTGAGTTGGTTGTGACGCCGCGTGGTCATTACCACTGCCATTTCGAGCCCAAAGGGTTAAAAAAATTTAATAAATAAAACCCTGCAATTTTATAATTTTGTTTCAAATTAGTTGTGATTTATTGTGCTTTAGTCCTACTGCATTTTGAGAATTCCTTCATGTTACATTCCTTAATATATTATTTTTAATCTACCTTTTTTATATAAAGTTTATTTTTTATATTTTTGTTTCTTATATATAATATGAACTACCTAACATTTATATGATAAAAAAATGTATGTTATCAATTTTTTTTATGATATCATATCATATCTTTCTTTGTACTAGCAAGGTATGCTACTTGTAACAAAAAGTATTATTGTTGCTCTACCACTTCTAAAACTTAATAAAAACCATGAATTTTGTATGTGCACATTGAATCGAAAATAATTTGCTGCATCGCACACTCCTAGAACTAAGAGCAATGTGACTTTAGATTTGAATGTCTAATCTAGGACTTCATGCTGATTTAACAAGGAAACTAAAGTATAGTCCTTGATTGATGCTCCGACCTACTTACCATATAAGAGTTAGGGGAGGTAGCTCGTTGGTGATTCTATAAAAAAACCAAAAATCTTCTCTTATATTTGACCAAAAGCTCATAAACAAACTTTAATCCCCTAAATAATTGAGCAGTTACAGCATAGGCAATCTGTGAATCTTTTTTGATCATTATATGTAAGTTTTTTTAACAATAGTAATTATTTGAGTGCAAGTTATGCTGAAAAGGTAATAAGAACATTTCACAGTTCTTAAAATGTTACAGAATGGGTTCGCATGTATTAACTTGTGTCTCTGTCCAGGTACCACCCGACATTGATGACAAACATGATCTAAAGATACTTATCACCCAATTGGAAGAGAACTGTGAAAACTCCTTTGAAGATAAGCCAATATTAAAAGAGGTGAATTCCATCAAAGTGTATTATCATTAATGAATTATTTAAGCCTGCTACCAATTATTGTGTTAACGAATAAAAGATAACTTTAAAACATGTAATTTTTTATGCTAGCATACTTGTAAATTCAGAATGAGTGAGGTTATAAGCAGTGTAAATTTAGACTTGCTTCTCTAACCTAGGATCTTTCTTCCTGATTTAAGCTGGTATTTCTGATATTGGTAATGTTGCCAACAACACCTTGATGGCTCTTTACGTCCACGTTTGGTTAATAACACCATGCTTGTATGGGTAGGCGGGTGGGTCAGCAGCACTGTGCTTGTATGGGTGGGCCAGTACCTCTGAGCCTGTATAGGTGGGCCAGTACCAGTGAGCTTGTATGGGTGGGCGGGCGGGGATATTGACTACATTGACCGTGGAAGCTTCTCTAGGAAAAATAAATTTCATTAAATTGTGAAAAGAAAAGGAACAACACACCTGGTAAACTGTATATATAGTCATATACAGCACAAAAAATAAGGGATGGCTTGTGAAATATTTTGGAGCCACCGGACCTTCCCCAGTCACAACACAACTATTGACTTTTAATAACTTTGATTTTGTGTGTGTTAACTATGCTTTTGTCTATTTATTTATCGAATAATGCCTGGAGGTATATATGCATTAGGCGTAAATTGACAATTCTACTATAATGGATATATCTATTTGCCACAAAGAAAAGTTACTCATAAGTTGTTTACTTTTTGCATGTTAACCAATTATTTAAATCTAAACATGTATACTTTTACGACTTTTTGTTTATGATGAGGGTTTGTGTTTGAGATAATGTAAGCAGAGGATAAAAAATAGCAACCAAGAACATTTACTAAAACATTAATTCTGAAGTAAAATTTGTAGCAAGACAATTTAAAAAAAACTCTTCTGTTCATATACCAGTCATATAGGTGTAAGTGGCCTAGCAGCAAGCAAGGAAAAGTAAGCATTTATTTGCACATAACATTGTTTTTGTTACAAAGAGGTAACATTCTCATTCTACATTCTCATATTCTACTGAATCTATGAAATTAAAACTAAATACATATCTTAAATTGATCAATATCAAGATTCAATTTAGATAAAATTATTTCAGATTTTTATTTTATAGGTTTTGTGACGTCTGTTAATTAACACGTTAACTGCCACAGGCATTTCCACTATGTTCCTCGTATTGCCAAACTAAACCACCGTTTTTTATTTATATAATGTCAGTGTAGGAACAATGTATATATTAAAATATTACATTATATATATTAAAAAAACAATAAAAAGTGGTGGGGGTAATTATAGTACCGATTGGGTAGGCAAGAATCTTTTTCAACGTATTAGGCTATGTACAGTTTGTTGCCGACCCAATCGGGTCGCTCCCTGATTTCATATCCTGTGCGGCATTTTCTTAGTAAGTTTGATAGTGCAGCCTGTACAGCTGACTAAAATGACACACTCAGCTGTTGTTCCATCCGCCAACGTTTGTTGCTGGCCTAGTTCCCACGTAAATCTAGTTTCGCACGCACTAGATTTACAGCACCTGTTTTTCAAGCGATGTGTCATCAGTCTGCTGTTATAATAACGGAGTCTGCGCCACTCCGATAAGGGCATTTCTTCTTTGTTGTTTTCCAGTGATTAAAATGAACCTAGAATTATCAGTAATTAGTACCTTGGGGTTGTAACCAATGTTGCAGTGCAATTTCAATAATCTACTATTTGTATTTACTAAGAAAAATAATAGATATAGTTGCTTGTAAACAACAAGCTTATCGGATTAAACACTTTCTAATAACCTCTTATCGGATCATATTTACTGTAATAGTGCAAAAAAAGGACAACAATTTTATCCACAACATCCCTATTGGAAATCAAATTATCCAAATAGAAGATTTGTCCATACATTTTGCCCTTAAAATGTCTTATTAGATAATAACATTTCCGATAACCTAAGTATGAACAAAAATAATACCTATAAACTGTCCTATTGAAAATTATCTTCTCCGATAACCAATATTATTAATTAGTAACCCAACCTTAAAAATGTATAACATTTTACATAATCGTTATGCTTTGCCAATAGACACTCTAATTAACAAAATACCTATCAGAATTTTTATTTTACCCTAAAAAGTATATACAACAAATTATTCTAAATGTCTATAATAATAATATATTATTTATTTACTGTTTATTTTGCATAACATAAGCATAATTTGACATCTTATTCGTTTACGATATTCGTAAATAATTACACCAACTGTACCGGGTTGTTTGACCGGTACATTTCGTTTTTTTTGTCGTGGTCTGCGGGGCTGCCTGAGACCGCTCGTGCCCGGCGATTCGCTTACTTTAGTGGCCGTTGGCTCGGATTCGTTCGTTCCGTGTTCCAGCTCTGGTCGGTCGGGTTGGCCGTCTGTTGGTTTCTTCCTTGCCTACTGAAAAGACCATGCACGGCTAGAGACTCCAAAACGTAAGTGTTCTTTTGTAATTTCTAATATCTAATCACCCTTTTGGTGAAAATACTTTGTTTAAATAATATTCTGGTTTATTTGTCATTTTCAGGGCATTGTTAAATTTGTATTGTCTAGATATTGGTTAACCTAGGTTCGAGCCACGTGCTCAATGTTACCTTTTTAACATTAATTGCTTTTCATATCTGGTTTTATATTTAATAGTAGTTCTGTATAATGTTTTGTTGAGCCTTTTTACAGTTGAAGTTACCGATTTACCATATTTTTGTTCATTGACAATAACCTAGCCTATCTGTGTAGGTTGATTTTCATGTTATAACATATTGCTCCTGTATCAATAGCCTAGTTTTCAGTTTGTCATTTTTAGTTTCCTATACGTAATTAATTCTTTGGTAATTTGTTAAGTTGTAATTTGTTTTAAATCTGATTTTCCAACATAATTATTCTTAGCCTAAAAATGGATCTTTTATTTTCTAGTGTGCTCCAATCATGTACAATTTTGTCTGTTCTTGTGTTGTTTTGCCATTTCATGTATTAGGTGTTATTTGTAGTATTTTTGTTGTTGTGGCTGGACTATTTTTAATTGCTGTGTTTGGCCTTGCAGTCCAGGGTCCTCGAGTGGGACATTTTCCCTCAGCCTGCCGTCCGGGGAAGGTCGACCATCTGCACTGCCAGCCTGGCCTGAGGACCATGTCGTAGAACCAATGTCTCGACTACGCTGCCATCCCTACATCTGGGTGTTGTTCTTCTGTCCTCAGGTCAGTGCGTTCCATTTTTGTTTCCCGGCGGCTGAGCTGGGGGGGTGATAATTTATGAAATATAACAAAAGAAAAGAAGAAAAAAAAGTTTGTGGAACTAGTTAATTTGGCCTAGGCCTAAAACTGATTGGACAAAGTGATTGATGAAACAGCCATGGGGAATTACACGTTTTTTTATTAAAGAAAGAAAAACTTTTAAAATACACAAAGAATTTTTGATGTTAATATTTATTTATATTTATTGTTATTTAGTTAATTAGTTTTATTTGTTGTTAGTTTTTTTAGATTTTATATTTGTTAGGTCCCTATGGTTAAGTTATGTTATTTATTTATATGTTTAGGCCTAGTGATTGTTATTTATATTTTTTTGTTAATTGTATTCTGGATGTCTTGAAGTGACTTTTTACTAGAACGGTACCAGGTTATATATATATATTTTTTTTATGTTCTTTAACAAATTATCAAAACGGTAGGTCGGCCAACACTGACCTACTAACTGGCAAACACCCACCTTCAACAACCAAGAGAGAATAATTTATTTTTTTTTTTTATTTTTTTATAAGTTAAATTATTTATTTGGTTTTTTAATTGTTTTTGTTTTTAAATATTATTTATTTGTTTCTTTTTTTTCTAATATCTTATCACCCATTTGGTGAAAATACTTTGTTTAAATAATATTCTGGTTAATTCTGATAACGAACGAGACTCTAGCCTGCTAACTAGGCGTTTCTGGTATCCACAATAGTGCTACCAGCGAATAAATTTCTTCTTAGAGGGACAGGCGGCTTCTAGCCGCACAAGACTGAGCAATAACAGGTCTGTGATGCCCTTAGATGTCCTGGGCCGCACGCGCGCTACACTGAAGGAATCAATTGAGACCCATCCCCCCCACCAAAGCTGGAAAGCGTGCCAACTGGGGGATGGCTCAAAACAAGTCAAGCGATGGGATCACGGGTGGCAGTTGGAGGGTCAAAATAAAACTCGGCAGTTGAGCAAAACTAATTTATTATAAGAAAAACAAAACTGCAAAACTGGCTGGCAGAAAGCCACAATATAAATAGGCAGAAGGCCACAATATCCCTTCGCACTTAAATAACTAACAAGAAACACTACAATTCACAAGATAATACAAAAAGCTACAAAAACAACAAACTCTACAAATACCAAAATTAACAACTACATGGCCTATCTGCAGCCTAGCCTGAGACACCCAAAACGTAAGAAAAACTTATTAACAACTTAAATGAAAAATTTAGGAAAATTTTGACTACACCCATTAAACCCGGCAATTTAGCCCACGTCCCATAATTCCACCGAGGCCAGGGAGTAAGCCGGAATCCCTGGGCAGCTCCGAATAGGAGTTAAGCAAAAGTACAATAATCCCCTTTTGGTGAAAGTATAAAAATTAAACAATTTAAAAAAAATATAACCTGGTACCGTTCTAGTAAAAAGTCACTTCAAGACATCCAGAATACAATTAACAAAAAAATATAAATAACAATCACTAGGCCTAAACATATAAATAAATAACATAACTTAACCATAGGGACCTAACAAATATAAAATCTAAAAAAACTAACAACAAATAAAACTAATTAAATAAATAACAATAAATATAAATATAAATAAATATTAACATCAAAAATTCTTTGTGTATTTTAAAAGTTTTTCTCTCTTTAATAAAAAAACGTATAAGTCCCCATGGCTGTTTCATCAATCACTTTGTCCAATCAGTTTTAGGCCTAGGCCAAATTAACTAGTTCCACAAACTTTTTTTTCTTCTTTTCTTTTGTTATATTTCATAAATTATCACCCCCCCAGCTCAGCCGCCGGGAAACAAAAATGGAACGCACTGACCTGAGGACAGAAGAACAACACCCAGATGTAGGGATGGCAGCGTAGTCGAGACATTGGTTCTACGACATGGTCCTCAGGCCAGGCTGGCAGTGCAGATGGTCGACCTTCCCCGGACGGCAGGCTGAGGGAAAATGTCCCACTCGAGGACCCTGGACTGCAAGGCCAAACACAGCAATTAAAAATAGTCCAGCCACAACAACAAAAATACTACAAATAACACCTAATACATGAAATGGCAAAACAACACTAGAACAGACAAAATTGTACTTGATTGGAGCACACTAGAAAATAAAAGATCCATTTTTAGGCTAAGAATAATTATGTTGGAAAATCAGATTTAAAACAAATTACAACTTAACAAATTACCAAAGAATTAATTACGTATAGGAAACTAAAAATGACAAACTGAAAACTAGGCTATTGATACAGGAGCAATATGTTATAACATGAAAATCAACCTACACAGATAGGCTAGGTTATTGTCAATGAACAAAAATATGGTAAATCGGTAACTCCAACTGTAAAAAGGCTCAACAAAACATTATACAGAACTATTATTAAACATAAAACCAGATATGAAAAGCAATTAATGTTAAAAAGGTAACATTGAGCACGTGGCTCGAACCTAGGTTAACCAATATCTAGACAATACAAATTTAACAATGCCCTGAAAATGACAAATAAACCAGAATATTATTTAAACAAAGTATTTTCACCAAAAGGGTGATTAGATATTAGAAATTACAAAAGAACACTTACGTTTTGGAGTCTCTAGCCGTGCATGGTCTTTTCAGTAGGCAAGGAAGAAACCAACAGACGGCCAACCCGACCGACCAGAGCTGGAACACGGAACGAACGAATCCGAGCCAACGGCCACTAAAGTAAGCGAATTGCCGGACACGAGCGGTCTCAGGCAGCCCCGCAGACCACGACAAAAAAAACGAAATGTACCGATCAAACGACCCGGTACACAACCCATTTGGACTGGCAATTGCCATAGCAACGCCACTCTATACTCTAGCTCTCCTGGTACCCAATTTCTTTGTTGAGATAGTGCCATTTATTGCCACTAGAATGCAATATGAAGCTACCTACAGATTTTTTTCAAACTACTGCAAATAATGAATTGCCGACCCAGTTGGGTCGGCGGTGATTCTGAACCCCACAACCACTGCCGGCCCAATCGGGTCGGCATGGCAGTTAACGTGTTAATACTGCTTGAAATAAGTGTTGAGAACAAAATTAATTACTTTATACCAACCAGTGTATTAGTTTCCAAGTTTAACAAGTTTAGTGTCAAGGTACTCACGGCCAAGAGCGAAGTTTGTAAGAGGCCTTTAGCAGTATTCCAACACAACTTTGTTCAGTCTTTATCAAGTTCACCGCCTATCTTACCATTAAAATGTGAATTGTATATGTTTGCTCTTTGCAATTCTTGATAAAAATACAACATTAATATGATATATTTGTTAAGATTATCTTATTCAACAATATCTGAGTTTTTATGGATATAAGTAAGTTTTATGTTAACATTATTCGTTATTTGTGTGCCAGTTATTCTAGAAACGTATCAAGTGGTAAATTAAGGAGCAACAGTTTTTAAGTAGAATGTTATGGTATGGGTTCGCATGAATTGATTTGTTGTGTCTCTGACAAGGTACCTCCAGACCTTGATGACAAACATGACCTTAAGGAGATTATCACACCTTTGGAAGAAAACTGTGTGAACTCCTTTGAAGACAAGCCAATTTTAACAGAGGTAAATCTCGATAGAATGTATTATAATTTCATAATTATTTAAGCCTATGAACAATTATTGTGTTAAAGAATAAAAGATAACTAAAAACATGTAATTATTTATGCTAGCATAAATGTAAATTTAGGATGGGTGGGTTATAAGCAGTGTGAATTTAGACTTGGTTCTCTGAACCCTAGTACCTTCCTTCCCCAACTGTCTAAGCTTGGGGACTCTCATGTTGATCATATCGCTAACAAAACCTTAAAGGTCGAGTCAAGTAAGATTGCTATTGGTTTTATCCCTAACTAAACTCCTTTCGATTTTACTAGCCAGACACCTCAGGGAGGTAACTCCAGGATTGTGTACTTCTGTATATGTGCAAAGGATTCGCTTTGAATGAGCTGGCAGAAGTATCTAGGTGAACAATTCACCCTTAAAGGCGTCTCATCATTGTCTAAACCGATACTACCTAAAATCTTTCTAACCCAGATCATATTGCCTTGTTGGCTTGTTACGTCCACGTTTGGTTAATAACACCATGCTTTAAGCCCACAGTAGCTTAACACAGAGCAAAGCAACCTAAATTACGGGAGTTGACAAGTTTAACAATTTAAGCCCACAGTGCCATAATGCAGGGCAGAGCTATAACATTCAATTTTAAGCCAACAGTGCCATAACACAGAGCAGAGCTATTTAATTTACAATAGTAAAAAATTTAATGGTTTAAGCGTAAGGGTGCTACAACGTAAGGGTGAAGCCATAAAATTTAGTTTTCGGCACACAGTGCTATAAAGCAGAGTGGTGGTATTTAGTTTATGCTAGTTAACAAATTAAACTATTTAAGCCCACAATGCCATAACACAGAGTGGAGCTATATAATTTAGTTTAATTTATCACAAATTTTGTAGTGAAAATATTTTGGCTACTCTAGTCTGATCCGATGTAAATAGGAAACAAGATCAAACTATGATATTAAAATACATCTCCTTAAAAAAAGTGTAAGGAATAGAAACTTCCTTTGCCAAGCTTCGGGACTTGAAACAAAATATGTAAATTTATGAGGGAAACTTTGTCATGAAATTTACTCTTGAGCTTCTTTAATAAAGGGGAGAGTCTTACCATACACACAGTATACTGTCAAGGTTACACACAGGCATAGTGTCCCTTCCAGCTCAACCGTAGTTGCACTGACAAGTGCTGTCGAAGACCCATACTTCTTATACTCCCCCCCACCATGTCTCTAATCGGTTGTGAAAGACAGTAGGTCAGCAGGAGTGTTCGCCGACCTTGTTCGACTTTCACCGTCACTCCTTAGTACTTACTGAATAAAAGTTTGGGGAGGTAGCTAATTGGTGACTCTATTAGAAAACAAAAAAATCTTCCCTTATAAATGGCAAATAGTTAGTAAAAAAACTTTTTCCCCTAAGTAAATGAACCATTACAACTTGGCAATCTTTTTGATCATTATATGCACGTGTTTTAATAATAATTATTTGATTGCAGGTTATGCTAAAAAGGTAATAAGAAAAGCTAAAAATTTTACAGTTTTAAAAGACATGTACCTACAGTTTTAAAATGTTACAGAATGGGTTCGCTTCTGTACCTTCTGGTAGGGTAGGTAGATCGAATATCAAGGACTGCACACACACATACACACACGCACGCACGCACGCACACACACACGCGCACAGGTACACGTAGTACCCCCCCCAAAAAGCTGAAAGCCTCCAAAAAATAAATTGAGAGGAAGAATACTTGCATCAACAACATGGGTTTCATCAACCACAGAGAGCTTTTCTTGTTTCCCCACACCGCGGCTCTCTGTGCTGTGAGAGTGCGGCGAGACTAATTTAAATAATGCGGCATGGGGAGCAAAGGAAGAACCACTGAACGTGTATGGGTGGGCAGGTGGGTCAATACCACTGTACGTGTATGGGTGGGCGGCCTTAATTCAAGGCTTAACTACTGCAATTAAGGTTGAAGAATTTAATATGTTAAAGACTGCTCATAATATACTTGTGTTAACAGAGCACTGGTTAAAAGAAGATAACCATGTCCATGACTTGTTGTGTCTGTCCAGGTACCTCCTGACCTTGATGTCAAACATGATCTAAAGGTGCTTATCACCCCATTGGAAGAGAACTGTGAGAACTCCTTTGAAGATAAAGCAATATTAAAAGAGGTAAATATTGAAAAAGTATATTATAATTTAAGGATTGTTAAGCCTGCAAATAATTACTGTTTTGAACAACAAAACATAACTTAAATAAAAACATGTGTCTTTTTATGGTACCATAAATAAATAAATGCATCAAAAAATTAATACGATTCGATTCAAGTTGTTGATGCATCAAAAGTAATCTGATGCATTGATAGTGCCACGATGCTTAAGCAATATCGATGTCCCAGAATTATTCTTATGTACCAAAATGAATTAAGAAAAAATTCCTTTTTAATCAATAATATTTATTGGTACGTCTTTTAGAACTAAAATTCCCCTATACCTTGACGATCTAATAATAAATAATAAATATTATTTTGATGTTTAAAATAAAATATTTTCCAATGAAATAATTGTTAGTTTAGTTTGTTTTCGTTTCGACTGGACAGAGATGGCTGCGATTGAACACAAAGCTGATTATATCGTGATAAAAGATACAGAGGTAGACCGGGAGATAACTGGTACTGATATGAACATGATATAAGTCCATCAAGCAATGCGTATGGGTATTTTACTTAACGTTGTTGCAGCATACACAAACCAGTAGAACATTCCCATACAGAAAGCCGATAATTTTTTTGGGATTGGTATTTAATTAAAAAAAAATTAATAAGAATTGTTCCATATTTAATTGGAATAGTGATATTAGGATCTTCTATTGTTTTTTCAAAAATTGCTGATAACAGTCTGATTATTGCTGATAACAGTATTGCAGATAACATAATTCAATTCATTATTGTGACTTGTTATCACTTCCTGTCTGATAGGGTACCTGGCCTCTACAGTCTATACTTTTTATCAAAGATTTCTGCATCAAAACACAGCATTTCTTGTTTTATAAATTCAAACGTGTTGCATTTTTAACAATTCATGTTCGTCAATTTCGATTTAGTTAGTCTGTTGGCTTTCCCTTATTAATTTTCATATATTGGCTAAACAATGATGGATTGTTATCCATAAATCAAAATTATGCTTCTTCTACAAAAATTATGTGATATAGTTTGTTTTATTTATCTATGCATATGTGACTATATTTATTTCAGTCAACTCATCGTCAGTTAAAAAATAAAACAGTTATATAGCTGTTGTTATTTTCCAACAATAATAGTGATTAACAATAATTATGTTGTTTTCCATAATTTTAGACGTTCTTCTTTTTGCCTGTGAAATATTTTATTTTAACTTAAACAAATTAAATTTTAATAATTTTGACCAGTTACTCTCCCACAACAACAGTAAAGTATACTATTGGCATTTCAATTTAACAAATTTAATACAGAGCCAGCAACTCTCTTTATTACTACCTTTTCCTATATTCATCCCTCTTTTCAATTAATTACATAATCATGCTTAGTGTTAACCCTTTGTGCCCGAAGGAGTATTTGTAGTTTATTCTTGGTGCTCAAATGGCCAGCTGTACTGGCTGCAGCCATTTGCTCGCAAAGTGCACATTCGATTTTGCTGTATTGTTGCCAGAGCTCGAATGTCCAGTAGGGCTGGTCAAGATAGAATACGTGTATTGCTCGAATGGCCAGTACCACTGACCACTAAACACAAACTTTATTTTATAATATTGTATTTGTTTTACAGTGCCTGGTTAGTGCTGAATCCTATCGAGTGATTCTTGAGCTAAGTAACCATCTGTTTGTTTACATTACTTTCGCACCAAATACCTTGTTGACAGTAAGGTTACTTAGCAACGTTGTACGAGTGATATTGTAGTGTCTTAATAGTGATTGATCTGAGTCACATTTTATGTTCTTAATCAGCTCTAAATGTTATTATTTTGTAAATACTTGTAATTAATATCATGCAGTAAAAAATTGAAAGACTAAGAAAAAAGTTAATATCTTATAATTGTAAGTTAAAAGTTAAAGTCTATATCTTATAATTGTAAGTTAAAAGTTAAAGTCTATATCTTATTATTGTAAAGTCCTGCTTTATAGCAGTATTTTTATAATTGTGTGTTAATAATTTACATTCACAAATTAGGCTTATATTTCATAAATGTATGTATATCATAGTATTAGTAAGTTTCAATAAAAATTATTTGTAAATATGCTTTTAATTGCCCTTTAAACATTTAAATGACTGCAAATAGCACAGCAGGTGTCATTTAACAAAAAAACAAATAGGACCTTGTGAGGTAAACAACAAATATGGCTGCTTAGGCTGCAGTGAAAGTGGGGCGGGCAGTGGTACTGGCCATTTGAGTGGCGAGGACAAATTATTACAAAACAAATGTGAGTTGGTTGTGACGCCGCGTGGTCAGTACCACTGCCATTTCGAGCCCAAAGGGTTAAACAAATTTAATAAATAAAACCCTGCAATTTTATAATTTTGTTTCAAATTAGTTGTGATTTATTGTGCTTTAGTCCTACTGCATTTTGAGAATTCCTTCATGTTACATTCCTTAATATATTATTTTTAATCTACCTTTTTTATATAAAGTTTATTTTTATATTTTTGTTTCTTATATAATATGAACTACCTAACATTTATATGATAAAAAAATGTATGTTATCAATTTTTTTTATGATATCATATCATATCTTTCTTTGTACTAGCAAGGTATGCTACTTGTAACAAAAAGTATTATTGTTGCTCTACCACTTCTAAAACTTAATAAAAACCATGAATTTTGTATGTGCACATTGAATCGAAAATAATTTGCTGCATCGCACACTCCTAGAACTAAGAGCAATGTGATTTTAGATTTGAATGTCTAATCTAGGACTTCATACTGATTTGACAAGGAAACTAAAGTATAGTCCTTGATTGATGCTCTGACCTACTTACCATATAAGAGTTAGGGGAGGTAGCTCGTTGGTGATTCCATAAAAAAAACCAAAAATCTTCTCTTATATTTGACTAAAAGCTCATAAACAAACTTTTTCCCCTAAATAATTGAGCAGTTACAGCATAGGCAATCTGTGAATCTATTTTGATCATTATATGTAAGTTTTTTTAACAATAGTAATTATTTGAGTGCAAGTTATGCTGAAAAGGTAATAAGAACATTTCATAATTCTTAAAATGTTACAGAATGGGTTCGCATGTATTGACTTGTTGTGTCTCTGTCCAGGTACCACCCGACCTTGATAACAAACATGATCTAAAGGTACTTATCACCCAATTGGAAGAGAACTGTGAAAACTCCTTTGAAGATAAGCCAATATTAAAAGAGGTGAATTCCATCAAAGTGTATTATCATTAATGACTTATTTAAGTCATTATTTAAGTAATGACCTGCTACCAATTATTGTGTTAACGAATAAAAGATAACTTTAAAACATGTAATTTTTTATGCTAGCATACTTGTAAATTCAGAATGAGTGAGGTTATAAGCAGTGTGAATTTAGACTTGCTTCTCTAACCTAGGATCTTTCTTCCTGATGTGAGCTGGTAACTCTGATATTGGTAATGTTGCCAACAACACCTTATTTGGTTTGCCATGTATAGAATATCAACATTTTTAACATAATACTAGTATATTTTGAACATATTGAATCACATGTATCATTTGGGATAAGTATTATGGGGCTCATGAAAAATAAACACATGGTAATGTTACAAAGCGCAATAAGAGCAATCCGACGCCCATACTGTGTTACATTTGGGTTGGAATAAGACATTTAAAGATAAATTAAGTGAGTTAAAATGTACTAACAATGTTCAGTAATAATATTGAAAAATTCATTTTGTACAGAGTTAAAATTATCTTTGTAATTGATGATTATCATCAATATGCATCCAGATATAGAGGCAACTCTGCAATACCAAACTATAGGGTAACTCTATTAAATAAAAAAAGGCTACTTATACAGGTAATAAGTAGAATGTTAATAATTACCCAATAATTTACGAATATTAATTGATAATGCTGATACATTCAAGATCACTTTTTTCTTTCTTTCCTTGGCCAATTTTTACAGAGACATTTTATTTTGAGGTACTACAATGTTTGTTAAGGTTCAAGGGTCAAGCAAAATGTTGAGGTATTTGAAGAGTATATATGCTGTTTAAACGTTTTTATTTAACTAAGAAAAGTTTTGAAAACAAAATAGGTCTTGATTAGATCTCTCGTGGATTAAATGTCATATACAACTGGCCTGTTATTATCTTAGAACTTCAAACTGTAATCAGTTATATTTTAATCCATCTGTTTTAATCCTTATAACGTCACAGACGCCGTACCGCACTTAGCGTTATTTTCCCATAACATCATGGACGCATTACGGCGCAATTGAGTATAATGGCCTTTATTGTCCTTAACTGCTGTTTTATCATATGTTTGGGTCAATGCTATTACATTTGGTCCATTTACACCGTATCTAACCCATATATGGGCTTCCCGCTCAATTAAAATGGTGGGTTAGTGGGCAGAGTCAATCCCTTTGTCTTACGTGTAATGCCATTGACACTGTACTACGCGTCTTCCACTGCAGCTGGCATTGTTACCAGTATTTCAGGTGCCTGTTGTAATATACTGCGTTATTTTATTCTTATTTGTAGTTTTATATTGTTGTTTATTTTTAGTTGTGTAAGTGTATTGTTATTTATTTGGCCTATTACATAAAATATGGCTTATATTGAAGACGTGAACTGTGACGAATCAAAAATCAAGAATTTTACTGTCATTAAACACATGGCAATAGACAAAGTCAAAATATAGTACCATAACCATTACATATTTATATTATGCAAAATAAGGATATGAAATTTAAACATTAAAACCAGTACCTTAAGCTTAAGTTTAAAATTGAAGTAATTGTTCTTGAAGTCTGTTTAGTATAAATGTATACATACATACAAATTTATATTAAAATAAATAAACAAACACAAATACATAAAAAATACAGTTAAAATACAAAATAACATATAAAATATAGTTAAAATCTTAATGTACTAATATCACAGGCCAAAAAAATCACTAACAGCATAAAAAGCATTTTCTTTTAACCATTTTGACAAAATGAGTTTAAATCTACTAAGGTTTACAGACCAGGCTTCTTTTGGCAATTTATTAAAAAGTTTGTTTTTCATAAACATGTGGCTTTTTTGATTTTTCTAGTTTTACAGTAATACAATCAATTAAATGGTTATGTCTAGTATGATATTGGTGAAATTCACTTATAAAATTAAAATTACTTGAGTTTCTATCATTGAATTATTTTCTTCTAGTAATAAACCTTTCAAATCTTTACTTTGATTCAAAAGAGTGGTGTCATTGGCATATAACACAGCTTTACATGGCATATTGAATGCAAAATCGTTTACTGCAACTATAAAAAGGAACGGCCCCAATACGGATCCTTGAGGGACCCCAACCTGAATTGTTTTGAAATCAGATTGTTCTTGATCTATTACAACCATTTGTTTTCTGTTACTTAAGTAAGAGGAAATTAATTGTAGTTCAGAATTTTTAACTCCATAACTATTAAATTTGCTTACAATTAATTCATGAGAAATCGAGTCAAAAGCTTTTGTGAGATCTATTAAAGTTGCAGATGATAAAAATTTATTTTCAAAGTTTTTTTAAACATTTTCTACTATTTTTTCAATGGCTTTGGTTGTGTTTAAACTTGGGAGAAACCCAAATTGATCTTTACATAATAAACCCTTATTGTAAAAAAATAAACTAAGTTGGTCTTTCACACAACTTTAAAAAACCTTACTAAATATATTATTATTTTTATTTATTATTTTATTTATTTCCTTTCACTCCTGCACGGAGCATAGGGCCTCTATGAAACAACGCCATCGGACTCGGTTTGCAGCCAAGGCTCTCACTTCTCTCCAGCTTTTCCCTGCGGCTTTTATTTCTTCGTCTACTGTTCTTCTCCAGGTCATTTTTGGTCTTCCTCGTCTTATCTGCCCCTGGGGATTCCAACTCAAAGCCTGTTTCTCCACTGCATCTTGATTTTTACGTCGTAGTGTGTGCCCAATCCACTGACACTTTGGTTTTTTTATCTGCAAATCTACAGGTTCTTCATTTGTAGTATTCCACAGCTCTCTGTTTGAGATAACACCGGGCCAGTACATTTTTAGTATTTTCCTCAAACACCGGTTAATGAAGACTTGAAGTTTTTGTGTTAGGGATGAAGATACCTTTTTATTTTTTTTTTTATTCATAAGACGCCGATCGTCAAGATATGGGCAAATATGGATTTCTAATGAGTGATGAGTGTATATGAGCGAATGTAGTCATTGTTACAAACTAAGGCCGACTATTCCTTAGAAAGTGTCATTAATTAATAGCCCAATGACAAATGAACAGCCGGTGATTATCAGCTGATCCTTCTCAAAATGTATTGACTCTGATTGGGATCGAACTTTTTAATAAACCTTCCAAGTCTCACACCCATATAACAGCACAGACTTAATATTACTATTGAATATCTTTAACTTGGTTCTAGTTGAAATGTATCTAGCCTTCCACACTGGATAAAGCTGTATGAATGCAGCATTTGCTTTTCTAATTCTTGATATAACATCTTCATCAGTTCCGCCAGCTCTTGTTAAGACACTTCCTAGATATGTAAAACTGTCCACTTCTTCAATTTCTTCATCCGCTATTTTGAATCTGTCGTTGTTTGCTACATGTAACCTCATTGATTTAGTTTTTTTAACATTTACTTTTAAACCTGTAGATCTTTCATTTTCCAAATCTTGCAACTTTCCTACCATGTCATCGAATCTATGGGACAAGAAACAAATATCATCGGCAAAAGCCAATTCTTCAAGCCTCTGTTGGAAATTCCAAGATATACCTCTAGCTCCTTTCTCTACTATATTTTGCAAAACCTGGTTCAGCACGATCACGAAGAGAGTTGGTGATAAAACGCAACCCTGCCTAACTCCTAACTTCACCTCCAGGATCACTTAATTTACCATTAATGGATTACCCTACAATGGTAATTTGTATACATTTCCTTTATAAGTGATATTATTTTGCCTGGGATCCCAAAGCTTCGAAGTGCCATCCAGATACTCTCTCTTTTTACAGAGTCAAAGGCTTTAATGAAGTCTATAAATACGAGGTAAAGCCAACTCTGAACTCGTTACTTTGTTCAATTATTATCCTCATTGTGTTTATTTGATCAATGCATGACCGGTTTCTTCTGAAGCCAGCTTGTTCCTTTCTTAGCTTCCTGTCAACAACCTCTTTTATTCTGTACAATCGTATTGATAAGGCACACTTCAATCAGCTGTTAGAGCAGGTGGATTAGACTGAAGTTTATACTCAGCCTACTGCGTCATCTACTTATCATTCAATTTTTGAGTTATTTTCAAATTTAAAGCAATATTGAGGTTGTTAGAAAAATACAAAATAAACAAGTAAAAAATAAATTAAAAGTTAATAACACAACCATTAATGATCCACATGTAGTTTAAAATTGATTTCATGATCCTTTTTGTAATATAGTTAACAGCTTAAAAGATAAAATCACAGATAGTTTTGTTGTCACGGGACTATAAAGACAAATATGTCTGTTGTCTTGTTTTTCTACGATGATTTTAGTTCCAAACCATTTTAATTTAGGACAGGGTTTAGTACTGATCATGTAGTATTAAATTTATGATAAATGTTTATGATGTTATTAACAACAATATATAAATAGTTTTGTTTCTTAGACATTAAGAAGGCATTCAGTACTGTGGATCATAACATATTATTGAGAAAAATATATGCTTGTGGTATGAGAGAACAAAATACTGAGGGGTGTACCTTGTTGTTAGTTAATTGGAAAGGACACATTAAGAATTATACATTAATAAATAATATTTAAGGATATTTCTGTATTGTAAAGGATTTAAGCAATGTAAAATTTTATGTACACTATATTTTTCATTGGTGCAAAGCAGACTTGAATAATATGGAATTGTTTTATAGGGGAAATACATTTGATTCATACTTGAATCCCATGTACTTACATTAAAAGTAATTAATTAGGATAATATCTTAAAAACAGGTCTGAAGATACACATAGTTATTTTCTTCTTCTTTTTCTTCTTCAATGAATATATAAATAAATTAACTTCAAACATTTCAAAATTAAAAACATCATCCTATCACACACTGATGCAAAAATATATCTCATTCACTCTTTCACCCATACACTACATTACATTGCGTAATATTATACCAGAGCTAGAGGATTGGGTAATAAAATTAGATTTCATCCCAGACTCATATAATAAAGCCATCAACCGAGTAAAACACCCTAGACACAATAAGCTGTATTAGTCGAGCGTTGAATTTTTTCAGTTGATTTATTTGTTTAATGCCTTCAGGGATCTTATTAATCAGCTTAACACCAACTTCAGATGGCAAGAGTTCGAAAGTGGCAGTTCTGTGCCATTGTTGTGCATGGAAGTTGTCCCTGCCTCAAAAATCATATAGGTAAACGTCTTTGACTTGGACCAAGTCACACTTGAATTGGGCAAGAACAGGTCTTTATATACTAAAAGTCTCAAGGTTAAAAAAGACAGGGCAAAGTTAGCAATCCAAGCTCCCTAAAGGCATTTTTACATGAATCTCTATTTTACAATTTTGAAATGATTCGGACAGTTTTTTTACTTCTCTTAAAAAATATGTATTAGAGCAGTGGCTATAACATACAGTATCAACCCGTATGTTAAGTTAATGCATTTAAAGAACATATTTTTGACAGGTTTTGTAAAACATTAAGCCCTAAAGAAACCTTTCACCATACAATCATTTACACCCATAATATAAAGGGATTCACCTAACACTTATGAAGTTAGCTTCATTGGTTTTATGAAGTTAGCTTCCTTTACCAATATATCATTAATGTATGTCATATGTTCTTAATCCATCAAACTACTACTTTTATTCTAGATCTATATATATTTTATGATGAGATAAACAATTTTATATAAATTTCTTTGTTGAAGGTGGTATATGCAAAAAATACCAGGTCAAGAGCAGCAAACCAGATGCAAGACACATCTATAAGGATTGCTTACTTAGAAGACAGTGCATTCAGATGTAAGCAGTTCCCAACTAGAGCTAAAGAAAATAATGATTTGACAACACAAGTGACTCCCAATAATGAGGAATGTCTTTTCAGTTTAAATCAAAGCCCTAACAAGACCAATGGGGGTATTAACGTAAAAAAACACATAGGGAATAACAGTGGGGTGGAAATATTAAGTAGTCAATTTAGTCATAAACCAAAAGAAGGAAAGCCTCATTTGACTGGGGAGATTACAAAACACACAAGCAAGAAACCGTTAAGTTGTGATCATTGTCATTATAGAGGCATTAAAAAGAATCATTTGATTCTGCACATGAAATCTCACTCTGGAGAGAAAGCATTTAGTTGTGACTATTGCCCTTATAGAGCTATTGTAAAAAGTAAATTGATAATTCACATGAGGACTCATACTGGGGAGAAACCATTTAGTTGTGACCAGTGCTCTTATAGAGCTACTTTAAAAAGTAATATGATAATGCACATGAGAACTCATACTGGTGAGAAACAATTTAGTTGTGACCAATGCCCTTATAGATGTAATATAAAAAGTGCTCTGATAAATCACATTAAGACTCATACTGGGGAGAAACCATTTAGTTGTGACCAATGCTCTTATAGAGCTACTGTAAAAAGTAAATTGATAATTCACATGAGGAGTCATACTGGGGAGAAACCATTTAGTTGTGACCAGTGCCCTTATACAGCTACTGAAAAAAGTAAAATAGTAAAACATATGAGGACTCACACTGGGGAGAAACCATTTAGTTGTGACCAATGCTCTTATATGTCTGCTCAAAAAATAACTATGATACGGCACGTGAGGACTCACACTGGTGAGAAACCATTTAGTTGTGACCAGTGCCCTTATAGAGCTTCTGTAAAAAGTAATATAATAATGCACATGAGGACTCACACTGGGGAGAAACCATTTAGTTGTGACCAGTGCCCTTATACAGCTACTGAAAAAAGTAAAATAGTAAGACACATGAGGACTCACACTGGGGAGAAACCATTTAGTTGTGACCAATGCTCTTATAGGTCTGCTGGAAAAATAACTATGATACGGCACATGAGGACTCACACTGGTGAGAAACCATTTAGTTGTGACCAATGCTCTTATACAGCTACTGAAAAAAGTAAAATAACAATACATATGAGGACTCACACTGGGGAGAAACCATTTAGTTGTGACCAATGCTCTTATACAGCTACTGAAAAAAGTAAAATAACAATACATATGAGGACTCACACTGGGGAGAAACCATTTAGTTGTGACCAATGCTCTTATATGTCTGCTCAAAAAATAACTATGATACGGCACGTGAGGACTCACACTGGTGAGAAACCATTTAGTTGTGACCAGTGCCCTTATAGAGCTTCTGTAAAAAGTAATATAATAATGCACATGAGGACTCACACTGGGGAGAAACCATTTAGTTGTGACCAATGTTCTTATAGAGCTACTGAAAAATTAAAATAGTAATACACATGAGGACTCATACTGGGGAGAAACCATGTAGTTGTGACCAATGCTCTTATAGGTCTGCTGAAAAAATAACTATGATACGGCACATGAGGACTCACACTGGTGAGAAACCATTTAGTTGTGACCAATGCTCTTATACAGCTACTGAAAAAAGTAAAATAACAATACATATGAGGACTCACACTGGGGAGAAACCATTTAGTTGTGACCAATGCTCTTATAGGTCTCCTGATAAAAGTAAAATAGTACAGCACATGACTCATACTGGTAAGAAACCATTTAGTTGTGACCAATGTGCTTATAGGACTACTGAAAGAGGATCTCTGATAAGTCACATTAAGACTCATATTGGGGAGAAACCATAGTTGTGACCAATGCTCTTATAGGTCTACTGATAAAAGTAAAATAGTAAGGCATATGAGGACTCAATGGTGCAAAACCATAGTTGTGACCAATGCTCTTATAGGTCTACTGATAAAAGTAAAATAGTAAGGCATATGAGGACTCAATGGTGCAAAACCATAGTTGTGACCAATGCTCTTATAGGGCTACTCAAAATGGACACGTGGTTGTGCACATGAAATGTCACACTGGAGAGAAACAATTCGGTTGATTGCCCTTAGTCAGATGAAAGCTTAATTTGATAATACTCTTGAGGACTCTTCCAGGAGAGAGTCAACTGAATATTTAGCACAGTCCTGGAATGTGAGGTTCTGATGAGACAATGGCGTTATATCTTGGGGGTAATGTCTAGGCATTGTGTAAAGTATTACATGGGTCTTAGTATTGGAAGCACTGTTCAGTGCCAGGTATATAGGAGCTTGACAAAGGTCAATAGCTGATGTGAACCACTGAATGCAAGTGTCTCTACTGTGCCCCAACATAATCTAATCTAATCTACAGTTATATACTTCTTAATTTTCTTTTGTAAAACATGTATAACAAAATATCTCCAAAAGCATGTTAAAATTATACAAGAATTATAATATATTATGTTCAGTTATTGTGTACAAAAATACCTAAGCAAATATTCTTCTTCCATTCATCTTTAATTTGTTAAGTTCCATTATTTTGTATTTATGAATATTCAAGCAAATATGAACAATGAATAAATTTATTTTCTTAATTACAGTACTTACAGTATACAAGAAAACAAAAGATGGTTGAAAATAATCTAAGGCCCCTCATACACGACAGGCCCGGCCTGAAGGTCTAGCCTTGAAGCCATAACTGCACAGTTTTGGCCCGCAGTTGTAACTCCCCATACACGTTCGATTTGACCTGAAGGCCAGATCTTTTAGTTGGAAGTGTTTGTTATTTAATTAGAAATTTTGATTAATAATAGTGATTTTGATTTCTATAAAACACCTGAGTATAATTTTTATATATTTTACAATGAAAATTACAGGACTGGTGGAATTGCTGTTTTTTAAAATCCTCATTTGATAGTGGAAATATTATAGATTTTAAAATTTGAATCTGCACATATGTTAGTGCTATGGTTTGATCGTAAGAAAGTGCCATGCTATATAATGTCAATTATAGAAGGTTGCTTATACTATGGATATTTTTGTAAATGAGTTCAGTTACCATTATTAAGATAGAAGTAGTGTTTCTAAAAATATTTGATTTCAGTATAAATATTACTGGATGAAATGGTTTTAGTCCCTGATAATTATTAAAATACGTTAATGGCGGGTAATTTTCTAGAATGGTTGATAAATGAGCTGAGTAACAAATCACTCAGAAACCTGTATTGATCATGTTGTCTTGTGACTTGTCTGTAAGCAATCTATCAAAGTGGACACGGCTGTGCTACATAAGGGCATAACAGACCACTCCATGATAATATTGTAGACTGTGGGAAGGGGGTAGTGGTAGTATTAGCAGTTCCTGCTCGACCTTACCTGGTATGTACAATTGTATTGATAAGGCACTTCAATCAGCTGTTAGAGCAGGTGGATTGGACTGAAGTTTATACTCAGCCTAATGCGTCATCTACTTGTGACTCAATTTTTGAGTTATTTTCAAATTTAAAGCAATATTGAGGTTGTTAGAAAAATACAAAATAAACAAGTAAAAAATAAATTAAAAGTTAATAACACAACCATTAATGATCCACATGTAGTTTAAAATGGATATCATGATCCTTTTTGTAATATAGTTAACAGCTTAAAAGATAAAATCACAGATAGTTTTGTTGTCACGGGACTATAAAGACAAATATGTCTGTTGTCTTGTTTTTCTAAGATGATTTTAGTTCCAAATCATTTTAATTTAGGACAGGGTTTAATACTGAACATGTAGTATTAAATTTATGATAAATGTTTATGATGTTACAATGAAACCTGGATAATATGAACTTTTCTAATTTGAAATCCTCTTTAATTCGAATATTTATCATGGTCCCTAGCATTTTCTATACTAGTAATGTTAAAAAATCGTGGTTAATTCGAATTATATTTTGGATAATTCGAATTTTGTTCATGGTAAAATGCGGAGCCGATGTCAGTTTTAGACGGGATAACAGGAAAGGCGCTCGTGCCAAAGCCAGCCGAGGCTCTAGTGTGAGAACAGTTTTGGGAGTTGTTTATTGACGAATTTCTTCCCCTGTTTTTGTGCGTATCTGTGTCGTCGTGTGTGTTCTGGAAAATGTCGTCGGCCCAAAGCGAACATACAAGACATTAACTTTGGAAGAGAAAATAGCGGCGATTAAAGAAGTAGAGAAGAAAGAAAAAATCCGAGATCGCCAAGGACTTTGGAATTCCTCCAAACACGCTTTCCACCTACTTGAAGAATAAAGAAAAAATTCTGAAGAGTGAAAGTGAAAACAGTAAAGGCCGAAAAAGACTAAGGGAGCCGGATAACCCAGATTTGGATAATTGTGTCTTGAAATGGTTCAAGCAAGCAAGGGACAAGAAGATTTCCTTGAGTGGTCCGCTTATAAGAGTCAAAGCTGAACAATTTGCTACGCAAATGGGTAAAAATAATTTTAAAGCAAGTACAAGGTGGCTAGATGGCTTTAAGGAACGCAACCAAATTTCTTTCAAAAACATTTGTGGGGAAAGTTAATCAGCAAGAAGCCAATCAATGGAAAACAGATTTGGAGCAGATGATTCAGGACAGAGACGAAAGGGACATCTTCAATGTTGATGAAACGGGTCTTTTTTTTAAATGCACCCCAGACAAAACTCTTGCATTTAAGGATGAAAAATGCCACAGACTGTGATGAAGACGACGAGTCATCTGTTGCGGAAGAAATTCACGTTCCGAGTGCAGCCGAAGCAATGAACCACATCACAGAACTTAGACGATTTTTGAAAGTAAACATGATGTAAGTCACTCAATTTTCTCTTCTCTGAATATGTTAGAATCTTTTGCCATTACTGACAGACTTAATTCTAGAAAACAAGTAAAGATTTCCCACTACTTTAGACAAAGTAAAATTTAATTTCTATGAACCAACATACTGTAACATAACTGTATAGGCCTACTATGTTTGAACAGCGTTCTTATGGTTTTATTATGTATTTTGTGCACTGTACAGTACATTAAATGTTATGATTATTGTGTACAGTAATTGTTTTACAGCACTGTACTGTATTTATGATACAGTACAGTTAAAATAATGAACTAATTTTTAACTCTTTTGGCCGTACTGTTTAGCCTACATAACGTAATACAGTACTGTATAATGTGAATGTATTGTAAAACGTGAATGTACAACAACCAATGTTATTCTCATTAAATGTTTGGACCGACTATACAGTATGATTATTTTATTTTGAAAGCCTTTTATTCAAAACTTTTTTAATTCGAATTTTTGGATAATTCGAATTTTTTTATTGGTCCCTTGAGGTTCGAATTATCCAAGTTTCACTGTATTAACAACAATATATAAATAGTTTTGTTTCTTAGACATTAAGAAGGCATTCAGTACTGTGGACCACAACATATTATTGAGACAAATATATGCTTGTGGTATGAGAGAACATAAAATACTGAGGGGTGTACCTTGTTGTTAATTGTAGTTAATTGGAAAGGACACATTAAGAATTACACATTAATAAATAATATTTAAGGATATTTCTGTATTTTAAAGGATTTAAGCAATGTAAAATTTTATGTACACTATATTTTTTATTGGTGCAAAGCAGACTTGAATAATGTGGAATTGTCTTATGGGGAAATACATTTGATTCATACTTGAATCCCATCTACTTATATTAAAAGTAATTAATTAGAATAATATCTTTTAAAAACAGGTCTGAAGATACACCTAGTTGTTTTTCTTATAGCTCAAGATATTTATCATCTTTAAAGTATATTTATTTATATAAGATTTGAAGCTAAGCTGTTATACATTAAAAGTGGAAAAATATCTCAAAATGAAAATGCATAGAGGAGAAAGTAAAGTAATGCTAATGATATACTGATTAAAAAGTATAATATTAAATTTCTTATGATAACTTTACAAATGTATTGCTCCCAAGATTTATAAGAAATTGCCTGAAACTAATTCTAGCAAACCAAAATTTGTTTAGTTATTAATTACTTATAAGTAAATTTTTTATAGTATAGCTGTGGTCAGCCTGAAAAAGAAGGAGAAATATTTTTATGAGATTATTTTATTTAAAGCATGTTTTAACATTTGTTTAAAGTTAAGACAAAATAATAATAATCTTTTTATTGTGTGAACAATTATTTCAACTGCAAACAGTTGTCAATATCAAAGTAAACAATGCTTATAACTAATTAGTATGGCAAATGAATACACAAATAAATAAATTAAAAATATTACAAAATTAAAAATATCATCCACTCATGCAACAATTTATCTCTTTCACTCATTCACCCATATACTATATTACATGGCGTAATATTACACCAGAACTAGAGGTTTGGTAATAAAATTAGATTTCATCCCAGACTCATATAATAAAGCCATCAACCAAGTAAAACGCCCAAGACCAACTTCAGATGGCAAGCGTTCGAAAGTGGCAGTTTAATATAGGTAAACGTCTCTGCCTTGGACCAAGTCACACTTGAATTGGGCAAGAACGGGTCTTTATATACTAGAAGTCTCAAGAATAAAAAAGACAGGGCAAAGTTAGCAATCTAAGCTCCCTAAAGGCATTTTTACATGAATCTCTATTTTACAATTTTGAAATGATTCTGACAGGTATTTTACTTCGCTTAAAAAATTTGTATTTAGAGCAGTGGCTATAACATACAGTCGCAACCCATATGTTAGATTAATGCATTTAAAGAACATATTTTTGACAGGTTTTGTAAAACATTAAGGCCTGAAGAAACCTTTCACCATACAATCATCTACACCCATAATATAAAGGGCTTCAACTAACACTAAGAAGTTAGCTTCATTGGTTTATGAAGTTAGCTTCCTTTACCAATATCTCATTAATGTATGTCATGTGTTCTTAATCAACAACAACTATTAATTTTATTCAAGATCTATAAATATTTTATGACGAGATAAAAATGTTATATAAATTTCTTTGTTGAATGTGGTATATGCAGAAAATACCAGGTCAAGAGCAGCAAACCAGATGCAAGACACATCTATAAGGATTGCTTACTTAGAAGACAGTGCATTCAGATGTATGCAGTTTCCAACTAGAGCTAGAGAAAATAATGATTTGACAACACAAGTGACTCCCAATAATGAGGAATATCTTTTCAGTTTAAATCAAAACCCTAACAAGACCAATGAGGGTATTAATGTAAAAAAACACATAAGGACCAACAATGGGGTGGAAGTTTTAAGTTGTTAGCCAATTTAGTCATAAACCAAAAGGAAAATCTCATTTGACCGGGGAGATTACAGAAAACATAAGCAAGAAACCTTTCAGTTGTGATCATTGTCATTATAGAGGTATTAAAAAGAATCATTTGATTCTGCACATGAAATCTCACTCTGGAGAGAAACCATTTAGTTGTGACCATTGCCCTTATAGAGCTACTGTAAAAACTAAAATGATAATTCACATGAGGACTCATACTGGTGAGAAACCATTTAGTTGTGACCAATGCTCTTATAGGTCTACTGTAAAAAGTAATATGATAATTCACATGAGGACTCACGCTGGTGAAAAACCATTTAGTTGTGACCAATGTCCTTATATGTCTACTCAAAGAGGATCTCTGATAAAGCACATGAGGACTCATACTGGTGAGAAACCATTTAGTTGTGACCAATGTCCTTATAGGTCTACTGAAAGAGGATCTCTGATAATGCACATGAGGACTCATACTGGTGAGAAACCATTTAGTTGTGACCAATGCCCTTATAGAGCTACATTAAAAAGTAAAATAGCAATACATATGAGGACTCACACTGGGGAGAAACCATTTAGTTGTGACCAATGTCCTTATAGGTTTACTGAAAGAGGATCTCTGACAAAGCACATGAGGACCCATACTGGTGAGAAACCATTTAGTTGTGACCAATGCCCATATAGAGCTACATTAAAAAGTAAAATAGCAATACATATGAGGACTCACACTGGGGAGAAACCATTTAGTTGTGACCAATGCTCTTATAAGTCTGCTAAAAAAATAACTATGATACGGCACATGAGGACTCACACTGGTGAGAAACCATTTAGTTGTGAAAAATGCTCTTATAGGTCTACTGAAAAAAAACAATATGATAAGGCACATGAGGACTCACACTGGTGAGAAATTATTCAGTTGTGACCAATGCTCTTAAAGAGCTACTGAAAAAAGTAAAATAGTACAGCACATGAGGACTCATACTGGTGAGAAACCATTTAGTTGTTACCATTGCCCTTATAGAGCTACTTTTAAAAGTTATATGATAATGCACATGAGGACTCATACTGGTGAGAAACCATTTAGTTGTGACCAATGTCCTTATAGGACTACTGAATGAGGATCTCTGATAAGGCACATTAAGAGTCATACTGTTGCAAAACCATAGTTGTAACCAATGCTCATATAGGGCTACTCAAAATGGACACCTGGTTGTGCACATGAAATGTCACACTGGAGAGAAACAATTCAGTTGATTGCCCTTATTCAGAAGAAAACTTAATTTGATAATACACTTGAGGACTCATACAGGAGAGAGTCACCTGAATAGTTAGCATAGTCCTGGAATGTGTGGCTCTGGGGAGACAAAGGCGTTATATCATAGGCCTCATGTCTAAGCATTGTGTAAAGCATTACATGGGTCTTAGTATTGGAAGCAATGTTCAGTGCCAGGTATATAGGAGCTTGACAAAGGTCAATAGCTGATGTGAACCACTGAATGCAAGTGTCTCTACTGTGCCCCAACATAATCTAATCTAATCTACAGTTATATTACTTCTTAATTTTCTTTTGTAAAACATGTATAACAAAATATCTCCAAAAGCATGTTAAAATTATACATGTATTATTGTATATTATGTTCAATTATTGTGTACAAAAATACCTAAGCAAATATGCTTCTTCTATTCATCTTTAATTTGTTAAGTTCCATTATTTTGTATTTATGAATATTCCAGCAAATACGAACAACGAATAAATTTATTTTCTTAATTACAGTACTTACAATATACAAGAAAAAGAAAAGATGCTTAGAAATAATCTAAGGCCCCTAATACACGACAGACCCTGCCTGAAGGTCTAGCCTTTGCTACAAGCCTCTCTCTTATCGAGTTACTTTTATTTCATTTAATTATTTGATTCAATAAAATTAATTGTATTTTAGCATGATTACTCTTAAATGACCTCAGGGTCGTGACAAATGGTAAGTTGGCAGGACTATATAATGCAAGTACTCCAAAATTCTTTTATACAAACATTTTTATTTGTATTATTTTCAACATGACTCTACTTTTACTCATACACAGAATTCAAAATTAATGATAACAAAGTTTTTTTACTTATTTCAACTTATTTTGCAAAACAAAATTTTAATAATATTCTTAAGATTAACTTATCTGGGAACAATGAAGTTCTCGTCGAGCACTATTCGGATCATTTCACTTTCTGAATTTACATAACTCAAAAGAAACTTCAACAATAAATTGTTTAACAATCTAAAGAAATGATTTTACATATTTATCAAGGTTCCCGAACAAATCAATTTCTTGTAGTGTCGGAGTGGTATGTATGTATGTCTTGGTGTCTGTCTAGTAAATACGTGTGTCAAGTACTGTGTCTGATTGGGGAGTGTCCGAGGGCCAGCGGATTTTGGAAGCAGTCACCCGCATGGTGAATCCCTTCCTTTTTTGCGTGAACCAATAGCGTCTTTTCTTTTTTTTTATGTTCGTCAACAGATCGTCTGCTTGAACGTAGCTTGTGCGTTCTTAGGCGACATGTTGGCGCGTCTCTGTTTATGATAACGAAGTACGGACGTTGTTCGTTTATTTCTTAGAAAACATCTGTCATTGTATCTCAAATATAGACGCCTCTCTTCTCTTGGGTGGGCTCTCACTCGCCTACCGTAATTTTCAAATATTATTTGAACATTCGTTAAATATTTGTTATTTATTTTAATTAACTATATCCCTTTCCTTTAATCAATGGTTTATTATTTATTTGAATTAATTAATTTATCTACCAATTTGGTGGACCTGTTACAGTACCCCCCGATTTTTTGCGATGTGTGGTTAACGCGAGTCAAAAAATCTATTTCTCAGCATGATTCGCCAAATTGTCTATTGTTCCTCAGATAAGTCTTAGTTTTACAATGTTTGCTTATATCTAATATGAAACGAAACTATCAACTAACATATAGCTCAATCTCAAATTACATATTAAATTTCATTTAAGAAATTAAGTCTAAAATGAACAGTTGTATTCAACAAAATTATTTACATCATCTATGCAAATTAATGAGTTATCATTTAAAAAGTTACAAAGTTATCAATTGTAAGTTAGTTATTTACAAATTCATTATACCATGGGTCATTACCTCCTGCATAGTTGTTAATCAAAAATCAATTATTCAAAAATTATAGTTATCTGACAATATTTCAACAAATCCAAATTGTTAATTAACAATTCAACAATTTATGAATTAAAGTTCTAACAGTATTTCATCATATACCATTGTTAACAAAAAAATTTGTATGTATTTGATCATTACAAGTCGTCATTCAAAATTCATCAATCATAAATCAAAATTTGTCAAACAAAAATTATACATTATACCTTCAAATTCATACCTTAAATATCAATACATTCTTAAATTGAATACACATGTTTGTTAAACTTAATAATTCACCAAATCATAATTCCCTTTTAAATACTAAATGATCAGTATTTATTAACAAATTATTCAAATCGTTAGTAAAATTCAACAATTATAAATTAACAATGAAGTGTTCATTCATCTACATATACTCATGAAACAAAAACAATGATCTACAAATCAAAATTCACAAGTCAAAAGTAGTACTTTCTAAATTCCATATCATCAATTAACTACTATACATCATTTAAAATTATACAGGTTTCCAATTACCATTAATGATTTGTAACATGAAATCATCAAATACAATACATAGGTTATATATCAATATTAACAAAATACAAATCAACAATCATTAATTCATTATTCAAAAATTGATTAATCCTTCATTTGTTTACAATTATTATTTTTTCAACATCATTATCAGAATCATCTGACTACTAATTACAAACACTTCTCATATAATTCATCACTTCTTAGAGGAATTATCATTCATTAACTCAACAATTCATCAATCATTTACTTTATCAACACCCTACTAGATCCCTCAAATAAATTCTCATCCCTTTAAACCATCTTTAAATTCCGTAACCTATCATCAATCCATTAACCATTCTTTAATTACTATACCCTATTTCATTCCTTTATCCGTCTTTAAGTACAATTATCCTTATTCAATCTTTAAACCATCTTTGAATTCTAAAATCTTTTTTCATCCCTTTAGCCGTCTTTAAGTACTTGATCCCATTTTTCAATCCTTAATTCATCTTTAAATACAATTATACAATTTCAAACCTTAAAACCTTCTTTAAATACAATTATCCATATTCGACCTTTAGTCCTGCTTTTGATGCTGTAACCTGTTTCATCCCATTAACCCTTTTTAAGTTCCTATATCTTTTTCAATCCTCTATCCTTCTTTTATTTTTTATAAATTCTCTATCATTACACAACCTCTACCATTCTCAAATAAATCATCACATCTAAAACAAATCTTAACATTATTAAATCAGTTATTACTCATCAAATATTTTCCAAATACATTTTCAATCATCAACAAGTCATCATATTATCATACATATCATCAATCCTTAGTCAAATCTTAACATCTATCATTAATCAACTAATCAAATATTCCTTAAAACTTTTTACACAATATTTATCATTTGACAAATGATCAATTTTCAAAGTTGTACATCATTAATTACCAAATTGTTTATATAATAATTAGTAATTTCAATCAATAAGTTCATCAACTCTTACATTTATATAAGAATGGCTTGAATTATTCTTTACTAATGAATCACCTAAACATTACTATATTTACATAATAAGTCATCAGATTATTTAATACATTCTTAAATTAAAACATCACTATGTTTTAACATATCATCAATTTATTGGAGCAACACTTAATTGTCAACATCAATAGATTATCAGTTACCAGTCTATACAATAACAATTTGTATTATACATTATTAATAAACAATAGATACATTACATAATTCTTTGTCATTGATGCAAGTTATTATTATTATTTATTAGCTCATTGTAAAAAATATTTAATTATTTCCAGAAAGTTACATTATTATTTGAATTAATATTTATTCCTATACATTTGTTGATGCATATTAGAAGATTATTTTTGAATACAATTGTCATTCTTTCATTATCAAAGATTCATTATTTATAAATTATTTATACTTTTGTTTTGTTATTTATTTGTTATATATCATTTATTCATTATTATTACCTTTTAATACATATCTGCATAATATTTTGTTTTTATTTATTAGTTTGAAACATATTGCCAAATTGTTGCTACGCCAGTGGGGCCTGATGTCACTGCACGCACTTTGGGACAGTTCATTTACAATGCCATAGTGTTCAAGTATGGGCCAGGGTTCTGGAACATTGTAATTGTTCTTGTAGAATATCGGTTTTCTTCAGAAGTTATTGCTTATTTTGACAAAGCTTAAAAACATTCACTCACTTTTATAAAACTGGAAACGGTCCACATGAAAAGTTTTACACTGGTTCGCACTCGTATTCATTCCAAGTTTCAAATGTTTGAATATTACAATTAAGTTTAGTGAATATCTGATTCACAAGTCTATGGGTCTTGAGAGACTATAAACAGCAAAACAAAGATTGTCTTATGTCCAACTGGTTGATGCACTAGTTGTTGTTCTCGAGCATGTGCCGTTGTCCTATTGTATGGGAGTGTTGTAGAGCCGTGTCAATAGGATGAGTCATCACCACCTGGTGCGTTCCTGGACTGATAGCTCCACCGCGTCATGGGTCTCTGCATGGTACGCCGTTGTCCTCCGACTCCCCTCTGCTACACCACTGGCACTCATGTCCATTCGTGTCCATGTTTCACAAAATGTTCTAGTTGTCACTGGTTCTAGTTCACAATCATTTTACCTGATTGTCATTTCACTTTGATTACCTTTTGTAATAAATAATACATATAACTCAATTTAATCACAGACTGTTAATTATAGAAATAGCCTGTTTTTAATTGCATCAGCAATTAATTGAAGTAAAAAATTGTTTACCAACATTTAAACATACTCCTGTTTAATCATCTTTCATATTGTCGATTATTACTTGTGTATACACACATATTACTTGTATACAAAACTTTAATTATTTATACATCTACTAATATTGCTTTGATATATTTCAAATTGATATATGCAATGTTAGTTATCATTATTAAGTTTGAAAATTTTCCAATAACTCATTATTGGTTGTTCATTATTGATATAAAATTAATTACTCATATTTACTATTATTTTTCACTCATGTTAAACTTTTTTAAATTCCATCATTTATTATTTGCGTCAATGACAAAATAAAATTTGTTTGCAATATATTATAATCAAACATTGTCATTACATTATAATCATATTAAATTGTGATTTCTATCACTCATTGTCTACACCAATGTTAGTACAACAGTTTACTAACAAATTTATAATAACACATCTACAATGTTTCAATCTATTTTTACAATATTATATTTCAAAATTATTAATCTATTGGTGTCTATAACATGACTTAGGTAAATGGGTTTGCCATGCTACAGATCACTGTAAGCTTTTAGTTTTTAGACGCTATTGTCAAGGTTAACCAACACCTGAAACTGTAATACTGTGCCATTGTGTGATTAATAGAGTACTTGGCGTTGAATAATTTAGAATTTGGAAAGTGACTAGTTGTAATTATGTTCGAATCGTACTGCTATTAACCACTGGCTGTTCTCCCTTCATGAAATTCTTTAAATGATTGAAAATCATTTAAGTTTATCAAAATACATACAGTATTGTATTGACAGTACATTATTAAGTCATAATAACATCATCATACACAAATTACAATAATACAACATTATAAAGAATCTCCTTTCATTATTTTATTCAAACACATCTTTGAATCATGTCATATAGGTTTCACAAGACTACACCTATTGTATATCTTTAATTCATGTTCATTGTCAGCATGAACAAGTCATCATACAAGGTATTATAAGATATTTTATCTATTTCATTTTAAATCAATCATTATATTCAACATTGGAATCATTCATCTGATTATTTTCAATATAAACACAAACAAGTTATTACAACAAAATACTTCTCAAAAATCTCCTTCAATTACATCAGTTAAATACATCCTTGAATCATTGTTGTTATATTCATTGCGTCATATCAATATAAGTATAAACAAATTACAATGACACAGTATTGTAAAGAAATTCTCCTTTCATTATTTTAACAGAGTATACACAATGTGTGTCTTTGGATTATATTCAATATCAACACACAAGAGTTACAAAAGCAAAGTATTACATTATACTTTATTTACTTCATCATGATTTAATATTTCCTTGAGTCATATCATATTATTATTTAAATCATTTTTATCATAAACATTGACAAGTCATCAGAACATTGTTTAGTATTAACCAGTTATCCTACAAAGTTTTACAAGATAGGCCTATCTCACCTATTTCATTTTATGTGAACCTAGTCATTGCATTATTATTTGGTTCATGTTTTATTTATGTATACATGGGTTATGGTAACAATATATTTTAGTAAATCTCCATACTTCTTTCTAGTTTTACTCATTTATCAGGTTATTATTTTAAAATATTCAATATAAACATTCATGGATTATGAAACAAGCTACTATAAAACATCTCCTCAAACTATTTTATTCTCACCTAAAAATCATTTTATTATTAGTGTTATATTCATTTAACACATATTATTATCAAAGTTTCATTTAAATCATTTAATATTTTTCATATTCATTAACAACTCTCTGGTTATTATTATTTTTCACAAACTTTTAATTAGGCCTACCATATATTTATTATTATGGCATTTCTGAATATTCTTTCTTTTAATAGTCACTTTTACTATTAATCATATTTATTTATCATCTTAGTTTAACATGAATATCATATTATTTCAATGTTATATTTAAATCTCCTATTCATTTACAAATTCACCTCATTGTCAATATTCAAATCCTTCAACTAGGCCTACTCTTTGTTTTTTATCATGTGACATCTTTAAATATTTTTTCATCTAACAATCATCTCTACACTTTCTTTATTTGTTTTTATATAACCCCCCTATCATTAGAGTTATATTATTTCAATTGCTGTTAATTTATTATTTCTAAGTGTTTTTTAGTGAATAGCTGAGTTTGCAGTTTAGTTTTCAATGTCTATGAGATTATCCGAGAACACTGGTTTAACTTTTTTCTTTTTATACTTAAAGTTTGAGAAGCATGAGATATTATAGTATCTCATCACATAGTTTACAAAGTCTTCCATGTTTACATCAAAGTTTTCACCCCCCATCATTTTATTTTCAACTTCTTTCTGCTTGTTTAGGCCCCAATATTTATTTATGATCTCCATCTCAAATTTGAAGAACTCATTCAATTCTTCTAACCTATTACTGATTGTTTTTAGTTTTTTATTTTCTTGACATTTGAAGTCATCTACTACACTTTCAAAATTAAAGTTACCAAGTGCTAGGGTTTTGTTTATTTGTTCCACTTTATTATCTAACACTGAGTTTAGATGCCCTATCTGGTTTTCTATTGCATCATTTATTTTAGGCCCACTCATTTTATTATTTACTTCATGACCTATCTCATTTAGTGCTGCATTTGCTTCTAAGTGTTCATCTAGCCCGTACTCAACAAAGTCTACATTTATTTTCTTGGTTTTATTGACAAAGTTGTCTTTAGTACTCCCTATCCTATCATCAACTTCTTTTATGTGTTTATTTATTTTCACATTAGGTTCATTGTTCAGATCTACTACATCATTATTTACTTCTTTTATATCAACACTTTTTTCATCTAACCTTACATTTATTTCATCAAGTTTAGAGTTTATTTTATTGGTTATGTTTATCAGCAAATCTAACCTCACATTAGTTTCCTCATCATTTAAGTTCATTTTATTATTATTCATTGCTTTCATCTTGCTACCTGATCCTCCTAACTTAACCTCAATCTGCTCCAGTTTGGTATTTATGTCATTATTTACTCCTAACAGCAACTCTATTTTATTGGACAATAGGCTGTCCTTATCATTATTTACTTTGATAGGTTCTTGCCTATCTTTGTTCTCTACTTCATTCACAACACTAACCTCCTTTATTTCACTGACTTTATTTTCACCTACTTTTACTTCTTTGATTTTATTGTTTATAAGTTTATCTTCAAACTTATCTATTCTTTCATTTATATCTCTCCTAAACTCATCTAATTTTATATTGTTTTCCCTATTCATCTCTACCATATCAGTATTAATTTGATTAAGTTTAGTTTCTACATTTGTATTTATGTTATTAAGTTTTGTCTCTAAGTTGTCATATTTAGTGTTCATGCTTTCATTTATTTTTGCTAACATGTCCATTATATTGGACAGTGTGTCTTCCCTATTTAATTCTAACATGGCTTCATTACATTTGTTTTTATTTAAATTCATTTCCCTAATAACACTCAGGGAGGTATCAGAGTCCTCGGAGTCAAACTCCGAGTTTTGGACTACTTCTACATCAGCCATGATTTTTTAGTAAAATTTAATGATTGAAAAATATGTCCTATGAATCTTTTTGTTTTGTTAATTAAATTTTTATGAAATTAAAATATGTTTTCCTAGGCTTCTTTTATCTTATATTTTAAATATTTTCAGCCATATTTAATTCACTACTATGATATACAGCCTATCACAATTTTTTATATAATCAACTTGACATGAAATTTCACATAAGCTGTGATTTTTTAATAAATTGTTAACCAATTATTTTCATGTGTTTTTTAAATAATATTAAAACTTAAAATTTGCATCATACAGCCTCTAACAATTTTCTACTTAATTAAATTTAAATGAGTTTCACATAAGCTGTGATTCTTTGACAAATTATTTTTAAATATTTTTTTAAATATATTCAAGTTAATACTGGCATTATATAGTCCCACGTGGTTGGGCGCCAATCTGCTACAAGCCTCTCTCTTATCGAGTTACTTTTATTTCATTTAATTATTTGATTCAATAAAATTAATTGTATTTTAGCATGATTACTCTTAAATGACCTCAGGGTCGTGACAAATGGTAAGTTGGCAGGACTATATAATGCAAGTACTCCAAAATTCTTTTATACAAACATTTTTATTTGTATTATTTTCAACATGACTCTACTTTTACTCATACACAGAATTCAAAATTAATGATAACAAAGTTTTTTTACTTATTTCAACTTATTTTGCAAAACAAAATTTTAATAATATTCTTAAGATTAACTTATCTGGGAACAATGAAGTTCTCGTCGAGCACTATTCGGATCATTTCACTTTCTGAATTTACATAACTCAAAAGAAACTTCAACAATAAATTGTTTAACAATCTAAAGAAATGATTTTACATATTTATCAAGGTTCCCGAACAAATCAATTTCTTGTAGTGTCGGAGTGGTATGTATGTATGTCTTGGTGTCTGTCTAGTAAATACGTGTGTCAAGTACTGTGTCTGATTGGGGAGTGTCCGAGGGCCAGCGGATTTTGGAAGCAGTCACCCGCATGGTGAATCCCTTCCTTTTTTGCGTGAACCAATAGCGTCTTTTCTTTTTTTTTATGTTCGTCAACAGATCGTCTGCTTGAACGTAGCTTGTGCGTTCTTAGGCGACATGTTGGCGCGTCTCTGTTTATGATAACGAAGTACGGACGTTGTTCGTTTATTTCTTAGAAAACATCTGTCATTGTATCTCAAATATAGACGCCTCTCTTCTCTTGGGTGGGCTCTCACTCGCCTACCGTAATTTTCAAATATTATTTGAACATTCGTTAAATATTTGTTATTTATTTTAATTAACTATATCCCTTTCCTTTAATCAATGGTTTATTATTTATTTGAATTAATTAATTTATCTACCAATTTGGTGGACCTGTTACACCTTGAAGCCATAACTGCACAGTTTTGGCCCGCAGTTGCAACTCCCTATACACGTTCGATTTGACCTGAAGGCCAGATCTTTTAGTTGGAAGTGTTTGTTATTTAATTAGAAATTTTGATTAATAATAGTGATTTTGATTTCTATAAGACACCTGAGTATAATTTTTATTTATTTTACAATGAAAATTACAGGACTGGTGGAATTGCTGTTTTTTAAAATCCTCATTTGACAGTGTAAATTTATATTTAAAAATTTGAATTTGCAGATATATTAAAGTTATTGTTTGATTTTAAGAATGTGCCATGCTGTATAATGTCAAATTATAGAAGGTTGCTTGCACTATAGATATTTTTGTAAATGAGTAGTAGTGTTTCTAAAAATATTTGATTTCAGTATAAATATACATGGATGAAATGGGTTTAGCCCCTAATGAGTATTATAATACGTTAATATCAGGTAATTTTCTAGAATGGTTGATAAATGAGCTAAGTAACAAATCACTCAGAAACCTGTATTGATCATGTTGTCTTGTGACTCGCATGTAAGCAATCTATCATAGTGGACACGGCTGTGCTACATAAGGGCATAACAGACCACTCCATGATAATATTGTAGACTGAGGAAAGGGAGGAGTGGTAGTATTAGCAGTTCCTGCTTACCTTTCCTGGTATGTACACTTGTATTGATAAGGCACACTTCAATCAGCTGTTAGAGCAGGTGGATTAGACTGAAGTTTATACTCAGCCTAATGTGTTATCTACTTGTGACTCATTCTTTGAGTTATTTTCAAATTTAAAACAATATTGAGGTTGTTAAAACAATACAAAATAAACAAGTAAAAAATAAATTAAAAGTTAATAACACAACCATTAATAAATAAATAAATAATAAATTCTTTATTTTTCTCTCAATTAGAGGAATTATTGTTACATTCAAATGTTCCATATGTAGTTTAAAATGGATTTCATGGTCCTTTTTGTAATATAGTTAACAGCTTAAAAGATAAAATCACAGATAGTTTTTTTGTCACGGGAATATAAGGACAAATATGTCTGTTGTCTTATTTTTCTAAGGTGATAGAGAAAATAATGAATCAAAAACTTAAAATTCAGTAACATTATTTAATTCCAAACCATTTTAATTTAGGACAGGGTTTAATACTGAACATGTAATATTAAATTTTATGATAAATGTTTAAGATGTTATTAACGACAATAAATAATTAATTTTGTTTCTTAGACATTAAGAAGGCATTCAGTACTGTGGATCACAACATATTATTGAGAAAAATATATGCTTGTGGTATTAGAGATAACATAAAATACTGAGGGGTGTACCTTGTTGTTAGTTAATTGGAAAGGCTACATTAAGAATTACACATTAACAAATAATATTTAAGGATACTACTGTATTTTTAAGGATTCAAGCAATGTAAAATTTTATGTACACTATATTTTTCATTGGTGCAAAGCAGACTTGAATAATATGGAATTGTCTTATGGGGAAATACATTTGATTCATACTTGAATCCCATCTACTTACATTAAAAGTAATTAATTAGAATAATATCTTTTAAAAACAGGTCTGAAGATACACGTAGATTTTTTTCTTATTCTTTTTCTTCTTCTTCTTCAATGAATATATAAATAAATTAACTTGAAACATTTCAAAATAAAAAATATCATCCTATCACACACTCATGCAACAATAAATTTCATTCACTCTTTCACCCATACACTACATTACATTGCGTAATATTATACCAGAGCTAGAGGATTGGGTAATAAAATTAGATTTCATCCCAGGCTAATATAACAAAGCCATCAACCGAGTAAAACATCCTAGACACAATAAGCTGTATTAGTCGAGCGTTAAATTTTTTCAGTTGATTTATTTGTTTAATGCCTTCACGGATCTTATTAATCAGCTTAACACCAACTTCAGATGGCAAGCGTTTGAAAGTGGCAGTTCTGTGCCGTTGTTGTACATGGAAGATGTCCCTGCCTATAGAGTCATATAGGTAAACGTCTCTACCTTGGACCAAGTCACACTTGAATTAGGCAAGAACAGGCCTTTATATAGTAGAGATGTCAAGGATAAAAAAGACAGGGCAGAGTTAGCAATCCAAGCTCCCTAAAGGCATTTTACATGAATCTTTATTTACAATTTTGAAATGATTCGGACAGCTTTTTTACTTCTTAAAAAATATGTATTTAGAGCAGTGGCTATAACATACAGTATCAACCCGTATGTTAAGTTAATGCATTTAAAGAACATATTTTTGATAGGTTTTGTAAAACATTAAGGCCTGAAGAAACCTTTCACCATACAATCATCTACACCCATAATAAAATGGGCTTCACCTAACACTTATGAAGTTAGCTTAGTTGGTTTTATGAAGTTAGCTTCCTTACCAATATCTCATTAATGTATGTCATGTGTTCTTAATCAACAACAACTATTAATTTTATTCAAGATCTATGAATATTTTATGATGATAAACAATATTATATATTTTTCTTTATTGAAGGTGGTATATGCAGAAAATACCAGCTCAAGAGCAGCAAACCAGATGCAAGACACATCTATAAGGATTGCTTGCTTAGAAGACAGTGCATTCAGACGTAACCAGTTCCCAACAAGGACTAAAGAAAAGAATGATTTGACAACACAAGTAACTCCCAATAATGAGGAACATCTTTTCAGTTTTAATCAAAACCCTAACAGGACCAATGGAGGTATTAATGTAAAAAACCACATAAGAACCAACAATGGGGTGGAAATTTTAAGTTGTAGCCAATTTAGTCATAAACCAAAAGGAAAGTCTCATTTGACCGGGGAGATTACAGAACACAACAAGCAAGAAACATTTCAGTTGTGATCATTGTCATTATAGAGGTATTAAAAAGAATCATTTGATTCTGCACATGAAATCTCACTCTGGAGAGAAACCATTTAGTTGTGACCAATGCCCTCATAAATGTAATATAAAAAGTGCTCTGATAAGACACATGAGGACTCACACTGGTGAGAAACCATTTCAGTGTGACCAATGCCCTTATAGAGCTACTGTAAAAAGTAATATGATAATGCACATAAGACTCATACTGGGGAGAAACCATTTAGTTGTGACCAGTCCTCTTATAGGTCTACTGAAAACAGTAAAATAGTACAGCACATGAGGACTCACACGGTGAGAAACCATTTAGTTGTGATCAGTGCCCTTATAGAGCTACAGTAAAAAGTAATGTGATAATGCACATGAGGACTCATACTAGTGAGAAACCATTTAGTTGTGACCAATGTCTTTATAGATCTCCTGAAAGAGGATCTCTGATAATGCACATGAGGACACACACTGGTGAGAGACCATTTAGTTGTGACCAATGCTCTTATAGGTCTACTGTAAAAAGAACTGATAATCCACATGAGGACACACACTGGGGAGAAACCATTTAGTTGTGACCAATGTCTTTATAGGTCTCCTGAAAGAGGATCTCTGATAATGCACATGAGGACACACACTGGTGAGAGACCATTTAGTTGTGACCAATGCTCTTATAGGTCTACTGTAAAAAGAACTGATAATCCACATGAGGACACACACTGGGGAGAAACCATTTAGTTGTGACCAATGTCTTTATAGGTCTCCTGAAAGAGGATCTCTGATAATGCACATGAGGACACACACTGGTGAGAGACCATTTAGTTGTGACCAATGCTCTTATAGGTCTACTGTAAAAAGAACTGATAATCCACATGAGGACACACACTAGTGAGAAACCATTTAGTTGTGACCAATGTCTTTATAGGTCTCCTGAAAGAGGATCTCTGATAATGCACATGAGGACACACACTGGTGAGAGACCATTTAGTTGTGACCAATGCTCTTATAGGTCTACTGTAAAAAGAACTGATAATCCACATGAGGACACACACTGGGGAAAAACCATTTAGTTGTGACCAATGCTCTTATAGAGCAACAGTAAAAAGTAATGTGATAATGCACATGAGGACTCATACTAGTGAGAAACCATTTAGTTGTGACCAATGCCCTTATATAGCTACTGTAAAGTAAAATAGCAATGCATATGAGGATTCACACTGGGGAGAAACCATTTAGATGTGACCAATGCTCTTATAGGTCAACTGAAAAAGGATCTCTGATAATGCACATGAGGACACACACTGGTGAGAGACCATTTAGTTGTGACCAATGCTCTTATAGGTCTACTGTAAAAAGAACTGATAATCCACATGAGGACACACACTGGGGAGAAACCATTTAGTTGTGATCAGTGCCCTTATAGAGCTACAGTAAAAAGTAATGTGATAATGCACATGAGGACTCATACTAGTGAGAAACCATTTAGTTGTGACCAATGCCCTTATATAGCTACTGTAAAGTAAAATAGCAATGCATATGAGGATTCACACTGGGGAGAAACCATTTAGATGTGACCAATGCTCTTATAGGTCAACTGAAAAAGGATCTCTGATAAGGCACATGATGACTCATACTGGTGAGAAACCATTTAGTTGTAACCAATGCTCTTATAGGTCTACTCTAAAAAGAACCCTGATAAGGCACATGATAATTCACACTGGAGAGAAACCATTAATTTGTGACCAATGCTCTTATAGGTCTACTGTAAAAAGAACCCTGATAAGGCACATGAGGACACACACTGGGGAGAAACCATTTAGTTGTGATCAGTGCCCTTATAGAGCTACAGTAAAAAGTAATGTGATAATGCACATGAGGACTCATACTAGTGAGAAACCATTTAGTTGTGACCATTGCCCTTATATAGCTACTGTAAAGTAAAATAGCAATGCATATGAGGATTCACACTGGGGAGAAACCATTTAGATGTGACCAATGCTCTTATAGGTCAACTGAAAAAGGATCTCTGATAAGGCACATGATGACTCATACTGGTGAGAAACCATTTAGTTGTAACCAATGCTCTTATAGGTCTACTCTAAAAAGAACCCTGATAAGGCACATGATGATTCACACTGGAGAGAAACCATTAATTTGTGACCAATGCTCTTATAGGTCTACTGTAAAAAGAACCCTGATAAGGCACATGAGGACTCACACTGGTGAGAAACCATTTAGTTGTGACTAATGCCCTTACAAAGTTACTAGAAAGGACAAATTGATTGTGCACATCAGGACTCACTCTGGAGATAAACCATTTAAATGTGACAAATGCCCTTATAGATCTTCTACAAAGTGTACCTTGATTAATCATATGAGAACTCACACTAGGGAGAAACCCTTCAGTTGTGATCATTGAATTGCCTTTAGTCAGAATTTAGCTGAATTTGATATTACACATGAGAACTCTCACAGGAGATAGGCAATAGTATAGTTAGTATTTAATAGTCCTGGAATGTGAGGCTGTGGGTTAACAAAGGCATTATATCTTTGAGGTCTAACCTCCTTATGAGTATAGGAATCGTAGTTCAGTGCAAGGCACATAGGAGTCAGACATTTAATAAATAGGCACATAGGAAAAATGACGTCAACCACGTAATGCAAGAGTCCCTATTGTGCCCTAACATAATCTAATCTAAGGTTAATTACTTCTTATCTATGTTTTGTAAAACATAGTTAAGAAGTAATTAACTTAAACTTAAGATAGTACCATGATATATAATGTTAATTTATAGAATGTTATAATATGGATATTTTTGTAAATGAGTTCAATAACCATTTTAAAGATGTAAGTAGTGTTTCAAAAAATATTAAAAATTTGATTTGGATATAAATATAACTGGAGGAAATGGTTTCATCCACTAATAATAATTATAATACGATGATGACGGCTAATGGTCTAGAATGTTTGATAGTATTTTATGTACACTGTATTTTTCATTGTTGCAAAGCAGTCTTGAATATGGCATTGTCTTCGGGGAAATACATTCGATACATATTTGAATCCCATCTACTTACATTAAAAGCAGAATCAGAATATATCTTTATTTACAAAATCATAAAGAAATGTAATGGCGTCAAAGGTACAAAAGTATAAATTGTTGAGGTTTCTTGCTTTACAAATAAAAAAATTCTTGCTTTGTATATATTGGTCGGTCTATCAACCAGGAGTATAGTTTTCTGTGAAGATCTCTCCCTTTTAGGTGTTCTGGCAGTGAGTTGTAGATTTTTTGCCCTGCATAGGACGGTTTTTGGTGGTGTGATGTGGGGGAAGATGGTAGTCCATTGCTCTCCTTGTGTTGTAGGGATGGATATCATTGCCTCTCGGCAGTTCCAGTTGGTCTGAATGCGTAACCACTGCATGTATGTAGAGGGCTGTGACTGTCAAGATCTTAAGTGATTTATAGGCTTCTCTGCAGCTATCTGTTGGGCCCAAGTCAGCCAGTGCTCTTATGGCTTTCTTCTGGAGAAGTAGAATTCTGTTAAGGTTGTGGTCTGATGTTCCCCCCACAGGATTATCCAATACCTAATGTGAGATTCTACCAGGGCGTGGTAGGCTGTTTTAGCTGCTGCAAAGCCTCCGACCCACTTCACTCTTCTTCTTACATAGATTCCTGAGCTGAGTTTTTTGCTCAGGAAATCAACGTGATTAGTCCATGAGAGATATGCATCTATTGTTATTCCTAGCAGTTTTGTCTGTTGTTCAGTAGAGATGTTATGGATGTTGGGTATTTCATCATGTCTACGACTAAAATTTATTTGAATTGTCTTTTTAGTATTGATAGCTAGGTCGTTCTGGATGAAGTATTGAAGTGCTTTGTCAGTTGTTGAGATAATGTCTGTGACCAGGGTTGGTGCAGAGTCATTTTTTAAAACTAATGTTGTGTCATCTGCATACATTGTTACTTCTACATAGTCATTTTCAATAAAACTGGAAAAGTTGTTTGTAAAAATTAAGCAATTAATTAAAATAATATCTATTTAAAACTGGTTGGTCTGTAGATACACATCTTTTTTTTCTTGATACAGTATTACCTTTAAAGTATATTTATTTGTATAAGATTTGAAGCTATTAAATAATAAAAGCGAAAACATACCTCAAATATACTGTATAGTTTTTATTTGAAGATCTTGAATAAATAACACTTAGATATTTTTATCAAACTCAGAGCACTCCATGTCGGGCTAGATCACTCGGGGACTAAGCATCGTATTGCTATGACGGCCCTAGGGTCATGAGCCACCTGATGGTAAAAGTGTGGTGTGCTTCAATCATACTTATTTTTAAGAATGTGTTATACTTAACCCTTTGAGTGCCAGGAGTTTTGCCTAGTATGCATGCGAGAAACCCCAGCCTCAGCGCTATGTAGTAGTGCGAGAAAGCCCAGGCCGATATTAACAGTTCTACAGCTGTTTGGAAAAACCAATATTACTTTGTTATTTCTTGGTAGAAATTAATAATTTTTGCTTTGTTTGATGTATAAAACTATACTCTAACTAAAAATAATACTTATTTCTCATACCGATAAAATTCGTATTTTTAAATTAAGAAAACTTTTATTTACTAAAAGATTACTACCTATATAATTTTTAAAGTTTGATTTATGTTTAATCCAGAAAAATATCCTTACGCTATTGGCTGATTTATTTTTCAAAACAAGACATATTTTTGTATATAAACACAAAAATAAAGATTTTCTTCTACTTTTTCAAATTATTGCAATTTTCTAATTTTTCATTTGCCGTATAAGAACTTAGTCAGAAGTAAAATATTCTTTACAATTAATTTTTCTAGGCCTATTTTAAATAACGCTGTTCTTAGTTTTACAAAAATAAAACAATATTATAAATACTTATCAACTATTGTATATATTTGATAAAAAAAGAATCTGGAATGGTAGAAGGTGGGGAAGAAACCCTTTTTTACATGTTTTGCAAATAAATCTGCTTTTTTTCTCCTATCTGAGTCGCAAACATAATGGTAACAACACTAAAACACCAAAATAAACTATTTTGAAGTGTGACAGTAACAAATAAACAAGATAACACAGGTTCATGAAACAACTGATTGACAAAAGGTCATGACAGTCACAAAATAGCCAAAGGCCTCGTCAGAGTAACAAAACATTAACAATAAAATTAGGATTATAGAAATTAAAAAATAAGTCAAAATATTCTCAATAGTGCAGGTTTCAGCAAAATTTAATAATGTACATGAAAAAACAATGAATAAATAATAACAAAACACAGATTTAACAATAAAATAAGCAACATTAATAACACTATAACAATTGATGCCAACAGAAATAATTCGGGTTAAAAAAACCAATATCTCATTAGAACACACAAGCAAGAAACCTTTCAGTAGTAATCAATGGCATTATAGAGCTATTAAAAAGAATAATTTGATTTTGCACATGAAATCTTACACTGGGGAAAAACCATTTAATTGTGACCAATGCCCTTATAATATTGTCCTTATAGATCTACTGTAAAAAGAGCTCTAATAATGCACACGAGGACTCACACTGGGAAGAAACCATTTAGTTGTGACCAGTGCCCTTATAGAGCTATTAGAAAGGATCATTTGATAATGCACATGAGGTCTCATACTGGTGAGAAACCATTTAGATTTGACCAATGCCCTTATAGGTCAACTGAAAAAGGATCTCTGATAAGGCACATGATGACTCATACTGGTGAGAAACTATTTAGTTGTAACCAATGCCCTTATTGGTCTACTGTAAAAAGTAATATAATAATGCACATGAGGACTCACATTGGTGATAAACCATTTAGATGTGACCAATGCCCTTATAGGTCAACTGAAAAAGGATCTCTGATAAGTCACATGATGACTCATACTGGTGAGAAACTATTTAGTTGTAACCAATGCCCTTATAGGTCTACTGTAAAAAGTAATATAATAATGCACATGAGGACTCACACTGGTAAGAAACCATTTAGTTGTGACCAATGCTCTTAGAGGTCTACTGAAAAAGGATCTCAGATAAGGCACATGAGGACTCATACTGGTGAGAAACTATTTAGTTGTAACCAATGCCCTTATAGGTCTACTGTTAAAAGTAATATAATAATGCACATGAGGACTCACACTGGTAAGAAACCATTTAGTTGTGACCAATGCTCTTAGAGGTCTACTGAAAAAGTATCTCAGATAAGGCACATGAGGACTCACACTGATGAGAAACCATTTAGTTGTAACCAATGCCCTTATAGTTCTACAGTAAAAAGTAATATAATAATGCACACAAGGACTCACACTGGTGAGAATCCATTTATTTGAGACTAATGCCCTTATACAGCTATAGTAAAAAGTAACATAGTAATGCATTTGAGGACACACACTGGGGAGAAACCATTTAGTTGTTTGTGACCAATGCCCTTATAGAGCTACTTTAAAAAGTAATATGATAAACCACTTGAGGACTCACATGGGGGAGAACCATTTATTTGTGACTAAAGCCCTTATTGGTCTATCGAAAAAAGATCTCCGATAAGGCACATGAGGTCTCATACTGTGGAGAAACCATTTAGTTGTGACTAATAACCCTATTACCTATTACTCATAATCATTTGATGGAACATATGAGGACTCACACTGTAGAGAAACCATTTAGTTTTGACCAATGCCCTTGTTAGGTAATAAGATAATTGTAAGATAACAAGATTTAGGACTGTGTTTGACGCCAGTAGCAACACCAGTTCCGGTTACTCTCTCAATGACATTCTTTTCACCGGTAGAAAGTTACAGAATGATATTTGTGACATTATTTTTAACTTCCGTTCTCATAAAATAGTGTTTTCATGTGACATACGCCAGATGTTTCGTCAAATAAAAATCCATCCTGACGATCAACATTTTCAACTCATTTTATGGCGTGATGATCCTTCCGCGAAAATATCTACATTCAAACTCACCACTGTCACCTACGGGATGAACAGCTCTCCATACTTAGCAATTAAAACTCTGACTCAACTTGCGGAGGATGAAGGTGCTGACTTTCCTCAGGCAGCTAACTCACTACGTCATCATACCTACGTGGATGATATTGTCACTGGTGCAGACTCTGTGGAGGCGGCTCTTGAACTTCAAGACCAGCTCATCCAACTCCTAGGTCGTGGCGGCTTCGAACTTCGGAAGTGGGCGTCCAACTCCAACCAGCTCCTCGACAGGTTCCCTTCGGAACATGTAGAGACTCCTAGTTTCTTGCAAGAAGCACAACTTCATCAGTTCTCCATCCTGGGTATGCACTGGTCCCCTGAAGAAGATTGTTTTCGCTATGCTTTTCAATATCAAACAGACAAATTAACCAAACGCACTGTATTAAGCCTCATTGCAAAATTGTACGATCCCTGCGGTTTTCTAGCTCCATTAATCATGGTAGCTAAATGCTATATGCAGCTCCTATGGGCTCAAGGCCTAAAGTGGGACGATGCTCTCCGCCCTGATCTCGCCGATAAATGGCAATTATTTATTAACGACACTAGTCGTTGTCTCTCTCAACTCAAGATGCCTCGAGCATTTCCGCTAGCCCACGCTAATGTAATTGAATTACACGGCTTTTCTGAAACCTCAGTTTTAACACCCGGTCACTTCCTGATTGGTGCTCCTCTGGCTGCCCTACCAGAACCCGATCTCTCTGAGGTTCCTACCAATCGACTTCGCCATTGGCAACTAGTCCAGGCCTTTCACCAACGCATCTGGCATCGCTGGCAATTGGAATACCTCCACTCTCTACAACAACGTTCCAAATGGAGCATTCCCCAGGAGAACCTCAAAATTGGAGATCTCGTCTTGGTGCAGTCCCCGACACCACCTCTTACCTGGCCTCTTGGACGTATCACTGACGTTCACCCTGGACCTGATGGCACTGTGCGAGTGGTCACAATCAAGACGCCTTCAGGGACTTACACTCGACCTGCAATCAAGGTCTTTCCTCTGCCACTAAACTAAGTGGACTCTTAACTTCTAAGAATTTAGTATAACTTAATAATAAGTTCTTTGTCATGTAACTCATCACCCTTTATATGTTGTGTGTAATCTTTTCATTTTCTCTCTATATTGAAGTTTATAACTTCAAGGTGGCCGGTATGTTAGGTAATAAGATAATTGTACATAGTTCATATATTCTATAGTTATAAGAATTGAATTTTGGTATTTCACATTCTCACCAAAGCCAAGGGAGAGAGAGGGTTATCTGCCCTCAGAATAGACATCACGCCACCCCGAAACTCGAGCTCTCATTGGTGCTCAGAATTACACTCACCTGAGGCGACGTTTTCGCCCCAGAACGCAAGACACTCTCGGTGTGTACACAACTCTCTCTCGCGTGGTCTCTCTCTCGCCCAGACGGCAACAGACACTCGCGGTGTGTATGCAATTCTCTCGTAGTTTCTCTCTCCAACTCACCAATTTATCTCTAACTTTGTTAACTTTCTCTAACTCTGTGCTACTCATCCAGACCTTCAAGAACTTCGTTTGTGCGGTACGTGATCGGTCTTCAGGACTTTCGAAACGCTCGTACTTCCGCGACTACTCTTCAGTGCTCTAGGACTGTGACCAAAGAAGGTGGACTGGATTACCACAAGTGTCTCCAACTACTCCTGTTGGATAAGTGTTCAACCAAGCTCTGTGGTGAGTTAATTCTCTCTGTAATTATTCTTTATCTCCTTAGTAGATTCTCCCGTCTGCTCCGGAAGAGCAGTGGTCCTCCGTGCTTATTAACATTCTCTACCCGCATTTACCCTACATTTTTGGTCCTCTCAAACCCCCAGACATTTTTGGTCCTACGGGTCGGATCATTTAATGAACAGCCCTTATCGAGCTACTCAAAACGGATACCTGTTTGTACACTTGAGATGTCACTCTGGAGAGAAACTATTCAGTTGTGATCATTGATTGCCCTTAGTCAGAAGAAAGCTTAATTAAAAAATGCACTTTAGGACTTTAGAGTCAACTGAATAGTTAGAATGTAATAGTCCTGGATTCCAGGACTATTACATTTCCAGGACCTGGAATGTGAGGCTCTGGAGAGACATAGGCGTTATATTTTTTTGGCTCATATCAAGGCATTATGTAAGGCATTAGGTGGGTCCTAGCATTGGATTTAAGATTCTTAACCTGGTTAAGATTGTAATAATCGGAGTTCAGTCCCAGGCATGTAGGAGCGTGTCAGAGGTTAATAGCTGACGTCAACCACGAACGCAAGAGTTCTACTGTGACCCTAAATCTGTAATCTAATATAATCCACAGTTAATCACTTCTTAACTTTGTCTTGTAAAACGTGTTTAACAAAATATCTACAAAAGCATGTTATAATTATACATGAATTATTATTTCTTACTTTTAGTGTGTACAAAATTATCTAAGCAAATATACTTCTTCCATCAATCTTAAATGTTATGTTCCATAATTTCGTAATCATGAATATCCAAGCAAATGTGAAAAATGAATAAATAAATTTGTTTTCTTAATTACAGTACTTCAATATACAAGAAAACAAAGGTTGCTTGGAAATAATGTGAACCATCTCTTTGAGTTCTGATAGCTGTTTAGTCCACTCTGTTGGCACTTCTAATATAATATCACATCATCATAAAATATGAAAAGAAAACACACAACAAAGAACAACTATATAAAGTAACGAGTAAGATAAAAAGTACTGTATATTGAGTAACAGCAAGTAAGAATGAGGAATGATAATAAAAACTACAGGAAATGTTTATGAGTATTATAATCAGAAAAACGTAAAGAAAAATTAAAAAAATGTCAGCAAGGAATAAAGATTAAACAAGTACTAATATAAAATATATTTATTTTCTATGTTTGTCGGTGGTCACAAGTAAAGTGATAGCGAAGCCATTCAGTCGTGGTTTGACTGATGAATTCTCTGACATAGATTTCAGGTTTAAATAAAGAAGATTATCATTGTTATATTTACAGTCTGGTTACTTTGGTTGATTCAGTTATTATGTTATATTGTGGCATATTTGAGGAAGAGTCATATTATATAGAATACATGATGCACTGGAGTGTGGTGCGTTGGGTTTCCGACTTAAAATGTTTGTAGAGGACTAGGGTGCCTAACATAGGTGCCGTCAGTGGGCGGAAGTTGCCCCCCCCCCTGGGAAAATGAACAAGTGAAATAATAAAAATATTCAAACCAAATAAATCTATTAAAAACAATTTTAGAGCTCGTATTATAGCGGCATTTAATTTCAGTATCATTAAAATTTGTTGGCATCAGTTATAACACTTCTATCTTGTTCTTGTACGACTTGAACGGTCACATATCTGTGGCTGGCTGCGCCACTATTCGGGCAGTTTTTCAGAATGTTCACTTCATGAGGTGGTCTCTACCACTCTACCGGCCGTCTTCGGATCTACATCTAATCGGTGTCTACGCGAAGCGAGGTGCGCGGAGAACAGAGGTGCAAAAGACTATGTTTGGTTACTACATACCGCTTTGGTCAGTCGGGCTACACAATACATATTTATATTATTATCATAGCCCTGAATTTTTTTTAAATCCTAATAAATCAGATTATTGACATACTTGTTAATAAACATAAGGCCTCTTTAAATCAAATTAACGTCCCAAATACAAACTCCAATGAACAAAGTTTAAAGTAAATATGTAATGTACTCCCTCCCTCCCATACACGTACAGTGGTAGTCTATTGACCAACTCGCCCGCCCATACACGTACAATGGTATTAACCCACCTGCCCACCCATACACCTATAGTGGTATTGACCCACCCACCCACCCATACATGTACACTGGTATTGACCCACCCACCACTCAAACACATACAATGGCATTAACCCACCCACCCACCTATACACGTACAGTAGTATTGGTGTATGGTCAATACCACTGTACGTGTAAGGGTGGGTGGTGGGTCTATACCACTGTACGTCTAAGAGTGGGCGGGTGGGTCAATACCACTGTACGTGTAAGGGTGGGCGGTTGGGTCAATACATATGTCTTTAATCCTACATGTTTATAGGTTAAAAAAATCCTTTCCCCAGTCTTTCATAGGCACATATGAAGTTATACCACAAAACCATTGCCTACCAAGATGTGCATGCAATTTACAGCTACAGCCATATTCTCCATAGACCAGCTAAACGAATGCTTAAAAACTGAAGGTGCAATAGAACGCATAATATACTTATGGATAAAACCATAAATAGTATCAGATATAACGGCAGTTGTCTGTAAAATCCAATGGTCCAAGTTCTTAAATCAGACAGACGTGATGGGCTTAAAAAAATCATCTCTTGCTAACATCTAGTAGATTCAAATTGTAATATGGGTGATTTTAATAACATGCTAATATTGCTTAAATGTCATAAATGTCAGTAGACTCAAACCTTGAGGGATAAGTTACAATATTTACAAACATAAAACAAACCATCTTACGTCAGATTCACAGTAATAATAATATAACTATGAACTTAAATTTTCATCTTTTATTTAATGTATTGCTGGGTAGCCGTACAAATCAATCAGCTGATCGCAGGAACAGGACTGACTGACTGTGATTAAGAGACCCTGTCAAAATGACTCCAATAGGACGAAGCCACTGATGATGGTTCTATGGAGCTGCAACTAATACAGTCAAAACACAGTTCTGGATTATAAGACACAGGTAAGAATGCCTAATTTTATGCTAAAAGTTAGTTTAATTTTCAAAATTAAACTTTAACATTCGCCAAATTATAATCTGATATCAAAAATATATCAAATGGTTTTGTGTATGCTTAGATATCATAAAACCCCATTATTTACTTTAAAATTCAAAAGTTTTTATCCACACCCCCTCCCCCCAGAACTTATTGCACCCCTAGGAAAATTCTTGGTGGTGCCCATGGTACCTGAAGAAAGTGCCACTGGCACAGAAAATTTGTGATTATTTTGTATTTGTTTACTGCTACTGTGGTGTTAGTGGAGTCTTCTAAGGTAAGTTTGCTGATGTCCTATCTCTTCTAATATAACAGTTTTAATCATAAAATTAATTAACCGTAAATTTAACCTGATAGTCTCGAATTTAGTGAGCAGTGAATCTAAACGTTCAAACACAAAAAAATATTACTTTGACTTTATACATTTTTTAATATAATGTTCTGATGTTAGCTACATTTTTTATTACATTGCTATAAAGTAAAAATCTATTTATTCATTTGAATTCACAAAACTATATTGAATAGTGTCAATTTTAAAATTAACTAAAATCAAAACTGACGGTTTTAGTGTCGGGCGTTGACTGATTCCCCTATGTATTTTTGTAAGTTTCCATTTAATCTCAGAATTTAATAAATTAGAGTCAAAATGAAAAACATCAACATGGTTATATTGTTTCAAATGAAATACATTGTTAGACAGTAAATTAAAGAAGAAATAACAGAATGCCAAAACAATGTTCATCGATTCAAGAATTTTATTAACCATTAAATAATTTTACAATTACAATAGGTTTTGTCAACCAGTTACAATCAATCATTACAACCTTATTAGAAACTAATAAAGGACTAACATGTCACAATTCATATATTCATCAATACAGTAAAACTCTTTACTTTTAAGCCACTTAGACATAGTAGTTTTAAACTGATATAATGGCATACATCTAATTGATAAGGGCAATTTATTGAAGAATTTCACTTGCTGATAATTGAAGATTTTAAAAGATTTATCAAGCCTAATACTTGGAGTTGTTAAGTTATTCTTATATCTCGTATTATAGACATGGATTGTACTGAATGTTTCAAACTGGGTAATATTTTCTTTAACATACACAAGATTGTAAAATATATATATACATGCTAAGGTCATAATATTAAGGTTAGCAAAGCTTTGTCTACAAGTTTCTGTATTGGACAGTCCAGCTAATATTCTGATAGCTTTCTTCTGCCATATGAAAGCATTTTTTGCTGCAGTTGAATTGCCCAGAGGCGAATACCATAACATAAATTACTATGAAATAGCCCAAAATAAGTCATTTTAAGAACATCTTGATTTACACAATCCTTTAATTTTCTTAGTAGGAACGGTACCCTGGCTATTTTTTTAGAGAGATTTTATACTTGTATATTCCAACATAATTTACTATCCAAGTGGAATCCAAGAAGTTTGATAGGTTTAAATAGACATTCATTTTCTAGATCTAAGTTATGTTTAAGTGTGAATATAATTTTTTCAGTTTTGTTTTCATTTATTAGTAGACTATTAGCAGAGAACCAAATTTTTGCTTGTTCATAGGCTGCTGTTAACTGTGTTATTACCCCATTAATATCCTTATTATTACATGCAAGCGTTGTATCATCAGCAAACAATACAGACAAAGTAGGTACATTTACACTAAAATCATTAATAAACACTAAGAACAATAATGGCCCCAGAACAGACCCTTGGGGAACCCTGCTACACTACAACATTCAGTAAGTGTAACTCATTGCCCTTAATGCCATAATAGGCTAACTTTTTATATAAAATCTAATGTGACACATTATCAAAAGCCTTAGGTCAATCAGGATGGAACCTACTGCGAACTTGTCTTCAAAACTTTTCAAAATAAAATTAACAAGAGTTTCAACTGCCATAGCAGTAGAGTGCTTAGGTCTAAATCCATATTGATGCACATAAAGTAAATTGTTATCTATAAAATGATAATGTAACTGTAATACTAGACAAGATTCTATAATTTTACTAAAGATGGGTACAATTGCAATCGGGCGATAGTTCTCTGGAAGATTTATGTCACCTTTTTTGAAAACTGGAGTGATTATTGTTGATTTGAGACAGGGGGAAGAGACCCTGAGTCATAATTAAATTGATCATGTATGTAACATAGTTTGATAAGCCATATATATACTCACTTCATGAATTACTTAACCTATTAACAACACATTTAACCCTATGAGCATCAATCATGTTCCACTTAAATTCTAGTGGCATTTTGTCTGGAAGTTTATTTTTATTTAATAAGTATTTGTATGTTACATTGTTTGCAGAGGTAGTTGTGCTATTTATAGCCTATTGTCATTTACAGTTGCATTGACAAAATATTAGCAAATTGATCAGGAGAAATTGGTATAGGCTACTCTTTTTTTGAATATTCATCATATTTGAACCAGCTTCCTTTTTCACTATCTTCCATGCCATTTTACATTTATTTTCAGCCTCAACTAAGAGTTTATCATTTGCAGCTCGTTTTGCATCCTTGATAGATTTATTGTAAAGTTTCTTAAATTCCTTATATCTACGTTTGTCTGCTAGACTACGACTCCTTTTCCATTTATCATATAACAATAACAAATACGTTCTCTGATTTTCTAATTCAGTGGTAAACCAGTTATTAATCTTATGTTTGAATTTAACCTTATTCTTAACATATTTAATTGGACAGTTTTGATTAAAAATATCAGTAACACGATTTAAAAACAATTCAGAAGCTATATCTACATCATTTTCACTATTCAGAACATTCCAATCAATGTTATTCATAAGGTTGGCTCTACAGTTGGACAATCTATCATTCGTAATGAGTCTTTTTTTATGTTTATCTGTATAATTTTTCCTCTTAACACAGTTTAAAGTGAGATCAACCAAAACACCAGCATGGTCTGAAATAATGTCCTGATCAATAAGAGAACAGGTGTATAGTTTATTACTAACATTAGTGTATGCATTATCAAGACATGAAGCATTTCTAGTTGGTTTAATATTCATAGGAAACAAGTTTACAGATCTAAGTAAATTTGTAAAAAATTGAACAGAAGGTTCATTAGTTTTCAAAATATCTACATTAAGGTCTCCACAAAGTGTATAAAAAGTATGAGGTTTAGCCATTAAATACAACAATAGGGTTTCCAATTTGCTTACATAAGTATCAAAATGTGAATTAGAAGTTCTATACACATTTAATAACATAAAATTATATTCTTGCAAGAAGACTGCAGATGCTTCACATAAATAATCCTCACAATATTTAGACACATCAATGCATTCAATTTCAATTCATTTCTCAACAGTATTGAAGACCCACCATGTATGTTCGGTTGTTTTCTGCTGTAACTGGATGCCACAGTAAAGCCCTCAAGTACATAAAGAGTGACTTCATCTTCATTCAGCCAATGTTCACTAATACAAACTATGTCAACATTATTTATTTTTAGTATTCTTTCCAACTGTCCAAGCTTGTTTTTCAAGGATTGTATATTTAGGACTAGTAATTTTAAACTACTGATACACTTTATATTTAAAGTGGATGATCTATTTATGGCATCTATGGATGTTTGGTTCTTGTTAGTGGTGATTCGTTTCCCGCCTCCGTTCCAGATAAGAGAGGTTGCTTATGTACAGGTGTAAGAACTTGAGGTAATATTGTTGACCCTTCTACTGTATCGCCAGTAATCAGTTGTTCTTGAGTGACCAACTCTGACTCTCCAGTCGTCGTATTTTGAAGGATGTTCTTTATTTCCTCAGCTAACCACCTTTTGCCTTTATAACTAAGGTGCATGCCATGCCTTGTGTGAAGAATCATCTCAGCCTTACTTGCTTCCAATAACCTTACATTGTGATGCTTTGAACTTATTTCTTTTAGTAGTTTATTAGTCTCATTGATAGCTACATTCACACACGACCATTCCTCAAGATCATGTCATCTAGGTATGTCCACTAAAATTATTTTTGTTTCTTTTATTTTATTCAGTGTTTCCGATATACAGTTTACTGCCTTCTGGCCTTCATTGACGGCAACATCATTAGCTCCACACATTATCAGTAGAACATCTTCTCCTATCAAATGGTCTAGACTGCTACTGGAGCCATCAAGCACTTGCATTGAACGTGCACCAGGTTTAATGAGCCCAAGAGCCTCATAGTTACTTTGACATAGATTCAACGTCTTTGTTAACCCCCTCCCATGGCTGTCTGTACACAATACAATTTTATTCTTCTGTATTTTAGTCACAGTTTTTGTATTTCTCTCTTTAATAAATTTGTTATTTCTTCTTCTTGTGGACCAAGAATGATTGTTATATTCCGTTTCTTCCGTGTTAGATTCACTAAGTATATCAAATGGATTGTTATTTGTTACTTTCTTTTGTTTCTGTATATAATTATTAATGTCTTTTCTATTTCTGTGTTGAACTGGGATCCATACATTCTCTGTACATTGGTTTATGTTAGTTTCATCCATCAGAGGGAAGCACTTCATGCAAGCCCCGGCAGACATGTCCTTTATTTTGTCTAATTCTTTTTCCAAATTCTCCTTATCATTTTGCAACATTTCTACCATTTTCCTTAAACTATCACATTCTAATTTAGCAGCCTTTAATTCCTGGATTAAAATTTTTGAATGAAAATCTGGTTCTCTAGACAATAGTTTAGACTCGTTTTCCTGTTATTTGTTCAGCAGTTTTTCAAGTTCCATGCACTTATTAATTAATGAATCTCTTTGGTAATTTAGGTCAAAATCTTAGGGTGTATTTACAGATTTGTCAACATGTTCAGTATCTACTTGATCATAACCTACCTCTGCATTTATTACCTGGATGTTGTTACTTGACTTACATCCGTTCAGTGTAGTTATGGGGGTAGACGATCTTAGAGATAATGAATTATTTGTTTTATCTAAAGATCTTGTAGTTTTATTTTTACTGTCTAATTCAATCTCTTTTAATGCCAGTGCATATGAATGATTTTTTATGGTAAGCTTATTATTAGAGAATTTTTCTTTATCATAGGGAAACAGATATTTTACTTTACTTGTGGCTACTTCTTTGGTGCCATAGAAAATCACTTTATATATTTTATTATTGTTTGATAGTTCTCTTATTTCATCAATTTTAGCTGGCCAGTGGGAATAACCCCTTATCTTAGCATATACCAAGTCCCCCTTTTTAATTACAACTGGAGCTAACAAATTCATAATTTTTTGCTGCTTTATTTGCTATGAAACCAAGCCAAAGAATAAATATTTTGCTGATACATATATGTACTGCAACTGTTTCAGTAGTTAGTAGTTTAATAATTAATTAGATTAATGTTTTTGATTTTGTTGATTGCAAATTATTGCTTCCTTTTCTTAAGTTGTACCGTATGTTAAATGTTTCCCTAATACACATATAATTATTACTGCCTTCAAATATGTATTGTCCACATTAAAAAGTTAAACAAAATAACAAGGACCAACAATCAGGAACATTTATGATTGTGTTAAAATAAATCAGCTGTTTACATTTAAAGATTGACAGCTGGAAACAAACAGCTGTTGCAATGTTCAGTGAGTGGCAGTGGGAGGAGCAGCAATCTTAAACAGGAACAAACCACAGTACTCAGCAGCAGGTTTTCAGTCAATTCATTTCCTGTCTAGCAGACTCTTGTATTTATTAAAATTATTTATTTTTCAGTGTTAACTATTCAATAAATATTAAAATTCAAAACTCCAAAAATTAATTAGTTTATATAATGTTAAGTTGATTCAATTGGCAAATTTTTACTGGAGCAAAAAAGCATGTGCTTCTCAAAGCTGGTAGAGTAAGTAACTGGATTTTTATATTATTTATGATTACTACTTTAAAGAAAATAAAGTTTACAATATTTTAGCGTTCTACGCAGTTACCTGAAACTTTATAAATACTTTTAAGTTTAAGTTACTTGAAATAGAAAGTAGTTAAAGAATAAAACTGACACTACACTTGACAGCTGTCATCACATCACTGTGTCAATTCAGCCTATTCAAACACAAATGATAAGAATTTTGAAATAAATTGTTAAGATTCTAAAAGAAAAATATAAAATCAAGAGGGTATTAATTGGTTATAAAATTGTTAAGCTGTTATTATGATTTTATAAGGATAAAAAACATGTTAAAACACAATAGCTTTATATATATATATATATATATATATATATATATATATATATAAACCATCATGAGTTTCTAATAGGTCAAATTATTAGATTGTGAAAACAGACATGTAGATTTAATAGGGAATCACTGGTTATAAAATTCATCAAAACTGTACTAAGGCAAATTTATGAGGTAATTTTTAAAATTTCTTTTAAAAGTTGAAGAATTATTAGTTTCTGATTTAATATGGACTGGTATATATTTTAGTTATCTTCTTCCAATATATATATAGCGCAAGGTTGTTTGTCAGCTACCATCTATTAATTTAAAATTATATAAAAGCTGTGTTGTATACTTGGAAAATCTCTAAAAATCATTAGATATTAATAAAAAAAAATTAAAATATCAAGTGATCTGTCATAAAGGTAAATCCAAGCCATTTAAAACCCCCCTCACTGATTCTGTTTATGCTAGCTAATCCCTCTATAAAACAACGTAGGGAGCATTCTATAACTATGTGATCCATTGTTTGGATAGACTCCCCGCAATCACATAACTGATCTAGTGTCAATTTGTATTTCTTGTTTTTACATCTGCCCACTCCAGAACCGATTTAACAGTGTATGTTAATTAAAATATATGTTAGTTTTTATTATAAAATTCTAGTCTGGGGTGATTTTCTTGTAATCTCTCTTTTATGCCTTGTATTATATTTGTGTATACCAGTCATGTTATTTCAAATGCCGTTTTAGGACCAATGTTTAGTTAAAATTTGTTCATTATTTGAACTAGAAGAATGTGCTGAAGGAGTGGGAGAACTACATGAATCACTCTGTACATAAGGACTTATGTCAATTATTGAGGATGGTATATAATTGTTTGTTGTAGTTGGGTTGTATCCTTGAAATGATTGTATGTAGAATAGATAACTTCTTTTCAAGTTTGAATTATGTAATGATTTATTCCCAAGTAAATATACTTTTCGTTGAATCAGTGATGAAATAAAATGTATAGCAGACTGCATGCTAGGCTATCCACTTAATTACGAGCCTTGATAAAATACATAGACATATTGCAATCTAAAAACTTGTATCTTTTTCCATCGCTTGACAAGTCTATTTTTTCTTGGTGGGCACATTGGGCCGACGGGTTAATTTCAAATATAAAAAAAGCAATACCTTACTTCAATGTAAGCAATTCAATACTTGGGCAAGCGGTTTAAGGCTTTAGAACATTGAGCTTGGGTTAGAGATAGTGCTGGTTCGAATCCGGCCTAGACTAGAAGCTTTATCAGTAATATTCACCTTCTACTGTGATTGTTCGCCCCCTTACTCAGTCTGAACACGTTCCTCGCACAGATCAATAGTCTATGAGGAGTGGGCAGAGTGAGGTTAAGAAGATCGGCCTCTCCTTTTTTAGAAAAAATGTAAAAAATTAAAAACCAACTATTCACTTAAAAGTTGTATATGGACATATAAATTGAGCAAAGCAGTATTTAAAGAGATACAAAATTATAAAGAACTATGTAAATTAATAAAAAATATAATAAATCTCTTAAACATCCATTTATTCGATTATATAGTATCTGTGGAGGTTTGCAACTATTTACAAAAGTTCCTATAATGCAGTTAAGAGTGTTCTAAATTAGTGATACTGTTACTGGACATCAAGTAAGTATAAACAGGTATATTATTTTTGGCCTGTACCATGACTTATTCAGTATGAAGTAGATAGTATACTTTCAATAGAAAGTGTCCAAGTCATCAAAATGGAGATTCACACATATTGATATAACCTGTTGAGATTAATTAGACTAGTTAATTAATAATGTATTACAGTTTAATGAGGTGTATTGATTGTGGCTGTATTATACACCATCAAGAGTTGTAATTAGATTGGAATATTGTCAGCTGTATCAATTGAATTTTTTAGTCTTAACATAAGTTTACATAGGGTATCCATAAGGTTACAATTAAACTTATGAATACTTTTCGTGGAATATTACTTTAAGAATCACTTGCTGAGCATAAGTTTATCAATAGTAACAATAATACACCGCAGTAAAAAAATCAACAATAATGTAAATAACTATTTAAAAGAAAGCCAGGGAATAAGAAAATTTAGTGTTTTGAAAATCAGGGTTTATTGTTTGTCATTTAATTTTATAAATATTATAATGCAATCTAAACATTTTTTAGACTTACTATAAGAGTATAAGTTTATCTTTTTGTACTTACAAGAAATTAAATTTTGCAATATTACAAATAATACAATTAAACAAATATGTTATAAATGAAAGAAAATCCAGTATTTATTATAATAGAACTGTAATCATTTCCAAAATATGTAATATAAACACAAAATAATTTTTCTTTTAAAAGTAATTAATTTACTTTTTTATGTGTATGTATGCCTTATAATTTGTCAGCGTTAAGTTGTTTAACTATGAATGCAGCACTTGATTTATCGAGCTTCTTTAGTTACAATGAACGCTTCCAGGCTGTAGCACTATATGGCTATGAACTAAGCAGTTCAGAGTGACACCGTGTGAGAGCAGCACATACCCTAATATCGATCACCCATCTAGAAAGTGTGAAGAGTATCAAATAGATGCTAGCACAAAAAGGTGTAAATTGAGAAAAAATACATTAGCTAGATGTATTTAGAAGTGTATGCTGTATGTTCATAATGTAGAATATTTCCGAAACTGATTTTACCACTCAGACAATAAAATAATGAAAAAATTCATTTATAAAGGCATAATACATTAAATGACAGTAAGTTTATCGTTTTGATAGAAGCTTTAATTATGAGGATTTTGTTATTGTAAACATTTTTTTGTGATGAATTAATTAATCATAAGTAGGCATTATTGAATGCACTTTCATTTATCAAGGTTTTATACAATTATTGAAATATTTGTTTTTAAATGGAGTCTAAAATGATAAAGCATAGTATTGTTTGCTAGTTTAAAATTATTTCTTTTCCCCTATAGGTATTCTTGATGTTTTCAAGTCTGTCTAAAAAAATAATGTAAAACCATGGTATGCAGTGTAAATTATTTATTTAACTGTTTTTTGAGTCTTGTTTCAAATATATGGACTATTTATGTTCAAATAATTCACTCACTTCAAATTACGCAATACTGACCCATCTCAAATGTAAGTATTGCGTATATGTTATAATCATTGTCCCAATTATAGTTAAAATATTTCAAATGATTGTTATTTAACTGTTTTTTGAGTCTTGTTTCAAATATATGGACTATTTATGTTCAAATAATTCACTAACTCAAATTACGCAATACTGACCCATCTCAAATGTAAGTATTGCGTATATGTTATAATCATTGTCCCAATTATAGTTAAAAAATGTTACTAATCTGAGATTATGATTCCACTTTTTCAGTTACTGATTTATTAGTGACTTGTTTATTTATATTTTACTGTTCATAATCGACTTGACCATCAAACAGAAAGTAGGTTTTTGTAGAAAACGCTAAATAAAGGTAAGTCATGTGTAGTTTTTCTCACTCTTTGCAAAAGATTATCTTTTTAAATGTAATATACTGTATAAAATTATTTACCTGACAAATTTATCAGATATATACTATTTTTAGAGCTAGTTACTTGATAAGTTAGCTAGCTCCTCCAATGAGATATTTAAAAAATAAAATGTTCTTTAAGAAATAACTTATTCTCAGCTTTTTAACACTAAAACATTGTTAGTGTTATAGTACACTACACATGAAAATTATATTTTGTAACACCTTTTTATAAACAAAATATATTAATATTTATACACATGTACATGTTTTAACCTTTTTATTATCTTATTATAATCTTAGTAAACTTAGTTGTAGGTTATTGTTACTCATGTAATTTAGAAAACCTTTGTAACATTCTTTTCACAAAGTCATTGTGAAAAGAAGTCTAAACAAAATCTAAATAGTTTTAAACATTTTTAGAGATGTAAATGTATTTGGCAATATCACTGTCACCAGTATTATATCATCTGTGGTCATCACTAAACATATTGTTTCAAAGAGATCATGAGTAAATATTTGTTATATCTCATCGATCTAATATGAAATGAAATTATTGTCTATTAGGGGTGAATTTAGGACTATAAAGTCTTAACTCCAATATACATATATTATTTCATAATACATTGGTTTATTGTTAATATACGTTATTTATATATTTTATTTATAATTTTTCAAAAGATTTTACTGTAAAAAGTGTAAAGCAATCCAAGAAAGTCTATTATGTGATATTGGTCCATTGCCAATAGTGATTGTCTCTTTCCGACAGTAAAACGTGGATAGTCATATTTACTAACCTCTAATACAACACCAACAAATGGCAATTCTTTATCTAAAGCTAGTTTAGTAATTTATTGCTCATTATTACTTACGACATTCCCAATAAAAACTAATGGTGTATTAACGACTGCAAAAATTAAAATTAGGAGTGATGGGAAATAAAAATGCCTTGACGAGAAAGGTGAAGAAAAGCGTAGCAAATGGAGCGAGTCAAGACAAACTGCTGGGAGGTAAACAGTTTGATAGATTTTTGATGAGGGTAAGAGAATCCCGGCCAAGCTGTCAGTTTCCGCTTATACAATTTTATTTCTTTTGAATTAATTCACGGGGTTCTGGGTTACAAAATTTAGATTTTTCTAAACAATTTCTATATTATTTAAAACACAAAATCACCTATATGTACTTTATATTACTAATGTATGTATATTATATCAGATTATTTATTACCACATTGAATATTATACTAAAGTAGATTGCATATAGCAAAGTATTATATATTTGCAATTGAATGTGAAATAGTGTAAATATACATATGAATAATTTACTAACTAGCATATGAGTTTACATTTTCATTAAGTGGTGGTAAAAAATATATTAAAAAATCTCATAGTACAAATTTCAATTGATGTAAGAAAAAATACAAATATTATTGTTTACAAAACTCTATTATTTTATTTTATTTTGTATTTTTATTGTATAAAATTAGGGATTTTTTGGTCATTGTATTCATACCGACAACACATGTCCCAGCTTATGTAAATATAAATTTTAATTTTTTCACAGCAAAATTTAAGCTACATTGCATTTAAACTAGAATACTTCGAACTTTACAGACCTTGATAAGCTTGTTCAAGCCATTGATTTCTTAGGAGTTTTACAAAGAAATACTAAGGCAACATAAACTTGGTGTTTGGAAAAGACAAATGATATTTTTTCTGCAGAGTGAGAGATTTGTATTCACGATAATGTTAAATAGTGAGATACTTATTAGAAAAAGCATCTTTACGAAAAACGCAACATCATAACGTGTAAAATCCAGATGCTATGAGTTTTTTTATATACTTTTTAGTGACTGGGATGAATGCTTCTTTTCCAACTGGATACAACTTTTATTCCAGGACTAAAATTAATTTAATCTTAAAATGACGGTGATGTATGTGATCTGGTTATTGTATAGTGCTTTCAATGGAAACTAATTTAACAATTACTGTCGGCTCATAAATTATGTGTCTCTCTGAGTTTGACGGTTGTTTTCTAAGAAACTAAGATGCCTATACAGTAAAAATCAGATCACACTATTGTTTTCCTCGTTTAATTGTATGCTATAATATATGGACAGAACATTCTAAATTCTATTATAAGGTTAAAAGGCACTAGGCCAGGAATTAGTATATTGGAGAGATAGGATTCAAGCAAACTTACCTTAGAAGACAAGTTCACTAACACCAAGAGTAGTAGTAACATACACAAAAGAATCACATAATCACACTAATTTTCAGTGCCACTGGCACTTTCTTCAGGCGAGGAGAGGAGAGACAGAGAGAGATAGGAATAAATAAAATAAATTGCATTCTTGCTGAATAATATGAGATTAAATTCATTTTAATAGAAAAATATGTATTTGTTGTATTAAAATGTTAAACATGACATGTAGTGTTATTTGTCTTATTTTGTACTAAAACAATTCAATGACAAACATGTTTTTTAAGCTCAGATTTACTTGCCAAGTTTACCAGAGCATGTGAATGCCACATAGATATGCTGCAACACTCCTAACTGGCCATTTTTCTCAACTGACCTATCCTATCTTCTGCAAGCGAAAATGGGCAAATTCGTCCATTATTCAACCAAAGATGTATGTACTTGATGCTGATCAACTTTGTAAACGAAATAGGTTTCAACTCCTTCCCGATCATAATTACGCTTCGACAAACCTAATTTCATCTAATATTGACATGGACGTTAATTCAATTTCTCTTGACAAATCCTCCAAGTCAGAGGGAATCATGTAGAATCTCCCACTTACATATATATATATATATATATATATATATATATATATATATATATATATGTTGTAAACAATCATCAGGAGGATATTCACAAAAGATATTTAGCAAATTGTCAAATTTGATTTTTCTACTGAAGTGAAAGGGAATTCTCTAAAGTAAATTTCCCAAACACTGATGATTGTATAAATTTGACGGCTTTCTATGCCCAAGATAATGTTAAATACTGCACATTTCAAACAAAACAAGATAAACTTGAAGTAGTATTTCGAAATGTTTCATGATCACTTTCTGATGAAGAAATAAAAACTGAACTTGTCTCTCTTGGAAATTCTACTTTAATTGCAGTTTGACTTCTAAATAAAGAAAAATTTCTATCCCTCTATGTGTTTTCACCTTGGAAAAGGACGTAAAGCAAATAAATGATATATTTTCACTGGATCAACTATGCTTTTTTACTACAAGTATTGAACCTAAAATAAAGAATAGAACTATACTAAAATGTACACACTGTAAGCATTTTGGACACACACAAAACTTCTGCAAATTAGATCCTAAAAAATGTCAGTCGTGTTAATGATAAAAATGAGCAAGGTACAACAGAGACGACAATTAATGGACCAAGATATTACGCTCAAGCTATTACTAATATAATATATCCTCATACACTACAACTGAAGCGTCTCATTCCTCAAAAATCATAATTCACATGATGATACCTCTACTATTACTTTAGAGAAACTTGTAATTGATGTAATAAACACTTTTATTTAAACAACTATTTCATAGCGTAATTAAAACACTGCTATAAGATGGCTCGATTTAATCTCACGATGACTGTTCAAAATTTAACAATCCTGAACCAATACCAATATGCGTGTATGGGTGGGCGGGTGGGTCAATACCAATGTGCGTGTATAGGTGGGCAGGTGGGTCAATACCAATGTGCGTGTATGGGTGGGTGGGTGGGTCAATACCAATGTGCGTGTATGGGTGGGCAGGTGGGTCAATACCAATGTGCGTGTATGGGTAGGTGGGTGGGTCAATACCAATGTGCGTGTATGGGTGGGCAGGTGGGTCAATACCAATGTGCGTGTATGGGTGGGCAGGTGGGTCAATACCAATGTGCGTGTATGGGTGGGTGGGTGGGTGCATGCTGATGGCTTAAAGAGAAATAAGAATATTTTTTCAGAGTTCATCGTTAGGAATAACATCGATGTCATAACACTGAGACACACTTTGTCATCAGTCATAAGCATCTTCTGGCCAAACTTCATGGATATGGAATATGTGGCAGCCTACTTTCTTGGTTTCACTCCTATTTGATAATAGAACTTTCCTAGTTAGCTTCGCTGGCGCCCTATCAAGACCTTTCACCGCCACCTCTGGTTCCCTCAGGGATTACGCCTGGGCCCTTTTCTCTTCAATCAAATGTTGACTGCCTAATGTTTGAGGATGATGTCAAGGTCTACCGTGCTATTAGGGACCCTTCTGACACAGCAGATGAACCTATGCTTAATTGATAACTGGTGCATCACTAATGCTATGAACATAAATGCCGCCAAATGTTCACTGGTTTCATTCACTCGTTCTACCCAACCTCCTGTGGTATTTGACTACGTGCTCAATGGAACTGTTTTATCTCGTAGTTCAATCGTCCGTGATCTTGATGTCGTCTTCTCTGCTGATCTCAGCCCTGATAAGCATATTGACTTTATCTGTGGTAAAGCCCTATGAATGCTCAACTTCATACTAAGAGCCTCAAGGAGTGGTCTTAGCATTGAGGCCTTGAATATCCTCTATAAGTCCTTGGTATGAGTATACTTGAATACTGTTCTGTTGTCTGGTGCCCTTATCAACTCAATCACATTGAACGTCTAGACAGGATCCAGCGACGCTTCGTCCGAGCTGTTGGTGTTTGGCTCGGTCACAATTATCTTGATGTACCCATTGATCTAGTTGAAGCCTCTCTTGGACTTCTCCCTCTATCTATTAGAAGGCAACAAGCTGTTGCTCTTTTCCTATGGGGAGTTCTTCATGGCATGGTCGATTGTTCTGACCTACTCTATCGCATTGATCTAAATGCTTCAAGATTGACCCGCTCATACAACCTGTTTTTTGTCGGTCGCACCCCACCAACTACATCATGCACGGTCCTCTTCCACGATTACATCGACTTGGCAACCAGCTGTGTCGTCAGTTCGACTTCTTTTATGACAGCCAATGTGCGATCAGAGGAATCTTCCAAAGACAAGTTCTCCGATGAATTTTGTTTTTGTTTTGCTCTATTATTATTATATTTTTATTATTATTATTTGTTGTGTTGTATAATATAAATAATATAAAAATAACATAATAATATTATTTTTATATTATTGTGTTGTACTTATCTGTAAAATGGAGTTCTCCGTAAATAAATAAATACATGAGCCTTTTAAAATCCCTGGATACTTTATCTATGGGAGAAGGCAGAATGCACCCAATGCTTCTGGAGGAGTGGCAATTTTTATAAAAAGATACTGTACCTCAATCACCACAATATAGGCCACATCTTTAATTTCAACTGAAGCTGTAGGTATCAGAATTAATTTGTAATGTTGACCAATCTTGTACCGGTAATGTTATATCCGTGTATAAATCACCCAATCGACGTTTTTACCAACAAATATCTCTTAAATCTAAGGCAAGGTGACACTCCAACTATATATATCTCTAGTATAGTTTGTTGTCAGCTACCATTTGTTAATTTCAAAGCTGCGATGAATATTTGAATAAATATCCAAAAGTCATGATAGTATATTCACTGATTAAAAATAATAACACTAATTATAGACTAATTAATTTTAATCCAATAAGTTTAACAACCTTATCGAGGACAAATATAAATAAAATAATGCTGTACAGTTAAACTAAGATCAGTACAGTATTTTGATACAATAACAATAAATTAAAGTATTACAAAACTAATTTTAGGTTTTGTACTAAATAAGTAAGTACAACAAAAACCAACATTTTATTAAATCTTAACCACGGTACTTAAAAATGAATAGTTTTAAAACATAAATTAACTATTTTCTTTCAAGTTAGAATAATACAGATACAGAGGACGAATGAATTGAGTGTGGCGCGAAATGGAGGCGAGAGTTCACAACGTAAGACAAGTGGTGAGGGAAATGACTTAGGAGACGGCTCCCGAACACGAAAGTGACCCCACATCCTTAGTCGCTTGTGACTGCAACTGCTCTGCTGGGTAGAGATGGGTAACTACGGAGTGAACGACAACAAAGGAACTACTCCGGTCCGGTTAAGGAGTTACAACTCCAACTCCGAGTGCTAGTGCGGAACTAGTTCATTTCGGCGCTAGAATAAATGAGTATTATATGTCATAAATATGCATATAAAATATACAATACTTTACTTCTGCTGGAAAATTCCTAAGACATCCATACTTTTTCTTTGTAAAATAATACATAAAATACACAATTCAAATTGTTAGCTGGATATAACCTAAAACAATGCAATAATAGACTGGATTTCTATCTTTTTGGAACTACCAACAGAAAGGAGTGAGAACGAGATGCGCGCGCAACCACTGTCAGAGCGGCTGCAGTGTCGACGTATCTCTCCCCACTCCATGGAACTAACATAGTTCCGGAGTTGTTGGAACAATCAAAACAAAGGACTGAAGTACGTGATGCGCGCGCATCCACTCGGACCGACTCACTTGAGCTTCACTCCACGTTGAACTGGAACGACGTTCGGAGTTGGAACGACTCCGCGGAACTAGTTCCGAGTCATTATAACTCCGGAGTGAACTAACTCCGTCTGATGAACTACATTTCCCATCCCTACAGTGCTGGGACTGGGAGGCTTCAGGCTTCGGCTTCACGTTCACTTGAAACAGCGATGCCAACCTAGGGAGAATTCCCCTAGATTTAGGGAAGTTTTGAAGATCCTAGGGAATCAGGGAAAATACACTAATATTTAGGGAAATATATGCAGTCTTGCAAATAAATATTGAATATATATTTAAAATAAATATAAAATATATTGACGTGTGATAAAACCTTAATAATTGGATTCTTCATACTACAAAAGACTTGGGTTCATTTCATATTGCGTTCAGGGTAATTTCCCGGTATGTAGGGGGAGACAGTGATGATATAGTGGAAACCTTTATGGTATGTTTAGCGTTTAAATTTGAAATCTAGATCTGGTTATCAGTCTCCAGTCATGCATATCTCATCGTGATAATGGTGGAAAAGCATAATTTCCTATCCACCACTTTGTTTTACTAAATTGTCGATGTTAAAATCACAATAAGCGACTTAAAACCCCTCCGATTACTAATTTTCAAAGAAAAATGTAATTGGTTTTTCGATTTATTCCAATTATTTACTGCTTTTGTTTACTATGTAATTTAACCGTTTTCATAATTGTAAAATTAGTATATTTCTGGTGTTGAGACATTCCTTAACAAGTTGAAAAAGGTTACAAATCGATTGATCTACTTTCTATTTAATCGGAATTTTTCTAAAATATTTTACCTGGTTTCGTGTACTAATATAGAACTTGTCTTCTCTATTCTATTATTTGTTCACTGGTATCTACGCAAAATTTTTGGTATCTGGTATCTATCTAGGGAATTTTTGAGTAATCCTGGGAAATTTAGATTGTTCATCTAGGGAAAAAACACTAAGCTAGGTTGGCAACGCTGACTTGAGAGTTGAAATTGAAATGAATTTGAATTGGACTTGACTTTGACTTGAAGAAGAGGTCGTTTAGAGGATATACGTAGTAAATGTGTTTATAAGTAAGAATAAATAACCAGGTAATATAAATTTTCTACAATGTCATGGTCGATAGACTAAAAGAAATGTTAAGAGTGTTGTGTTAAGTAAAATGAGGTCTATTGTAAATGTAACCGCGCTTCTTAAACCTTAAAAACTGACTCTCTGCCAAACGAATGTTGAAATCTTGAAAATGGTCTAAAATATCATCACAAACTTTTTGCTAAGTGCATCATGTTGGATAGCCTATTGTAAAAATGTGGTATTTATGTGCTTTCAAGACGCCTTGCTAATCTTGAATTTTTTATCACTAGTGTGTAGAATCAGGTCTATATTTTATGAGAATACAATTTTTATTCCGCGGAAAACGTTTTGTATGAGAAATCTAAATTTTTGAAAATGCTATTTTTCGATTATATCCGTGATTTTTTAAAATTTGGTGTAGTTTTTTGTGCTGAACACGAATTTGAAAACTATTTGATAATTATTTCTCGAGATATTACAAAAAAACTACTTTTGCGACAAATCACCTATGGTGCCCATATGTATAACGATAATAGGAGCTATACATTATTAGCTATTATTCTGGCCACCAGAAACAAATTTACACATATTCCTGCTGGAGTGACGGCCAGTAAGCCGTCACGGAGGCCAGACACCCGAATTTTATGCAAATTATGATTTTTTTTGAGTTTACAGAAGATTAGGATAGGTTAGGTTGTTTGGTTAGGTAAGTAAAAAGTGCATTTTTCGGGCTAAAAAACTAATTTTATTGAAAAACAAATTCTATATTTTTGTTCAGCATAAAAAAACAAGTAAAAGGAACAAAAAATCTCTTTTTATAAAAAAGTTGGTTTTTCACTATCACATAAAAAAAAACAACACTATCACAGTTTTTTTCAATTTTTTTTTTAAATCGAGTTTTCCGCGGCTAAAATCAACCTCTTCAAGTATTATTAACTCATAATTTATCTTTTTTTTAAACAAGAAATCACATTTTCAGAGGCGTCTAGAAAGTGCATAATTAGAATTAAAGTGTTAAAATACTCAAACAAAGTGGTCAGAACGACGCCACCCGGAACAGTGAAATGTGCGCCTTCTGGTTCCTCCAATGATTTCACAAATCATTGTAATATTTAAATAATGTAAAACACATGAATAGCAGCAACTTTGCATAGCAATAAAAATGTGTTTAAGACATTAAGACCCAATAATATCATGAGCCATCTTAAGTATTGTAGCAAATGATAGGTCTAGTTGAATTTTATTTCCTTTAAAAAAGACTATTGTATCATCTACATAAAATCAAATTTTCAGATTGTCCGAATATTTATATAGGACAGACAGACCATTCTTTCAAAAAGTGTTTCAATGAACACCTACCCAAGAACGTTAATAAGCCTCAAACATCTCGCTTTGCTGAACATTTGCTGAACAGTTTTTATGTTTTTAGTTATGATGTTCGCTTTGCTGAAACAATCATAACATTAAGGAAATTGACAACAACTTAGATATTCTCCATAAATGTAATAAAGGTGCGAATGAATACTATAGAGACTTATGAAATATATAAAGCCATAAAGAGCAACCCAACTATTGTGCTTAATGAAAAATTAAAATTCTCTACAAATATTTTATTTGATGGGATTACAAGTTTGAGTCAACCTATGAAAGAAGAGATAAAATTGTTTAAGGTCAAGTAGGCATTGGATAACATAGTTCCAGCTGCACGCTCAATCCAAATCTGACCATCATACCAGCCGGCCGTGTTATCATGTGTTTTATTTTGTCTAATGTTTTTAATGTGACCGTTTTGTCAACTTACAGTGTATGTGAGCATGGAGTTCTTGCTCTGAAACTGGTAGTCCAATAAAAATATTTTGTAGCTGAATACGGCAAAGGTACGTTAACCTTATTATTTGTTGTATAAATCAGCTCAAGAGTGTTTAACAATGAATAAATTAAGTGTTGTTTATTCCGCAATAAGTAAGATAAAACTTTAATACTACACCTTGGTGGTTCAGCAAATAATCTGCTAATTAAGTTTTGCAGGGTTACTGCTAATACAAGTATGAAAAATAGGCCTGTTTTATATATATATATATATATATATATACATACAGGGTGAATGGTACGTGGTGTTTAAAAATTTAAGGGCTTAAACTACATGCTTGGGGCTACTTAAAAACGGAAATTTCAGTTTTATATGCCAAATGGTTAGTGTGGTATGTTCAAATTAAGATTTTTTTTAAATCGTGGACCTAACCATAAAAATGCTTTATTACTTACTCAAAAGATCATATTTTTTAAACTGTGACACCATTTTTGAAATCTGCATTAAATTTTTAACAAGAATAATGAGCTAGTAAGATGCGTAAATTAAGGTTGGTATTTAAAATTATGCTTTAAAGTAAAAAAATAATGTTTTTGTTAAATTTTAAACAATGTTTTACGCGTAGTTAATAAATTATGGTAACTGACATAACGTGTCAAACCATACAGAAAACTGCGTAATTTAATGTTCTTTTCAATGGTATAATTGTGATTTTAATTATTTTGTTTCGTCATCGAAAACGTTAGGTTAAACTGAATTAAAACACAGTTTGCAGAAAACGTGAAGCTTTGACTATTTATTACAAGAAATATTATAATACTTTGATTTGACATAACATACTAATTACATTCGTAAAAATAATTGAAAAAAATGTCAACTTAAAAGAATAAGATTTACAAATGTTGTTCAAACTGCCTTCCTCCATTTCTGATGCAGGCCCGTGCTCTCTTGCACATTTGTTGAACTGTCACCTTTGTAGAGACTTCTTGGCGCACTACTTCAGCAGCCGCAGTTATCCTCTCCCTCAGTTCTTGTTCTGTGTTGATAGGTGCAGAATAAAATTTTGTGTTTCATCCATCCCCATACACAGAAATCCATGGGACTAAGGTCGGGCGATCTAACTGGCCACGGTACGATCCCACCTCGTCCAATCCATGTAGGATAATTGAGCGTCAACTCCTGCGGTGTAGCTCCATCTTGTTGGAAAATGAGACTGTCTCTTTTTTGTTGGTTGAGATGGTCTAGCAGCAAAGGGCGTTCCCCGTTAAGGTTTCCCTTGAAAAAATATGGGCCAATAAGCGTTTCACCTACTACCCCAAACCATACAAACAAATACCATGTGAAATCTCCTTTGAAACGATCGTTCTTTGGTTGCTCTTGGGTTATCTTCCGCCCACATGTGCATATTATATGTATTAAAGATTCCTTGTCGTAAATATGGCCTCATCTGGCTAAAGGATCTTTTTGAAGAAATGGTACTGCTCAATATCGCTACTGAGCAACCATCTACAGAACTGAACACGATGAGCGAAGTCTTGAGCTTCAAGTGCTTGTACAGGCGTGAAGTGGTATGGATGAAACTTGTTTCTATAAAGAATATCCCAACACTTTCCACTGTGAAACATTTAGTTGAGCCGCAATTGCCCTACTACTACTCTGGGTTTTCTTGAAAGGTATTTAGAATCAATTCTTCAACACCTACATCATAATTAACTGGACCTACCTCAGAAGACTTTCTTTGAACTTTTCCACTTTCCCCTAACCTCTGGTGAAGTCTAGTGAACACCTGTGGACTGGGAGTTTTTCGATCTGGGTACCTTAAACTTTACTCTCTTTGCGCAGCAAGTGCATTGCCATTGCAAAATCCGTAAACAAAATGCATTTCTGCATATTCTCTTGTAGTGAACTCCATGATGCTACAGAACTGAATAGCTTAAATACACAGACCCGGTCTAAAGAGTAAACAGATAATGGATTCCAGTTTTCCTCGTGATAAGTTTGCTTTAAAAGAAACTAACTTTTGTTTAACTAAGCAGGTAGTGGAATTTCCTAGTCATTAAGGACAACAGACAAAACTATTGATAAGGTTGGGGTGTATGCCGTGTCTAAGAATTGTGGTAAAACCCCATTCGTCCCTGATTTATACGTGTTTTTAATCACATAACGTTATTTGAATGTCCAGTCCTAGTTGCTGGCTAGTAAGATAGTCTTAACATTTTTTAACCACTGTGTGTTTCTTTCTATTCAAATAATAATAAAAAATAGAACATTGTACGATAATACAAACAAAAGCATATCACTGGAAAGAACATTAAATTATGCAGTTTTCTGTATGGTTTGACACATTATATCCGTTACCATAATTTAGTAACTACTCGTAAAACATTGTTTAAAATTTTACAAAAACATTATTTTTTTACTTTAACGTATAATTTTAAGTACCAACCTTAATTTATGCAGGCTATTAGCCCATTATTCTTGTTAAAAATTTAATGTAGATTTCAAAAATGGTGTCATAGTTTAAAAAATATGATCTTTTGAGTAAGTAATAAAGCTTTTTTATGGTTAGGTCCACGATTTAAAAAGAAATCTTAATTTGAACATACCACACTAACCATTTGGCATATAAAACTGAAATTTGCGTTTTTAAGTAGCCCCAAGCATGTGGTTTAAGCCCTTAAATTTTTAAACACCATGTACCATTCACCCTGTATATATATATATATACATATATATATATATATATATTTAACGCATAATTATTTATATATTATGTATATATATAAATATACATATAATTATATAAATATATATATATATATATATATATAATTAATTGGTCGGTAGCGTAGTTGGTTCAATCCCAGCTTCACGTGCTAAAGGTTCTCAGTTCGATCCCAATCAGAGTCAATGCATTTTGAGAAGGATGAGCTGATAACCACCGGCTGTTCATTTGTCATTGGGCTATTAATTAATGACACTTTCTAAGGAATAGTCGGCCTTAGTTTGTAACAATGACTACATTCACTCATCTACACTCATCACACTCATTCGAAATCCATATTCGCTCATATCTTGACGATCGGCGTCTTATGAATAAATAAATATACATACTTATTTCCCAAGGATAACAAAATACAATCAAGACTTTACATCAAATTTAGTATAATAATGTACATGCACACATCCATATAACATGAAATAGACAAACTCGCACGCAGAAACAAATACACACATGTACGTACTTACACTACACACACACACATACGCATGCACGCACCAATGGATGATTGTAAATATAATGAAAAGATTTGTATACATTAAATTTCTGAAAACATACAACGAAATAAATGAAAACAACATAGACATACATGCATACATCTTGTTGTTTATTATTTTAATCTGATATTTTGTACATTAGAAAGTTGTTATTTACGAAATAAATGATTTCTGATTTCAGGGAGATATAATTTTCTGCTGAGCTGATTGTGTTATTGTCATATTATCTCAACATTAAGTGCAGAATGGAACAAGTAAAGGTAAAGGAACCATGCTGCTAAGACTAGATTATGTATGCATTTTTATAAGTGGAAGAGTTTTTGCTTGATTACTTATTGAAACAGGAAATTTTACCAAAATGCTTGTACAACAAGAAAAATTACTAAACAAGTTAAATAAAACTGTATGCATCATTATTTTGGATAAAAGTCCGAGTACTAGTATTTTGCATAGCAATCAATAGTATAGACGAATGTATATAATTGTAGTTATGACAGTATTTTTTTAAAAAATTGATTTAACTGTGTATGCCTAGGTACCCCTGGACTACAATGAAAAACGTATTGTAAAGGTCCTTGTTAAACGTTTGGATGAGTACTGTGATTCCATTAAAGAGGAACCAACATTGGAAAAAGTAAGTTTTGATAGCTGTATAGGATAGCTAATATATAATAATAACTAAATAATTTGCCATACTTATTATTTTGTTATTTGTTGAGGTTTTACTACAAGGTTTTGAGATTTTGAGTCAACGCCACTTGTAACATCATAAGATCATAGTTGTCAGATAAAGTTTCAGAAGTTGATATGAGTCTCCTCTAATAGAACTGTACACTGGATAATTGCTTCAGAAAATGATGATGGCTATAACCATTGACAATTGAAACAATAAGACTGTCCACTCTTATGGGTCACTGTGAAGCCGGTTTTCCTGTTTAGTGAAAATAGTTTATAATAGGTTTTACAGGTAGTTCCAGCAGTGTCCCTCTCTACCTCACTTCATCCTTCTGTCTGTCTCTCTCCAGCACACATGAAAGTGACTAATAGCTGTATGCCAAATGGTTGTCCAAGCGCTTATTTGAAAGGTCAGTAGCGTAGTTGGTTCAATCCCAGCTTCATGTGCTAAAGATTCTCAGTTCGATCCCAATCAGAGTCAATACATTTTGAGAAGGATCAGCTGATAATCACCGGCTGTTCATTTGTCATTGGGCTATTAATTAATGACACTTTCTAAGGAATGGTCGGCCTTAGTTTGTAACAATGACTACATTCGCTCATATACACTCCTCACACTCATTCGAAATCCATATTCGCCCTTATCTTGACGATCGGCGTCTTATGAATAAATAAATTAGATAGCAGCAAATGTATTGGCATAAGTAGTTTAATTTGTTTCTATAGTCAATACTATAACTTGGTGACAACTGAGTTTGCTGTAGTACAGTGACGCTTAAGAAAACTACATATACATGTATATAAATTGAGGAAACAACATCGATTCTCACTCTACATTGGTCCAACTTATTCCTTTCAGGTAGGATCATGTCATGTTGAGGTGAGTGGTGCTCACAGTGCTTAAATATTTTGTTTGTTTTATTTGCATCAAGATAGTGATGATTTTGAACTTTTTGTTTTTAAAAGATGAGAAATTATGGCTGTGTGGCAAGCTATCACAATACTACCTTAAATATGGAAGTTTGATTTTTCTTCATTCCGTAGATGAAGATACAAGTTTTTTTAAGCTGTTTATTGGGTCATTCCATGTCAAATCACCCAGTAAATAATTAATTTGACACCCACCTCTTTAGATTTTGATGAAACTTGGCACAATTGTTGCATTTGCTATCCTATTGATAAATACCAAATTTTATTTCTCTATCTCTTATAGTTTTTTCTAAAAATTTTTTAATTATCTTAATTTAACGCGATTTTAGGCCTCGGATTTTGCGTCTTGCAATGTAACTTGTAGCTTAAAAAATTAATATCTTGAAAACTATTTGAGATATCACCATGAAACTTTGCATAATATTTAATTAATATATTTAAAATAAAGAAAAAATACATTCATAACCTATCTCAACTCCAAAAAATAATAAAAATATAATCAGAAATTTTTTTTTATTTGAAAACCGTTGTCGGGATTTACTAAAATTGCAATATCTCAGGTCTCAGACCTGGTAGTGTGTTCATATTTTTTTTACATACTCCTAGATACATAGGCTAACAGATAAACAAAAAAGATGTATGGCTTTTTCACATGTTTAGTTAATATTTCAAAAAGTAGAATATTATTAAGAAATTATAAATTTGCGGTTTACTTACTTTTAATAAATGTGAAATAAAATAAAAACTGAAGTCTAAGAATCAATATCTTTTATAGCAATTATTAGTTCTGCTTGTTATATTTTTTCCACTTCATCCAACACTCTTCTGTTTTTCTGATACACTCTTTTTTGAAGTAGTACATTCTGCCAGTGCTACTTGATTGCGGTGCATCAACTGTACTGATAATGTGCTCCAAAGGTATTATGCACAAGTCTTCTCTTTGAGGCCAGTAAAAGCTGGCAGCAGGTCCTGGAGGGTGAAGAAAAAGAATTTCAGCATCTTCTTCTTCATGAAACACAGTTTTAACGAGTCCAAAGTACCACTTTCCATCGTAGTTTGCAGCCACATAATCGTTTAAAGATGGTTGAATGCAGACCCAATCCGTAGCAGAATCAAAAGAAAACATTAGAGTAGGATTAGGACTATCAGTAGTCCTCCTTATTTCAATTTCATTTGTATTTAATGGTTTGAAATAATGGAAACTTCTAGTACCGGGAATAGTCTTGGTGGTTAAAAATCGTAACGCTAACTCCAATCAGAAAGCTTCAGCATTTTTTGTGTCAATAAAGTGAAAATTTATTTTTTCAATGTTGACTTTACAGAAGTCATAAACTGCAGTTGCTGTCTTGATTTGATGTTCATCTGAAAGTTGAAGGCTGGCTTTTCTCAAAATTCTCTTAACAGTTCCTCCCAAGCCATCACATATTTATTTATTTATTTATTTAATTTTACAAAAATGCTACAAAACAGGCAAAGCCCAATTACATTATAGCATTAAATATATATCTAAATAATGAACAGCATGCTTACATTAATTTACTACAGAATATAATACAATAGGTCTATAAGGTTTTTATTTTATTTTTTATTTATTTTGTTTTTCCAAGAGCACTATAATAAAGATAAATTGAAAAAAGCTAAGTGTAAAACAATATCCAAGTAATAAATAAGTTCACAATCATGGACAAAATAAATTATCAATAAACATCTTCAAAAGACAATAATCAAGCACTATAATTAACAATAAACAACAGTGATCAACAATAGGACAACAAATAACAATAAAGGATGCAAAAATTCAGACGAAATAACAACAATATACATAGAAATATAACTTATAAATACAACCAATAAATACAATGAATATAAATAATTAAAAATTTATTTTACTTAATGATTTACTAAATTTAGACTGAGAGTCTAGAAAAATATCAGTATCTGTGATTAAAAGAGAATTGTAAAGTCTCACCATAGTATTGATGGACGAATTAGACCCAATATTGGAGCGGGCAAAATGAGTGGAGAACAGCTGCCGATTACGGGAGTTTAAACGAGGCACAGATATATTTAATCTAGTCAGTAACGTCATATCGTCGATCACGCCGTTCACCAATTGATGCAAATAGATTAGCATTGCTATTTTTCGCCTCCTGTATAGTGAATCAAGATTAAACATTTGAATTAGCTCAGAATATGGAACTAAAGTTGTATAGTAACCAAAAGCTTTAAAATACAAATATCTTAAAAACCTTTTCTGAACACTTTCAATTACGTCTACCAAATATGCAACATGCGGATACCAGACAACAGACGCATACTCAAGCTTAGATCTAACAAGAGAACAATACAACAACTTCAAAGTATTCACACTACTTAAAAAATTTCCAGATCTACGAATAAACCCTATAACGGAAAATGCAGATTTACAGATAGAAGTAACATGCTCATTAAAGTAAAATCTTGAATCAAAGTGCACACCGAGATCTTTTACTGAAGACTTTATATCTAACACTTCATTTCCCATTAAATAGTTATAATGCACAACATTTGATTCCAACTTTCGTGTGACAGACATAACAGCGCATTTGTCCACATGAAAACGTAAATTATGTTGACTCCAAACAAATAAACGATTTATGTCCTCCTGCACCTTTATACTATCAGCAACGCTTTCAATACTTCTGAACAATTTTAAATCGTCAGCATACAGTAAATAATTGCAATTCAAAATGCAGTCTTTAATGTCATCAATAAACAAAACAAACAATAATGGGCCCAAATTTGATCCCTGGGGTACACCAGATTCAACTAAAAATTCAGAAGATGAAATACCTTCAAAAGATACATATTGCTTCCTACCCCTTAAATATGAACAGAAAAAAGTTATTAATGAATCAGACAGACCAAATGAATTTAATTTGGAAAGAAGTGCCAAATGATTTACTTTATCAAACGCTTTCTCAAAATCCGTATATAAAACATCAACCTGACTATTAATATCTAGGATAGAGAGACAAAATTCATAAAAATTTAATAAATTAGAATTTATTGACCGGCCGGGAAAGAAACCATGCTGATGAGGACTGATGTAATTTTTGACATGCGTGAACAATCTATTATGTATAATTGACTCAAAAGCCTTCACAGGAGCTGACAAAATAGATACTGGCCTATAATTTTTAATGTCTGACCTTTCGTTCTTCTTGAAAATGGGTACAACTTTTGCACGTTTCCATTCAATCGGAAAACAATTGTTTTTAAGAGAAAGATTAAAAATGTAGTGTAAGGGAGAAACAAACAACTCAGCACAAGCCTTTAAAATGTATGGAGGAATACCATCGGGTCCCACCGAAACTTTAGGTTTTAATTTTTTTAAAGCTGATAACACTTCAGAATGTGAAATGGAAGTGATAGAAAGACAAGAAATATTGTGGGGTATCGGTGAACGGAGCGCGCGACGACAGAGCTCGGCACTGTCCAGCGGGCAAGCGTCGTACACAGAGCTGAAATACGAGGCGAAACTTTCTGCTATTGCTGCTCTCCCCTCCACTTCCCCGCCATCAATTGACATTACAGTAGGGCTTTGATTTATTGTTCTCATGTTCTTAATCACTTTCCAAAATGATGCTGGATCCGAACTAATTCTCCTTTCTAACAGTGTTACGTAATTATTGTAAGCAAATCTTATGTTAGTTTTTATTTCACTACGTACATTTTTATATTCTATTAAAGTATCTTGTAAACCATGCTTGTTAAATTTACGCCGTAGCCTTTCTTTTCGTTTGATCATAACAATTAAATCTCTACTAAACCAAGGTGGATATTTTGATTTATGTTTTCTCGACTTGGGTACAAATAAGTTAAATATATTATACAACTCTCTGTAAAAATACTGAACAGCTTCATTAACATCCTTAATAATCATTAAATCCTTCCAGTCCTTATTTCTAATAGCAATGTAAAGAGATAGAAAATCAGCTTTTTTAAAATTATAATTAGGTAAGAAAACCTCGTGAGCAGTCCTAATTTCATGAAACACATTAAAAGTTATACTTAAAGGCGGATGGTGCTTATCAACAGGCACAGCTGGACAACATTCTCTGCTTACGCTAACACTATCTATATCTGATAAGACAAGGTCAAGCGTCCTACCTAATTGGTTGACAATGTTGTTTTTTGAGTATAATTTATACATGTTGATAAAGAAAAGCAACTGTTTACAAATATCATTCCCCAAGCTTAAATTAAAATCAATACCAGTTATCGGTAAGTTAAAATCTCCCAAAATTAATATTTTTTCCTTCTTAAAATTAAATGAATCTAGTTTTTCAAAATACATTCTATAATTATGGATTGACGAGTTGGGTGGGAAATAAACCACAGAAATAACCACTGATTTCTTCTTAAAAGATTCTAATTTAACCCATAGATTTTCCCCTTCTGTTTCTAAACAATATAACCTGCGAGCTTTAAATCTATTGGATACTGCTAATAGAACCCCGCCTCCCCTAGACTGCCCTGTGTTTCTATCACGTCTAAACACCTGATAATCAGAAGGAAAAAGTTCGGAACTAGATACTGAATCATTCAACCAAGTTTCAGTTAAAGCAATTAAATCCCAATCACTAGTCATTACACTCAAACGGAAAGGCACGGTTTTGGATCTCAAACCCCTTACGTTTTGATAGAACAAACTGACAATATTACTACACATTAATATTCAACAAGCAATAATAAATAATTTATACTAACTAATAACAGGACATGCAAATAAATATAGATCAAAACCTTAGGCCTACTCATCTTATGAACAAGAAATAAATTATACATCGTAATAAGAACATCATGCGAAATAATGTGAATCAATATAATATGCATCTTACGAACAAGCAATAAATTATATATTCTATCGAGAAAATTGTGAGAATAAATATAAATTAAGAAAATGTGGATCTGATAAACAAGCAATACATTTTGTATTATATCAAACAATGCGTGCAAACAAATATAAATTGAAACAGTGCAGATCTTATGAACGAGCAATAAATTATATATTATAACAATAAAAGTGTCCAAAAAAATATAATTTAAAACAATGCGGATCTTATACTCGAGCAATGAGTTACATATTATATCAAGAAATACTAGTAAATAAATATAAATCAAAAAAGTATACATCTTACGAACAGGCAAGAAATTATATATTCTAATATGGAATTTGTACGGAAAAATATATAAAAACAGTATTCTACATATAAGCAGTGAACGAGATATAGTAACAAGCAATGAGTGCAAATAAATATATTGTAACAATGAACCATGCATTATTAAAAATAAAATCATGCTTGTTCCTCTTACTAACCAAATGTAAGCAGTTCATTTCAGCTTATCCAAATCAGTCTTGGTAGTAATGTGAATCGCACGTTGTCCTTCTTTCTTTCTTAAAAATATCTTGCCGGCATTCGTGATCCAGGAATAATTATAATCGTTTTTTCTCTTGAAATCCTGCACGTGCGCCCACAGAAGACGCAGGAAATATTGATTTCCTGTGGCTTGTTGCAAAGAATGAATGTTCGGCTTTCATTCCAAAGTCTTCATGATGGTTTGTTAGGTTTTTGAAACTATTTCTATTTTTTTATTGACCAGCACAGCCGTCAGTGAAATAATGAACTTGGTTTATTTCGGGATGATTTTCTTTCAGCCATTTCGAAATTTCTTTTTGTACATAATTCACAAAACAAGTGTCATGTTGTAAATCATCACTTATGAAAATTTGGTTGGAAATTAAAACTTTATCATCCTTTTTCAAGTAGAGACCAACTGGATGAATTGTGCATCCACCTCTGTTCCAGTGATAACTTTGGATTTCATTTTGAATGGTGTAAGAATAATTTTCACTGAAATCCATTACTACAATTGCTGTATTCAAAGGCGGATCTTCTTTCAGTTTTTTGAAAGTTTTAGACTGTGATTTTGTAATATATGAATGTGGGATTAGGTTTTCTACAGATTTGCTCAGTAAAGAAATAAAGTCTTCAACGCTGATTGATTGCTTAACCATTTCTGTCCTGTCAGTATTAACCCATTGGCTTATAATTATTTCTTCTTCTAAATCATAATCTTCGCTCAATGTTGCAGTTAAGTATTCAATCAGGGCATCATCAGACGGACAGTTGTCACAATGGCGTAGCATACACTCACTGTTTTCAACATTACAAACCAACATCTTGATCAAATCTTTGTAACTTTCTTCAATTTTTACAGCATCTAGTAACAATTTCACATTCTGGTGTATACTGCATACACATACTGTATGGGTACCTGCTGACCCAGCAAGGACACACCACTTTGGTCTTAAACTGCAAAATTTCGAGAATCCTATTTTCAAGTTGGGGCATTCCCATTTAAAACAAGAGTAAAGCTCTCTCAAATTACTGAGAATAAGTCTTTTTTGCATATAAATATTTTTTTTTAATGCTCACTTTATCTTTTGCTCCGGGTAAAACTCTTGAATTCTCATCACTTTGGTAAAAGTCTGTCACAAGTTTAACTCTGTTTTCGGAGAGTGTGTTACCTTTTTTAGGGTCAGGGATAGCTAGGATACCTTTCTCTCGTTTAAGTTTTCTTGCTTGTTTTACCATATATTCGGTCACCTGAAATTCTGTAGGAACTTTTTTCTGGCTCCAAGATTCTGGCACCAAAGTCAGAATCTGGACTTTTTGGGATCTCCCAACAGACATAAGTTTTTATTTTAAAAGGCCCACGAGCTTATCAAAATCTTCTGCTTTTTTGATAACATTTCTTTCATCTTCTTTTTCGTCTTCTGACATTTCAATGTCATAATCTAGAGCTTTGGAGATTTTTTTCTTTACTTCTTTTGTTACTTTTTCAACTTTTCTTTTGTAATACGATCCCTTACTATGTGATGACAAATTATGAAGTTTAATTAGAGTTAAACCCAAATCATCTAAGGCTGCATTTGTTTGTGAAAGGGAGACATTTCTAGATTCAAATGAATCCAATTCAATCATTAGTTCGTCATCAGATTCATTTCCAGTGATTTTAGTTTTTTCTTCACAGAAGTTTCGACATGAAGGGCATATCTTTTGTCCAGGTTTAATAAAAATATTTTTTTTCACACAATTGTTTTGAAAAACTTAAGATACACTTCTTAGTGACTTTTTTATTGGCTTTTTGTTTTTTTTAATGGATCTATGCATACTGTTTGATATTTTTCAAACACATTGAGAAAGCAGTAGCTGTGATGGGAACAAACATTTTTAAATTCAATTAAATTGATTCCAGATCTAAGTTGAATTAATTCTTTTTCTTCCTCAGTTAATTCTGATACAGATTGTAATTTTTTGGAAGGTGTATAAGTTGTCTGAAAACAGTCTGATTGTTTAAATAGTCCAATGCTACAAGCTTGAGGATTTGTCATTTTGATTTCCGCTTACCCCATTTTAAAGTCCAAGAAGAAAAATAGGTACAACCTGTAACTAGCCTATTCGCTTAGTTTTACACAATCACTGAGTCAGAGAAAATTGACTCTTGTTGATTTCCAAAATTAAAAGGTGCATCTTTACTTCAAAACTAAATAGTTTTATTAAATTAAAACATTTAATGGAAATCACATAGTTATATACTGTAACTGTTATGTTTCACTTTTCACTTAATAAAATTAAAAATCACAATCACTGCACAAGAAGTTTGCACTATAGGTCTTCACTCACTCAAAGCAAGATCTAAACTGAGGCAGTGTTCAGTGGTTAGCTGTAGAGCTAGGAGCATGAACCAACATGAAAGGATCCTGTTGAGACAAGATAGATGAGTCATACAGGCTGTGTAAATATTAGGGCTTATAATGTCTCTTTTATAAATCTTTGTCATGTCTTAGTTCTGACCCCTTGCTCTATCAATAATTAATTGATTTTATTGGTTATAATAATTATTGATTAGTTGGTCTGTAATTTTGTTACTCATAAATAATGTTGAATATCAGTCAAACATGTGAAAAAGCCATACATCTTTTTTGTTTATCTGTTAGCCTATGTATCTAGGAGTATGTAAAAAAATATGAACACTCTACCAGGTCTGAGACCTGAGATATTGCAATTTTAGTAAATCCCGACAACGGGTTTCAAATAAAAAAAATTTCTGATTATAATATTTTTATTATTTTTTGGAGTTGAGATAGGTTAGTGAATGTATTTTTTCTTTATTTTAAATATATTAATTAAATATTATGCAAAGTTTCATGGTGATATCTCAACTAGTTTTCAAGATATTAATTTTTTAAGCTACAAGTTACATTACATTGCAAGACGCGAAATCCGAGGCCTAAAATCGCGTTAAATTAAGATAATTAAAAAATTTGTAGAAAAAAAACTATAAGAGATAGAGAAATAAAATTTGGTATTTATCAATAGGATAGCAAATGCAACAATTGTGCCAAGTTTCATCAAAATCTAAAGAGGTGGGTGTCATGACCTGGTTGACTTGACATGGAATGACCCTATTATCAAGATCGTGTGCCTGTATTTTAAAAGCTGAATTGTAATCTTCCAAAGATGGCTTTTTATGATGTATATGTATCTTTTGATACCTATCCAAAAATGGCCCACTTTTGATTCCGACAGGTTTAATATTTTCATTGAGGAAATATGAGGGCTTAAATCTCAAAAGTGGTTTTTAAAAATGACAACCACTCCTGCTTTTATACTTATCTCAACATATATGCCCGCAGAGATGCAGCTTGCTATTATAGACCTGTCAGTTTCATTCATGATACCAACTACACTGTATCAGAGAAAGTACGTAGGGACTATTGGTATTATGATTATATACCTCCTGACTTGCAGTCAGGTTGGATCAAAGTTTATCGGCCTGTGGAAACAGGGGTAATGTCTAATATGAGATAATCAGTATTAGAGATTATGTTTTTAAGCTAATGTCAAATATGTTTGTTTAGAAGCTTCCTGGCTGTGATGACCTAGTGAATGTAAAAGTGGTTTTAAAACGTTTGGAAGGAGAGAATTTTGAGGATAAACCAATATTAAAAGAGGTAAATTAAAAACTTATATAAGAATATTAATCAGATAAGTAGTACTGTGTTGATGAATAGATTTATAATAATTAACAATATGGTAAAATAGTTACCTCTGTTTTATTCCACCATCAATCTTGCGATTTTACGGCACTACCGGTTTTAAAGGATGTCCTTCATCTTCAGGTGCACTTACTTGGGCTTCGCTTAACACACATTAAGCGTTAAACACATAAACAACTTTGAGTGTGTTACGTGAAGCCCAAGTAAGTGCATCTGAAGATGAAGGACATCCTTCGAAACAGGTAGTGCCGTAAAAACGCAAGATTGGTGGAAGGACAAAACAGAGGTAACTATTTTACCATCTATTATTAATTACAACCAATCAGGATAATACCGATAGCATAATTAAACTTCAACAAAGCTTAAGGATTCGAACTTAGCAACTCATGGTTACCGGTAATCAGCAAGCACGGAACTGTCTGGAAGATTCAACAAATAACGTAAACAAAGAGCGAAGAAGGGTCTAGCACATTTCAGCGCACTACTAATGCGCCACGGCACATTCCACAAACAATAGGCCACCCGACCCTATATAACCTGAGGCCCAGACTTATCCGCTCCAGTACTACTGCTGCTACGAAGCCCACTCTACAAAGATGGCACTCTATAACGAGGCCGAAACAAAAAGCTCCTGATGTTGTACATAGTTTGACATGGTCGGACCACTGAGCCCGTATGGGCGGTCGGGTGGGCCAGTACCACTGAGCCTGTATGAGTGGGCGGGTGGGCCTGTACCACTTTGCCTGTAGGGTTGGGTGGGTGGGTTGATAACACCATGCTTGTATGGGTGGGCGGGTGGGTCAGCAGCACCGTGCTTGTATGGGTGGGCCAATACCACTTAGCCTGTATAGGTGGGTGGGTGGGCCAGTACCAGTGAGCTTGTATGGGTAGGCGGGTGGGGATATTGACTACATTGACCGTGGAAGCTTCTCCAGGAAAAATAAATTTCATTAAATGTGAAAAGAAAAGGAAACAACACACCTGGTAAACTGTACATATAGTCATATACAGCACAAAAAAGAATGGATGGCTTGTGAAATATTTTGGAGCCACCGGACCTTCCCCAGTCACAACACAACTATTGACTTTTACTAACTTTGATTTTGTGTGTGTTAACTATGCTTTTGTCTATTTATTTATCGAATAATGCCTGAAGGTATATATGCATTAGGCGTAAATTGACAATTTTACTATAATGGATATATCTATTTGCCACAAAGAAAAGTTACTCATAAGTTGTTTACTTTTTGCCAGTGAACCAATTATTTAAATCTAAACATGTATACTTTTACGACTTTTTGTTTATGATGAGGGTTTGTGTTTGAGATAATGTAAGCAAAGAGGACAAAAAATAGCAACCAAGAACATTTACTAAAACATTAATTCTGAAGTAAAATTGTTAGCAAGACAATTTTTAAAAAACTCTTCTGTTCATATACCAGTCATGTAGGTGTAAGTGGCCTAGCAGCAAGGTAAAATGAAAAGTAAGCATTTATTTGCACATAACATTGTTTTTGTTACAAAGAGGTAACATTCTCAATCTACATTCTCATATTCTACTGAATCTATGAAATTAAAACTAAATACAGATCTTAAATTGATCAATATCAAGATTCAATTTAGATAAAATTATTTCAGATTTTTATTTGAGAGGTTTTGTGACGTCTGTTAATTAACACATTAACTGCCACGGGCATTTCCAATATGTTCCTCGTATTGCCAAACTAAACCACTGTTTTTTATTTATATAATGTCAGTGTAGGAACAATGTATATATTAAAATATTACATTATATATATTAAAAAAACAATAAAAAGTGGTAGGGGTAATTGTAGTACCGATTGGGTAGACAAGAATCTTTTTCAACGTATTAGGCTATGTAAAATTTCTTGCCGACCCAATCGGGTCGCTCCCTGATTTCATAACCTGTGCAACATTTTCTTAGTAAGTTTGGTAGTGCAGCCTGTACAGCTGACTAAAATGACAGCTGTTGTTCCATCCGCCAACGTTTGTTGCTGGCCTAGTTCCCGGTAAATCTAGTTTCGCGCGCACTAGATTTACAGCACCTGTTTTTCAAGCGATGTATCATCAGTCTGCTGTTATAATAACGGAGTCTGCGCCACTCCGATAAGGGCATTCGTCTTTGGTGTTTTCCAGTGATCAAAATGAACCTAGAATTATCAGTTATTAGTACCTTGGGGTTGTAACCAATGTTGCAGTGCAATTTAATAATCTACTATCTGTATTTACTGAGAAAAATGATAGATATAGTTCCTTGTAAACAACAAGCTTATCGGATTAAACACTCTAATAACCTCTTATCGGATCATATTTACAGTAATAGCGCAAAAAATGGACAACAATTTTATCCACAACATCCCTATCGGAAATGAAATTATCCAAATAGAAGGTGTGTCCAAACATTTTGCCCTTAAAATGTCTTATTAGATAACAAAATTTCCGATAACCTAAGTATGAACAAAAATAATGCCTATAAACTGTCCTATTGAAAATTATCTTCTCCGATAACCAATATTATTAATTAGTAACCCAACCTTAAAAATGTATAACATTTTACTTAATCGTTATGCTTTGCCTATAGACACTCTAATTAACAAATACCTATCAGAATTTTTATTTTACCCTAAAAAGTATATATAACAAATTATTCTAAATTTCTAAAATAATATATTATTTATTTACTGTTTATTTTGCATAACATAAGCATAATTTGACATCTTATTCGTTTACGATATTCGTAAATAATTATGCCAACCCATTTAGACTGGCAATTGCCATAGCAACGCCACTCTATACTCTAGCTCTCCTGGTACCCAATTTCTTTGTTGACATAGTGCCATTTATTGCCACTAGAGTGAAATATGAAGCTACCTACAGATTTTTTTTCAAACTACTGCAAATAATGAATTGCCGACCCAGTCTGGTCGGCGGTGATTGTGAACCCCACAACCACTGCTGGCCCAATCAGGTCGGCATGGCAGTTAACGTGTTAATACTGCTTGAAATAAGTGTTGAGGACAAAATGAATTACTTTATACCAACCAGTGTATTAGTTGCCAAGTTTAACAAGTTTAGTGTCAAGGTACTCACGGCCAAGAGCTAAGTTTGTAAGAGGCCTTTAGCAGTATTCCAATACAACTTTGTTCAGTCTTTATCAAGTTCACCGCCTTTCTTATCATTAAAATGTGAATTGTAAATGTTTGCTCTTTGCAATTCTTGATAAAAATACAACATTAATATGATATATTTGTTAAGATTATCTGATTCAACAATATCTGAGTTTTTATGGATATAAGCAAGTTTTTTGTTAACAATATTCGTTATTTGTGTGCCAGTTATTCTAGAAACGTATCAAGTGGTAAATTAAGGAGCAAACAGTTTTTAATTTACAATAGTAAAAAATGTAATGGTTTAAGCGTAAGGGTGCTACAACGTAAGGGTGAAGCCATAAAATTTAGTTTTTGGCACACAGTGCTATAAAGCAGAGTGGTGGTATTTAGTTTATGCTAGTTAACAAATTAAACTATTTAAGCCCACAATGCCATAACACAGAGTGGAGCTATATAATTTAGTTTCATTTATCACGAATATTGAAGTGAAAATATTTTGGCTACTCTAGTCTGATCTGATGTAAATAGGAAACAAGATCAAACTATGATATTAAAATACATCTCCTTAAAAAAAAGTGTAAGGAATAGAAACTTCCTTTGCTAAGCTTCGGGACTTAAAACAAAATATGTAAATTTATGAGGGAAACTTTGTCATGAAATTTACTCTTGAGCTTCTTTAATAAAGGGGAGAGTCTTACCATACACACAGTATACTGTCAAGGTTACACACAGGCATAATGTCCCTTGCAGCTCTCAGCCGTAGTTGCACTGACAAGTGCCGTCGAAGACCCATACTTCTTATACTTCCCCCCACCATGTCTCTAATCGGTTGTGAAAGAAAGTAGGTCAGCAGGAGTGTTCGCCGACCTTGATCGACTTTCACTGTCACTCCTTAGTACTTACTGAATAAAAGTTTGGGGAGGTAGCTAGTTGGTGACTCTATTAGAAAACAAAAAAATCTTCCCTTATAAATGGCAAATAGTTAGTAAAAACACTTTTTTCCCCTAAGTAAATGAGCCGTTACAACTTGGCAATCTTTTTGATCATTATATGCACGTGTTTTAACAATAATAATTATTTGAGTGCAGGTTATGCTAAAAAGGTAATAAGAAAAGCTAAAATTTAACAGTTTTTAAAGACTTACGTACCTACAGTTTTTAAAATGTTACAGAATGGGTTCGCAAGTATTGACCTGTTGTGTCTGTCCAGGTACCTCCTGACCCTGATGTCAAACATGATCTAAAAGTGCTTATCACCCCATTGGAAGAGAACTGTGAGAACTGCTTTGAAGATAAAGCAATATTAAAAGAGGTAAATATTGAAAAAGTATATTATAATTTAAGGATTGTTAAGCCCGCAAATAATTACTGTTTTAAACAACAAAACATAACTTAAATAAAAACATGTGTCTTTTATGGTACCATAAATAAATAAATGCATCTAAAAATTATTGAGATTCGATTCAAGTTGTCGATACATCAAAAGTAATGTGATGCATCGATAGTGCCATGATGCATAAGCAATATCGATGTCCCAGAATTATTCTTATTTGCCAAAATGAATTAAGAAAAAATTCCTTTTTAATCAATAATATTTATTGCTACGTCTTTCAGAACTAAAATTCCCCTATACCTTGACGATTTAATAATAAATAATAAATATTATTTTGATGTTTAAAATAAAATATTTTCCAATGAAATAATTGTAAAATTATTGTTAGTTTAGTTTGTTTTCGTTTCGACTGGACAGAGATGGCTGCAATTGAACACAAAGCTGATTATATTGTGATAAAAGATACAGAGGTAGACCGGGAGATAACTGGTACTGATATGAACATGATATAAGTCCATCAAGCAATGCGTATGGGTATTTTACTTTACGTTGTTGCAGCGTACACTAAACAAAAAGAAGTGTAGAACATTCCCATACAGTAAGCCGGCAATTATTTTGGGATTGGTATTTCATTAAAAAAAGTAATAAGAATTGTTGCATATTTAATTGGAATAGTGATATTAGGATCTTTTATTGTTTTTTCGAAAATTGCTGATAACAGTGTGAGTATTGCTGATAACAGTATTGCAGATAACATCATTCAATTCGTTATTGTGACTCTTGTTATCACTTCCTGTCTGATAGGGTACCTGGCCTCTACAGTCTATACTTTTTATCAAACATTTCTGGATCAAAACACAGCATTTCTTGTTTTATAGATTCAAACGTGTTGCATTTTTAACAATTCATGTTCGTCAATTTCGATTTAGTTAGTCTGTTTTCTCTCCCTTATTAATTTTCATATATTGGCTAAACAATGATGGATTGTTATCCATAAATCAAAATTATGTGATATAGTTTGTTTTATTTATCTATGGATATGTGACTACATTTATTTCAGTCAACTCATTGTCAGTTAAAAAATAAAACAGTTATATAGCTGTTGTTATTTTCCAACAATAATAGTGATTAACAATAATTATGTTGTTTTCCATAATTTTATACGTTCTTCTTTTTGCCTGTGAAATATTTTATTTTAACTTTAACAAATTAATTTTTAATAATTTTGACCAGTTACTCTCCCACAACAACAGTAAAGTATACTATTGGCATTTCAATTTAACAAATTTAATACAGAGCCATCAACTCTCTTTATTACTACCTTTTCCTATATTCATCCCTCTTTTGAATTAATTACATAATCATGCTTAGTGTTATCCCTTTGTGCCCGAAGGAGTATTTGTAGTTTATCCTTGGTGCTCAATTGGCCAGCTGTACTGGCCGCAGCCATTTGCTCGCAAAGTGCACATTCGATTTTGCTGTAATGTTGCCAGAGCTCGAACGTCCAGTAGGGCTGACCAAGATAGAATACGTGTATTGCTCGAATGGCCAGTACCACTGACTACTAAACACAAACTTTATTTTATAATATTGTATTTGTTTTACAGTGCCCGGTTAGTGCTGAATCCTATTGAGTGATTCTTGAGCTAAGTAACCATCTGTTTGTTTACATTACTTTTGCACCAAATACCTTGTTGACAGTAAGGTTACTTAGCAACGTACGAGTGATATTGTAGTGTGTTAATAGTGATTGATCTGAGTCACATTTTATGTTCTTAATCAGCTCTAAATGTTATTATTTTGTAAATACTTGTAATTAATATCATGCAGTAAAAAATTGAAAGACTAAGAAAAAGTTAATATGTTATTATTGTGTGAACAATTATTTCAACTGCAAACAGTTGTCAATATCAAAGTAAACAATAAATTTAACTAATTAGTATGGGAAATGAATAAATAAATAAATTAACTTAAAATATTACAAAATTAAAAATATCATCCACTCATGCAACAATGTATCTCTTTCACTCCTTCACCCATATACTATATTACATCTATATTACATGGTGTAATATTACACCAGAACTAGAGGTTTGGTAATAAAATTAGAGTTCATCCCAGACTCATATAATAAAGCCATCAACCGAGTAAAACGCCCAAGACCAACTTCAGATGGCAAGTGTTCGAAAGTGGCAGTTCTATGCCGTTGTTGTGCATGGAAGTTGTCCCTGCCTCAAGAGTCATATAGGTAAACGTCTCTGCCTTGGCCCAAGTCACACTTGAATTGGGCAAGAACAGGTCTTTATATATTAAAAGTCTCAATAATTATAAAAAAGACAGGGCAAAGTTAGCAATCCAAGCTCCCTAAAGGCATTTTTACATGAATCTCTATTTTACAATTTTGAAATGATTCGAACAGCTTTTTTACTTCTCTTAAAAAATATGTATTTAGATCAGTGGCTATAACATACAGTCTCAACCCGTATGTTAAGTTAATGCATTTAAAGAACATATTTTTGACAGGTTTTGTAAAACATTAAGGCCTGAAGAAACCTTTCGCCATACAATCATCTACACCCATAATATGATTAGCTATTGTGTGGGCTTCACCTAACACTTATGAAGTTAGCTTCATTGGTTTTATGAAGTTAGCTTCCTTTACCAATATCTCATTAATGTATGTCATGTGTTCTTTATCGACAAACTAATAATTTTATTCAAGATCTATAAATATTTTATGATGAGATAAACAATGTTATATAATTTTCTTTGTTGAAGGTGGTATATGCTGAAAATACCAGCTCAAGAGCTACAAACCAGATACAAGACACAAGCAAGAAATCTTTCAGTTGTGATCATTGTCATTATAGAGGTATTAAAAAGAATCATTTGATTCTGCACATGAAATCTCACTCTGGAGAGAAACTATTCAGTTGTGACCAATGCCCTTATAGAGCTACTGTAAAAAGTAATATGATAATGCACATGAGGACTCATACTGGGGAGAAACCATTTAGTTGTGACCACTGTCCTTATAGGTCTACTGTAAAAAGTATTATGATAATACACATGAGGACTCACACTGGTGAGAGACCATTTAGTTGTGACCAATGTCCTTATAAGTCTGCTGTAAGAGGATCTCTGATAAGGCATATTAGGACTCATACTGGGGAGAAACCATTTAGGTGTGACCAGTGCCCTTATAGAGCTACTGTAAAAAGTAATATGATAATGCACATGAGGACTCATACTGGTGAGAAACCATTTAGTTGTAACCAATGCCCTTATAGAGCTACTTTAAAATGTAATATGATAATGCACATGAGGGCTCACACTGGTGAGAAACCATTTAGTTGTGACCAATGCTCTTATAGGTCTACTGTAAAAAGAACTATGATAAGGCACATGAGGACTCACACTGGTGAGAAACCATTAAGATGTGACCAATGCTCTTATAGGTCTACTGGAAAAAGAACTATGATATGGCACATGAGGACTCACACTGATGAGAATCTATTTATTTGTTACGAATGCCCTTATAGAACTACTGTAAAAAGTAATATGATAATGCACATGAGGACTCATACTGGCGAGAAACCATATAGTTGTGACCAATGCTCTTATAGGTCTACTGAAAAAAGAACTATGATAAGGCACATGAGGACTCACACTGGTGAGAAACCATTTAGTTGTGACCAATGTCATTATAGGTCTACTGTAAGAGAATCTCTGATAAGGCATAGAATGTTATAATATGGATATTTTTGTAAATGAGTTCAATAACCATTTTAAAGATGTAAATAGTGTTTCAAAAAATATTTAAAATTTGATTTGGATGTAAATATGACTGGAGGAAATGGTTTCATCCACTAATAATAATTATAATATGATGATGGCAGCTAATGGTCTAGAATATTTGATAGTATTTTATGTACACTGTATTTTTCATTGTTGCAAAGGAGACTTGAATATGGGATTGTCTTCTGGGGAAATACATTTGATTCATATTTGAATCCCATCTACTTACATTAAAATCAATTAATTAAAATAATATCTTTAAAACTGGTTGGTCTGTAGATACACATCCTTTTTTTCTTGATATTACCTTTAAAGTATATTTATTTGTATAAGATTTGAAGTTGTTAAGTATTAAAAGCGAAAACATACGTCAAATATAGTGTATAGTTTTTATTTGGAGATCTTAAATAAATAACACTTAGATATTTGTATCAAACTCAGAGCACTCTATGTCGGGCTAGATCACTCGGGGACCAAGCATTGTATTGCTATGACGGCCCTAGGGTCATGAGCCACCTGATGGTAAAAGTGTGGTGTGCTTCAATCATATTTATATTTAAGAATGTGTTATCACTTAACCCTTTGAGTGCCAGGAGTTTTGCCTAGTATGCATGTGAGAAACCCCAGTATGTAGTAGTGCGAGAAACCCCAGCCTCAGCGCTATGTAGTAGTGCGAGAAAGCCCAGGCTGATATTAACAGTTTTACAGCTGTTTGGAAAAACCAATATCACTTTGTTATTTCTTGGTAGAAATTAATAATTTTAGCTTTGTTTGATGTATAAAACTATACTCTAACTAAAAATAATACTTATTTCTCATACCGATAAAATTTGTATTTTTAAATTAAGAAAACTTTTATTTACTAAAAGATTACTATATAATTTTTAAAGTTTGATTAATATTTAATCCAGGAAAAAATCCTCACGCTATTGGCTGATTTATTTTTCAAAACAAGACATATCTTTGTATATAGACATAAAAATAAAGATTTTCTTCTACTTTTTTCAAATTATTGCAATTTTCTAATTTTTCATTTGCCGTATAACAACTTAGTCAGAAGTAAAATATTCTTTTCAATTAATTTTTCTTGGCCTATTTTAAATAACGCTGTTCTTAGTTTTACAAAAATAAAACAATACTATAAATACTTATCAACTTATTGTATATATTTAGATAAAAAAAATAACCTGGAATGGTAGACGGTGGGGATGAAACCCTTTTTTACATGGTTTGCAAATAAATCTGCTTTTCTTTTTTTTTTCCAATCTGAGTCACAAACATAATGGTAACAACAGTAAAACACCAAAATAAACTATATTGAAGTGTAAAAGTAACAAATAAACAAGATAACACACGTCCATGAAACAGCTGATTGACAAAAGGTCATGACATAGGCACAAAATAGCCAAAGGCCTTGTCAGAGTAACAAGAAATGAGTCCTGTACCTAAGAAATGAGAGAGCTCCACAATGACACAAGATGTGTATGGAGCTATCTTCATCCTCCTCACACAGCCTACATGTGGAGTCCTCTGTTAGGCCCATAATCTTTATATGTCTGTGAAGAAGATTATGTCCAGTCAGCATTCCCGTAACCGCCCTCACCTTGGCCCGGTCAACGGCTGAGGACTGCCGTCCAGTCCTTGGATAAGAGCACGAGACTGCCTGAGCCTGTACTCGGTCCTCCATCTTCCAGCGTGTTCCTCAGAGGTCCACCGATCAATTTTTCTCTTAACCTTTTCGAAAGGAATGCCAAGAGCCGGCTCCGGTACCAGAAGAGGGCACTTTGCCCCTCTCCTAGCCAATGCATCAGCCCTCTCATTTCCATCAATGCCAGCATGCCCAGGGATCCATATGAGTCCCACCTGTTTACGCTGGCAAAGGGTCTCTAGGATTCCCTGGCACTCCCATACCAACTTTGAGCTGGTACGTGGCACCATGATCGCCTTTATTGCCGCCTGACTGTCTGAACAGATGGACACAACTCCACCGGAGCCAGACGCATTTCTTCCTGTGCGGCTGTTATGATTGCCATCACCTCCGCTTGGAAGATGGTAGCATGGGCACCTAGAGGTACAGACAGAACTTTCTGTGCACCCCTCCCGTACTCCCCAGCACCCGCACCTCCTTCTATAAGTGAGCCGTCTGTAAACCAGATGCTTCCTTTGACTTGTGCAGGCTTGGTACTCCCCATCCACTCATCTCTGGTTGGAAGGAAAGCCCTGACCTGCCTGTACACTCTGTACCTAGGTATCATTGAGTCTGTTTGCATCACAAGCAACGGGTCCAGACCAATGTCCCTAGATAGTATTTCGCCATGGAGTCCTGGTGCAGCCAGCCACCAGTCGTCCTTATTCTGAAGGCCGCTTTACAGGCAGGTCCATTGGGCGGAGCCGCCAATGGGGTTGTTCTGATTGCACCTGTAATTCCCAGGCACGCCATTCTCTGATGTCTATCTAATGTTAGCCTTACACTGTTTTGTGCCATGGCCGACCATCAGACAACTGCAGCATAGCATAAGGAGGGCTGAAGTACACTCGTGTATATCCAGTAAACCATCTTTGGTTTAAGACCCCACGTTGTCCAAATGGCCCTCCGGCAAGCCCAAAAAGCCATTCTGAACTTCCTGTTTTTTTCCTGTAGGCGCTTGAGTCAGTTCAGTTTAGCATCCAGGAAATGGGCCCTTTAAACTGGCATTAGTCTTAGAGGCTTTATAGTTGCTTAATTTACGCCAAGATTGATTTGAAATAAATATACTATGGAAGTTAGTTTAGTTTACGTTTAATTATTTAATGAAGTAATAATAATTTTAATAATTACTAATTAATAATAAGTAAATTATTTTTACAGCATAGTTGTGTTTAGCCTGGACAAGCAGATATATTTTTATGAAATTATTTTATTTAAAGCAAGTTTTAATATTTGTTTAAAATAAAGACAAAATAATAATAATAATCTTTTTATTTTGTGAAAAATTATTTCAATTCCACATAATCAACAAAGCAAAGTTAGCAATCCAAGCTCCCTAAAGGAATTTTTACATGAATCTCTATTTTTCAATTTTGAAATGATTCGGAGAGCTTTTTTTGACTACTCTTAAACATTTTTTTGAAAGCAGTGGCCTCACAGTCTCAAAAGTATGTTAGGTGAGGATATATAAGGCCAAAATAGGCTATTGTTAATGCATGTAATGAACCTATTTTTGACAGGTTTTGTAAAACATTAAGACCTGAAAAAACCTTTCATTATACAATCATCCATACTCATAATATGGCCCCTCATAACAGATGGTGTCCTGGTTCCTCTACTGTACTTCCTTAGTTGTGTTGGAAATGAACTCCTGAAGTTGAAAATGAAAAGTGGTTAAAAGAGCAAACTCTTGTGTTTTGTGAAGTTAGCTTCCTAATTAACTTAACCAATATCTCATTAGAACACACAAGCAAGAAACATTTCAGTAGTAATCAATGTCATTATAGAGCTTTTAAAAAGAATAATTTGATTTTGCACATGAAATCTTATACTGGGGAGAAACCATTTAATTGAGTTTTCAACCACGTGGTTGAAAGTTCTGTTTTGCCTAAAATTCCTCAAAAGAATCAGAATTCACCCTCCAGCACAAGCTAGGTTTAGGTTTACATTTAGAACAATAACAGAAGAGGTTTTAGAAAAAATAATCAAATCTTTTGAAAATAAGTTTTCTGCCAGTAGTGATGAAATTTCCATAGTTGCCATTAAAAAAGTCATCATCATCATCATCAGCAGCAGGTTCCAGTCTTCTCCCGGGTCTGCTTGGTACACAGTCCTCTCCACCATAGCTTATCTTCCCACTTCCTTTCTTCCAATATGTTTTCCCATACCTCCCCTCTTCTTACTACACTCTCCTTTAACCCATCTCTCCATCTATCCCTTGGTCTACCCCTTGGACGTTTACCCTGTATCCTCCACTCCATCCACTTTTTTGGTATCCTCTCATCCTCCATCCTTTTCACATGTCCGAACCATCTAATTCTTTCCCTTTCTATTTTATCTTGCAGAGGTTCTTCATTTAATCTGTCTCTTATAATTTCATTTCGTATTCTATCCCACTTCGTTACTCCTAATCTACCTCTCAGGAAACGCATCTCACATGCCTGTATCTTGCTCTTTTCTCTATTCTTCATTACCCATGTCTCTGCTCCATATGTTAATATTGGTATGTAGTATGTCCTATATATAATTTCTTTACTTCTTTGTGGCAATCCTTTGTCTCTTATTAATCCCCTAACTAATTTGTAGAAATTTCCAGCCTGTCTAACTCGTTCATTTATGTCTCTTTCATTTTTACCATTTTCTTCCAGGACACTACCCAAATATTTGAAGAACTGTACTCTCTTCATTTCCTCTCTTCCCAGCATTAATTTTTCTAATATACACTCTTTGTTCCTTGTTGTTACCATATATTCACTTTTCGACACATTGAATTTCATCCCATATTTCTTTACTTCTTCTACCCACACATCCAACTGTCTTTGTACCTCTTTTATTTTACTTCCCCAAACCATTAAGTCATCCGCAAATGCCATAACCTTCATATTTTCTTCTCCAATTCTTTTTGCCACTCCACTCATTACTTCATCTAATACTGTTATGAAGAGAAGAGGTGACAGAGCGCTACCCTGTCTTAATCCGTTTTCTTGATTGAACCACCCTGTCTTTTCACCCCCTATCTTTACACAACTTTGGCTTTCTCCACAAATCTCTCTTACTCTTTCAATTATACTGTCTTTAACTCCCTTCCTTTTAAGTGCTTCCCATACCTTATCTCTTCTCACAGTATCATACGCTTTTTCCATATCTAGGAACCCCATTACTAGATCTCTTCCATACTCATAATTCTTCTCCTGCATCTGTTTAGCAGCAAAAATGAGGTCTATTGTTGATCTTCCCGGTCTAAATCCACTTTGCTCCTCTCTCAGTTTTCTTTCTACTTCGTTCCTCACCTTTTTTTCCAAAATTTTCTCATATACCTTTGCACTGTGACACATTAAGGCTATCCCTCTATAATTACTGAAAACCTTCCTATCCCCTTTCTTGAAGATTGGCACTATTACTGCCTTTTTCCAATCTTTTGGAGTTTTTCTTTCCCTCCATACCACTCTCATCACTCTGTATAGCCACTGCATGCCGACAGCACCCGCCCTCTTTATTAGCTCTATTGGTAACTCGTCCACTCCTGCTGCTTTTCCCTCTTTCATCCTCTTTACAGCTTCCTCAAACTCTAGCCACGTTATGTCCTCATCTTCCTCTCCATTTGTCTCTATTATATCTTCCTCCTTCCCCTCTCTTTGTGTTTCGACATTTGGGTTCAGTAATGTCTGGAAATATTGTTTCCACATATCTTTTAACTCTTCCTTATTCTTTATTTCCTCTCCTTCTTCGTTTTTCATCACTACATCTATTTTTTCCCCATTCCTCCTTTTCCTCACTAAAGAGTACAGTACTTTCTTACTCCCATTTGAATCATCTTCCATCATCCTAGTCCATTCTTCCATCCATTTATTCTTTTCTTCTTTACCTATTTTCTTTGCTTCCTTTTTCCATCGTGCATATTCTTCCTTAGCTTCATCTGTCTTTTCCTTAAACCATGTCCTAAATGCTCTGTTTTTTCTATTTACCACTTCTTTTACCCTTTCATTCCACCATGGAGTTTCCTTCCATCTTCTTTTTGCACTTGTCCTTCCACATATTTCTTCAGCTGCCTCCACAAACGTTTCCCTAAATTTTGTCCACTCTTTCTCTACAGACTGAGGTTGTTCCTTTGGTAAATGCTTTTTTAAAACTTCTTGAAACTCCTCTTGTTTCTCCTCCTCCTTCAGCTTCCACACTCTAATTTTTCTCTCCTGTTTTTCCCTCGTCTTTCTTTGTTTGTTGGTCCTGAATTTCAACACTAACAGTCTATGGTCACTGTCCATGGCTTCCGTAGGGATTGCTTTGATGTCTAAAACTTCTTTTTTTATTTCCTCCTTATATATGAAGTAGTCCACTACTGACTTCCTACCATCCACTCCTCCATACCATGTTATCTTATGATTTTCTCTTTTAGCAAACCAAGTATTTCCCACAACTAGACTGTTTCTTTTACAAAATTCCAATAATCTATCTCCTTCTCTATTCTTGTTCCCCCACCCTTCTTTACCTATTACTTCCTCAAAACCTTCTCTATTTATACCAACATGTGCATTAAAATCTCCCATGATTACCAGATTCTCACTATCTACCTCTCTCTGTAATTCGTCTTCAAAATTTTCTTTTTCTTCTAATGGGCATCCTACCTGTGGAGCATATACTTGGATCAATTCCAAATTGTATCCTTTCAGATTAATTTTTGTTCTTATTATTCTGTCATTTACTCCTTTCACCTCTGCTATTACGTCCTCTTTAATTATCCAACCTACTCCGTTTCTCTTTCCCTCCTCATTTCCCTTCCAATACAGTGTAAACCCTTCTCTCAATTCTTTAACTCCTTCTCCTCTCCACTTAGTTTCAGCCAATCCCAACACGTCTAATCTCCTCCTCTTCATCATATCCACCACTTCTTCTACTTTTCCTCTTAACGTCCTAATATTTAATGTGCCAATTCTCAGTCCTAATTTCTCGCCGGGTCTCTTTCCTTGTTTTCCGTCCTTTCCGAGGCTTGTTGTACCATTTTTGAAAGCAAGGTATTCATCCACTACTGGCTTGCTAGGCCTATCGTAGCTTCACCAGAGCCCCGTTAGCCGTCACTTTTCAGAGTTCCTGTAGAGCCTTACCAGCAACCTTGGAGGTACCAGGGCTCACGAAGTCCCAACTGGTCTCGCCTCTACAGGCTATCCCCTACTTTATGACGTTGCCCGTCTCCTACGACGTGGACGAGGGGTTGGACTTCTAGGAGACTAAAAAAAGTTAAAAAAGTACTTCCCATAATATTGAAACCCTTATTGCACGTGGTCAACTCGTCTTTTATATCTGGCGTATTCCCCGACTCGTTGAAACTTGCCAGAGTGATTCCTATTTTTAAAAAAGGAATTCCCACTGATGTGTCATGTTACTGTCCTGTATCGGTGCTAGCTATTTTTTCGAAAATAATTGAGAGTTGTTTATATTCAGTTAGATTATTTAGTCAACCACAAACTCTTAAATAAAGAACAGCATGGGTTTCAACCAGGAAGATCAACAATTACTGCCGCAATAGAATTCGTCCAATCAATAATTAATCCTATTGATAAAGGGGAAATAGCCCAGTCAATAAAGACACAAAAACGAGCAATGTCGGAACAAATTAGTGACAAGCAAAACTATATACCACTGGTTAGTACACAAAAAGATGTACATTTTCCTAAAAGTCCCCTAAAATTCCCCCGGTGCTTTCCCCCCCACCCCCCCTCAAAGTCAGGAATTGCAAGGTTTTACTAAAATGCGCCTATATCTGAAAGAGTTAAACCGATTAAGATAATCTATAGCTCGTTGTATTTCTTATTAAATTGTCTAAAATAAAGGTTCTTAACACTGTTGCGATAAATCAAATATTGTCTTCAAAATTTAATGATAAAGTATAACATTTTGCGAATCGTTACACCGGTTTTTAAGTTTTTCTGTCGTAGTTTTTTTAAACGCAGGAAAAATTAAAAACACTTTCTCTAAAGATTGTAGAGCATGTCTTCTTGAACATTTCAATATAAACAAGTATAGGATTATGCTATAACCATGGGCAGGGAGACGGCCAAACGAGACGAGTGCGCGAGCCAACGGCGGGCGACGCCACGCCGCGCGTATCTATTGAGGCTATTTATAATTTATAAAAGCTGGTGATCCCAATAGCGACAAGTAATTTTCGCTAATAGTAATCAACACTGTAATGTCATTTAATGAAAGAAGCATACAAAAAATATGATTATAAGTTGACCGATTTTTGTGAAATTTGGTATAAAAATGCATGATATTTCAAGAGAAATCACAATATCACGTTGGTTTTGTTGTAATTTTGATAATAAAAAAAATTACTAGTCACTATTTGGATCACCAGTGCAGTTTTTCCATGCAGCCGGCCACTTGCCTTATGCTAAATCAGCACATCTGTATGTACAGAAAATGTCTGATATTAAATCACATTTAACAGAGAAGGAATTTGAATTGTTTACAAAGAAAGGGATGTGTACTGTGAGGCGAGGCGAAAGGTTGTGGTCTGGTACATGGACAGATATGTGCATTGAACAAAGTTTGATGCGTCCAATGAAGTCTGTTGGTGGACTAACACATGGGCGAGGCATAACAGAAAGCACGCTCCAAAAGTGGGTACATGGAACACCTTACTTTTTGAAAGTCCACGAAGCTGTAGAAGAGTTCCTTGGAACCTCACTGGTTTTTTCTGAACAGCATGTGGAAATCCGAGAGTCAAGAAAAAGAAGAGATGAAATAGACTTAGGCAAGTTTACAGAGTGGCTTAAAGCTCACAATCCCTTTACCAAGTTATCAGGAGAATTAATTTCATTAGCATCGGGTTGTGTCTCTGACGAAACTGTCAATTGTGATCAAGCATTCGACGTAGGCCTCACACCGATGGAGAAAATGAATGGGCAAAACTTTGGTGAACTTCACCTACAAAGGAAAGACAAGGTCAAAACGCAGGCAAAACAGAAAAAGGTAAAAATTAGGTCCCAAGAAGTCACAGTTAATTCACAGCAACTATTTAATAGAATACTATGCGTATGTGACAGTCCGCTTAAACTAAAACATTATCTGAGCTTTGAGTTAGCTTCAAGACCTCCTGCAATTTTTGATAATGTATCAATTAGAAAGGGAACGAAGTCTTCATTAATGAAAATCTTCGAGTGTGGCATTGATGACCATGCAGATACAACTGATGGGTCCTATGTTGTTGATGGAGGATTCTTGATACATAATGTTAAATGGCCCGAACAGTCTACCTATGGAGGGATTGTAAATAATTACTGTGACTTTGTAGTATCGAAATACGGAACAAATGTGACAGTTGTGTTTGACGGCTATCCAGAACACCCAACAATCAAGAATGAAGAGCAACTTAGAAGAGCTTCTCATAAAACATCATGTGAAATCCAATTTGACGAGACTACGAGATGTTCAACTTTAAAAGAAAACTTTCTGGGGAACAAAAAGAATAAAAAAAGATTGTTGCATGCAGTGTCAATGGAGATGCAGAGGCGAGGCCTGACGACGCACACTGCTGAAGAGGACGCTGACTATGACATTGTTGATGTGGCTTTGCGGAAGTGTATCGAAAACACAAAAAAGTCTTTGTTGTTGGCACAGACACAGACCTGCTAGTTATGTTAGTAGTTTTGGCTCCTCTTGATAATAAACTGTATTTTTGTAAACCCAAAGCTGGACAGAATAACCCTATCATTTATAATGTGGAAAGACTGGTACGTAATCTAAATGACATTCGAGACGGCTTATTATTTGCACACACAATAACTGGATGCGACACAACCTCATCTTTTTATGGTTTGGGGAAGTTAAAGGGAATAGACATGTTAAAGTCATCCTCTGAGGCTAAGAGTCAGGCCCTGGTTTTTAGTAACAGTCATGCTATCAAAGAACAGTTGCTAAATAACGGAGAGAAATTTGTTCTTGGACTGTATGGGATGAATAGGTATTCCAGCCTAAATGAAGCTCGGTACTTTAAATTCACTCTGATGACGAAGAAAGCGGCCTTAAGATCAAATTTTGATCTGGCCAGACTACCCCGACAACAGAAGCTTGCCACCAACACATCCTTAGAGTGTACCTCCAAGTACAAAGATGGAAGGGGAATAAGCTGTTGCCAACTGAATGGGGCTGGAAACTAGAATCTGGAAAAGTTCTCAATCCAGTGACAAGTATGAAGCCGCTTGCACCAAAAGATCTTTTAGAACTGGTCTCATGTTCATGCAAACAAGCATGTGGTAACTATTGTGGATGCCGCAAGCTAGGCTTGCATTGCTCATCAATGTGTGAGCATTGCAATGGACTAAGTTGCCATAATATACCAAGTGTCGACGAAGACGAAGATGAACAATAATGAATTCATTATCATAACAAAGTCTCCATAACAAAAGTAACAAAAACAAGGCGAAACACAAGAAAAAGACTACCTTATTACACTGATTGAAAATGAGAAAAAGTCGACAAACACTGAAGACAATATTTTAATGTAAATAAAATAGTGTAAATATTAATTAAGTCTATTATGAGAAGTAGATAAGGGAGGGTGGGAGGTCCGTGATGTTATGAATTCAACTACTCTTGATGTATCAATTTATTATTAATTTAGAGTTATTATGAATTCATAGCTGTCGGTTTCTGCCAGACCGGGACACGGCGGGTCCATAGGTGATGGATGATGGAAAACCCTTTAAAAGGATTAGGAGCAAGACTCCCCCGAACCAAAACTGGCATAAAAAATAATATACATAATTATTATGTATACTATTTGTAATATATAATATTACTATTACTATAAATATAAAATAATGATAAAATATAATATTGCAATTATGTATATAGTAATCGTAATAATACTCGTATTACTCAGTATTAATTTAAAATATATTATTGCTTTGAAAATAAGTATGTATAGTGTTAATTCATTTACAATAACTTTAATAAATAACAATTATAGCATCAAATACTACTACGTAATCCTTAATAATATGAGTTAAAACAGCCTCAATAGATAACAACGCGCGGCTATTAGACGGCACGGCGTCGCCCGCCGATGGCTCGCGCACTCGTCTCGTTTGGCCGTCTCCATGCCCATGGTCATAGCATAATCCTATACTTGTTTATATTGAAATGTCCAGGAAGACATGCTCTACAATCCTTAAAGGTAGTATTTTTCATTTTTCCTGCGTTTAAAAAAACTACGGCAGAAAAACTGAAAAATCGGTGTAACAATTCACAAAATTTTATACTTTATCATTAAATTTTAAAGAAAGTATTTGATTTATCTCAACAGTGTTAAGAACCTTTATTTTAGACAATTTAATAAGAAATACAACGAGCTATAGATTATCTTAATCGGTTTAACCCTTTCAGATATAGGCGCATTTTAGTAAAACCTTGCAATTCCTGACTTTGAGGGGGGGTGGGGGGGGAAAGCACCGGGGGGATTTTAGGGGACTTTTGGGAAAATGTACATCTTTTTATGTACTAACCATTGGTATATAGTTTTGCTTGTCACCAATTTCTTCCGACACAAAACCTTTATTGACTGGGCTAAAAAGGTGTTAGGCATCTTTTTAGACCTGACAGGAGACTTTGACAGTGTGTCCCATATTGAACTTATGAAAACATTAGTAAAATTAGGAATTATTGGAAAAGAGGTAAAGTGGTTTGAATCTTATCTCCAGAATGGACAGCAGTTTGTTGAGATTGAACATATAATAACAGATAGTTCTAATAAATATAATTATATTCGGAAATTTAATGCACAAATAAAAATAATCAAGCATGGCATGCCGCAAGGGCTGGGTCCTGGGCCCACTCTTGTTTCTTTGTTACTTGAAGGGCTTACCGGATGTTATCCCTGCTGGTGGCAACATTTGTCTATTTGCTGATGATTCAAATTTAAATTCAAATTTAACAATAAAAGGAGATACTAAAGAAAATGTAAAAATTTCATCATTTATTAGTCTGTCTACTGTTAAAGAATTCTTAAATAGCAAAAATCTTCTCAACTTGAGTAAATCCAATTTTATCTCTTTTTGTACAAAACAAACAAGAAACAAAATAAACCCACAAATAGTGTTAAATAATAAAATAATAGAACAAGTTGCAGTTACAAAATTGTTAGGTCTTCTTATTGATAAAAACTTAAGTTGGGATAAGCATACTGATCATGTAATAGGTAAAATGTCAACAGGCTTATTTGCGTTAAGACAAATGGCAAAGTGCTGTAATCTACACACTATGAAAACAAGATATTTTACCTTAGTTCATGCACATATAACTTACGGAATAAGTATATATATATGGAGCTACAAAAAAGAGAAACTTAGATACAATTTCAGTCCAACAAAAAAAAGCTTTAACCCGAGAGAAGTCGCGCATCTAAGAGTAACAGAAGAAGTCGCATGGGGTCACAGTGACCCCATTTTTTATTTATATTATTTCACATATTCCTGTTAATATTGCTATTTATTTGAATTTATTGTTAATAAATAGTTTCATGTAAATAGTTTAGGATAGTTTTTAAGTGTCTAACAATTTTTCTTTTATTTTTGTTATTAATAATACAATAGCCTGTTTTTTATTAAACTTTTTGAAGTATGTACCTTTAAGTACACATTTTTATGTTAATTTTAAAATACAGCTACTAATTTTATAAATTTTTTAAATTAAATTATTTCCAAAGTAAAAATTGTTGTCCAGGCCTTTTTTAAAATTAACATGATTATTTCACAGGGTATAAAGATAACGCATTTCTGGAATACAAAAATTTTATTTTTACAAATCTAATTGTAATGATTTATTTATATATGTTGAATTTGGATATAAAAAACACACTCAGAATATAAATCAATGAAAAACAAAAACATGTATCATAAGTATAAAGTTACAAATATTAGACTATATTGTGAGTAAAATAAAATACTTTTTACAATAGAAGTTACAATTGAGTGTAAATTGTATTTGATTGTTCAGCTTGAAGAAACTTTACATAGAGTCTAGGCATAAGTTACAAGTCAGTTTTCCATGGTTTCCACATATATATTTTTCACATAATGGGCAGTAATGATACGTCTTATTTCCTGTGTTGGGTGGGCAAAGCTCACAACGCTTTCGTTTCCTTTGGCCGACAGGTACAGCTGGAGTGTTGGTCGACTTGGGTTGAAGTCCTAGAATGTTTTGGATATCACACTTCAGCTGTCTTGGAAGTCCAGGATAGTTTAGTCTACATCTCATATAATTTGAAACAAGTTCTCTTCCTAGGTCTTTTAAAAATTGTCTTCTTACTATCCTTTTTCCTTGATCTTTGTCATTACTACCAAGAACCACCAATGCATTTATAGCTGCAATATTTAGCAAATTATAAAATACTGTGAGGGGCCATCTGTTTGATGTTCGTGCAACATTATAATTTGCTGACAGCTCGTCGACAACATCTACTCCCCCTTTTGTACTGTTATAAAAAGTTATAACCTCTGGTTTTCTTGCATCACCTGTATCTTCATCAATGGCCCTGGAATGATGCATGGTAGATAACATTATGACAACCTTTCCTTTTTTTGGAATGTAAGACACCAGAGTCTGGCTATGTTTTCCAAAACCAAACAGTGAAGATTTTTCTTCCCTACCCCTGCTATTTGTAAAATTTATAGGGAGTTGAGCTTTATTTTTTCTAACAGTCCCTACTGTAGTAAGATTGTTCTGCTCTAACAGTTCAGTGGCTGGTGGAATACTAGTGAAATAATTATCATGTGTTACATTGCGACCGGTACCTGATATTTGAGCTATTCGCCTTTTAACAACTTCACTTGGAGTATTTCCATTTTGTAAGGACCATCCTGGATATAATTTTTACGGAATATAATATAATTTTCCTGGATATAATTCCATGTTGGAAACATAATATGTTCTGGCATCCACCAAAGCAAATACCTTTAGCCCATATTTTGATGGTTTGTTGGGCATAAACTGCCGAAATGAGCAGTGACCTCGAAATGCCCAAAGCATTTTGTCTCTTGTTGCATATTGAGAAATACTATAATGCCTTTTGCAATTCTCAACAAAATCGTGAAACATCTCACGAACAGGAGCCAACTTATCAGTAGCAAGTCTGGCACCACGATCATGCTTGTTATCAAAACGAATAGCTCTTAGCAAAAACTTAAATCTGGATTCTGACATGGAGGCTTGAAAAATTGGTATTCCAGTACCGTTTTTATTCCACAACTCAGATGTATTCAGATGAGATGATTTTAAAGTTCCAGCTATATATAATAAGCCAATCAAACATCTTATTTCATCATAGTCTGTACTTTTTGCATTCCTTTCCCTAGCATAGTTTTGTTTCATCATTTCAATGTAGATATTAGTGTATTGAACGATATTTTGTAACATTCGTATCAAAAAATAATTCCCATGCTTGTACAAGGGTATTTACATTTTTGGACTCACCTCTACATCCTGGAAGATGGGTTACGATGTGACGCCTTGTTCTCACAGACTGGGTTGGTTCAGCAATTTTCCACTTTGTAACACCATCTTTACCAGTATAATGGCCCCTGATTTGTAATGGAATATCATCATCTGATGTCGAAACTTCACTGACATTAGCTCTAGTAAAGTCATCATTTTCACTTTGTTCAGAATCCGTCAAACTACTTACATCATCTCCTTCTAATTCAATATTATCACAGTCTAGGTCACTTTCCTCACCACCTAATTCCTCTTCGTTGTCATCCTGGAAGTCTTCATTTAGTAAATTAAGGATGTATTGTTCTTGTATATTATCCATACCAGTATTCGTAACACATACAACACAATTTAAATAAATACTATCACAGTAAACAAAGGCACAGACAGTAACACTGATGGTCGCGCGGGGTCACCATGACCCGACGGATGCTCTCAGACTGAACACAAAAGGAATAGCGGAATAATAATACCTCAATATTGGGTAGGAAGGGAAGATAGGAAGGTAGGTGGGGGTAGAGGTTCAATGGCCGTTTTGTTTCGAAATGGCGCAAATAACAAAAGACGCTCGGGTCGTGGTGACCCCACACGACTGTTCCCGGGTTAAGAATTATGTGCAAGTTAAAAAGAGAGGACTCAGTTAAACATGTCTTTGCTGACTTGGGAATACTGACAGTATATGGCCTTTTTATTCTAGAAACTGCGGCTTATGTAAAACAGAACTTTTTTCCAATGTCAAATAACCATATTTATAACACTAGAATAAGTAGACACGTTGAAATACATAAATTGGAATTTAAAAATAAAAAATACTAAGTTTATAGGAACAAAGTTTTTGCACAAATTACCAAAGCATATCACTATAAAAAGTAAATTTCATACATGGTGGCGCAGTGCTGTAACCCAGCTACATGGGGACAAAGTGTTTGGGAGATTGTAGGCGATAGGTTGGATGCTCGGTCCTCTTAATACCGACATGGCGTCCGCTTAACGGTTGCTATCGGCGTGGACACTACTAGAGAAGTCTGGGATGTCCATGTTGGGTGGTAATCACTGTGCGGATGTTGTGTGGGGGAGATAATTGAGTATCAGGCTTGTCAATTAGCTGAAAATCAGACCAGCACTACGTGGTTCGGATTCCAAGTAAAGCTGTAGGTCCCTTAGTTGCCCTGGCTGTTGGGCTATTAATAAATTGCCCTTTCTGAGGAACAGTTGAACTCAGATAGTAACCAGACTACACTCATCCTACACTCATAATATTATAACCATTCATATACCTCGCACAGATCAATAGTCTATGAGGAGTGGGCAGAGCAGAGTGAGGTTAAGAAGATCGGCCTCTCCTTTTTTAGAAAAAATGTACAAAATTAAAAACCAACTATTCACTTAAAAGTTGTATATGGACATATAAATTGAGCAAAGCAGTATTTAAAGAGATACAAAATTATAAAGAACTATGTAAATTAATAAAAAATATAATAAATCGCTTAAACATCCATTTAATCGATTATATATTATCTGTGGAGGTTTGCAACTATTTACAAAAGTTCCTATAATGTAGTTAAGAGTGTTCAAAATTAGTGATGTTTACAATAACAAAATCCTCATAATTAAAGCTTCTATCAAAACAATAAACTTAATGTCATTTTGTATTATGGCTTTATAAATGAATTTTTTAATTATTTTATTGTCTGAGTGGTAAAATCAGTTTAGGAAATATTCTACATTATGAACATACAGCATACACTTCTAAATACATCTAGCTAATGTATATTTTCTCCAGGGAAATAAGAAAATTTAGTGTTTTGAAAATCAGAGTTTATTGTTTGTCATTTAATTTTATAAATATTATAATGCAATCTAAACATTTTTTAGACTTACTATAAGAGTATAAGTTTATCTTGTTGTACTTACAAGAAATTAAATTTTGCAATATTACAAATAATACAATTAAACAAATATGTTATAAATGAAATAAAATCCAGTATTTATTATAATAGATTTGTAATCATTTCCAAAATATGTAATAGAAACACAAATAATTTTTCTTTTAAAAGTAATTAATTTACTTTTTTATGTGTATGTATGCCTTATAATTTGTCAGCGTTAAGTTGTTTAACTATGAATGCAGCACTTGATTGATTATGTTTGGCCTGTATCATGACTTATTCAGTATGAAGTAGATAGTATGCTTTCAATAGAAACAGTGTCCAAGTCATCAAAATGGAGATTCACAAATATTGATATAACCTGTTGAGATTAATTAGACTAGTTAATTAATAATGTATTACAGTTTAATGAGGTGTATTGGTTGTGGTTGTATTATACACCATCAAGAGTTGTAATTAGATTGGAATATCGTCAGCTGTATCAATTGAATTTTTTAGTCTTAACATAAGTTTACATAGGGTATCCATAAGGTTACAATTAAACTTATGAATACTTTTCGTGGTATATTACTTTAAGAATCACTTGCTGAGCATAAGTTTATCAATAGTAACAATAATACACCGCAGTAAAAAAATCAACAATAATGTAAATAATTATTTAAAAGAAAGCCAGGGAATAAGAAAATTTAGTGTTTTGAAAATCAGGGTTTATTGTTTGTCATTTAATTTTATAAATATTATAATGCAATCTAAACATTTTTTAGACTTACTATAAGAGTATAAGTTTATCTTGTTGTACTTACAAGAAATTAAATTTTGCAATATTACAAATAATACAATTAAACAAATATGTTATAAATGAAATAAAATCCAGTATTTATTATAATAGATTTGTAATCATTTCCAAAATATGTAATAGAAACACAAATATTTTTTCTTTTAAAAGTAATTAATTTACTTTTTTATGTGTATGTATGCCTTATAATTTGTCAGCGTTAAGTTTAACTATGAATGCAGCACTTGATTTATTGAGCTTCTTTAGTTACAATGAACGCTTCCAGGCTGTACTATATGGCTATGAACTAAGCAGTTCAGAGTGACACCGTGTGAGAGCAGCACATACCGTAATATCGATCACCCATCTAGAAAGTGTGAAGAGTATCAAATAGATGCTAGCACAAAAAGGGGTAAATTGAGAAAATATACATTAGCTAGATGTATTTAGAAGTGTATGCTGTATGTTCATAATGTAGAATATTTCCGAAACTGATTTTACCACTCAGACAATAAAATAATTAAAAAATTCATTTATAAAGCCATAATACGAAATGACATTAAGTTTTTTGTTTTGATAGAAGCTTTAATTATGAGGATTTTGTTATTGTAAACATTTTTTTGTGATGAATTTATTAATCATAAGTAGGCATTATTGAATGCACTTTCATTTATCAAGGTTTTATACAATTATTGAAATATTTGTTTTGAAATGGAGTCTTAAATGATAAAGCATAGTATTGTTTGCTAGTTTAAAATTATTTCTTTTCCCCTATAGGTATTCTTGATATTTTCAAGTCTGTCTAAAAAAATAATGTAAAACCATGGTATACAGTGTAAACTATTTATTTAACTGTTTTTTGAGTCTTGTTTCAAATATATGGACTATTTATATTCAAATAATTCACTCACTTCAAATTACGCAATACTGACCCATCTCAAATGTAAGTATTGCGTATATGTTATAATCATTGTCCCAATTATAGTTAAAATATTTCAAATGATTGTTATTTAACTGTTTTTTGAGTCTTGTTTCAAATATATGGACTATTTATGTTCAAATGATTCACTCACTTCAAATTACGCAATACTGACCCATCTCAAATGTAAGTATTGCGTATATGTTATAATCATTGTCCCAATTATAGTTAAAATATTTCAAATGATTGTTATTTAACTGTTTTTTGAGTCTTGTTTCAAATATATGGACTATTTATGTTCAAATAATTCATTCACTTCAAATTACGCAATACTGACCCATCTCAAATGTAAGTATTGCGTATATGTTATAATCATTGTCCCAATTATAGTTAAAAAATGTTACTAATCTGAGATTATGATTCCACTTTTTCAGTTACTGATTTATTAGTGACTTGTTTATTTATATTTTACTGTTCATAATCGACATGAGCATCAAACAGAAAGTAGGTTTTTGTAGAAAATGCTAAAAAAAGGTAAGTCATGTTTATTTTTTCTCACACTTTGTAAAAGATTATCTTTTTAAATGTAATATACTGTATAAAATTATTTACCTAAAAAAGTTATCAGATATATACTATTTTTAGAGGTAGTTACTTGATAAGTTAGATAAAATAAAATTTTCTTTAAGAAATAACTAATTGTCAGCTTTTTAACACAAAAACATAGTGTTATAGTATACTACAAATGAAAACTACATTTCTTAAAACCTTTTTATAAACAAAATATATTAATATTTATACACATGTACATATTTTAACCTTTTTATTATCTTATTATAATCTTAGTAAACTTAGTTGTAGGTTATTGTTACTCATGTAATTTAAAAACCTTCGTAACATTCTTTTCACAAAGTCATTGTGAAAAGAAATCTAAACAAAATCTAAATAGTTTTAAACATTTTTAGAGATGTAAATGTATTTGGCAATATCACTGTCACCAGTATTATATCATCTGTGGTCACACTAAACATATTGTTTCAAAGAGATCATGAGTAAATATTTGTAATATCTCATCGATCTAATATGAAATGAAATGAAAATCTTGTCTATTAGGGGTGAATTTAAGACTATAAAGTCTGAACTCCAATATACATATATTATTTCATAATAAATTGGTTTATTGTTAATATACGTTATTTATAATTTTTCAAAAGATTTTACTGTAAAAAGTGTAAAGCAATCCAAGAAAGTCTATTATGTGATATTGGTCCATTGCCAATAGTGATTGTCTCTTTCCGACAGTAAAACGTGGATAGTCAATGATTTGTTGTTGCAATAAATCTACAGTATCCGTTATATGTAAATTGTTGGCCATTTTATGTGTCACGTGCTTGATATGGTTACAGTGTATCTTATCCAATGATACATTTGTTCTCTTACAACTTCAATACATAGCGTATGATATATTTAGTGGTATAGTAGTTCATTACTTATTTTAAAATTTATTAAACTTGTTAATTACAATAAAACATTATTTTAACGATTAACTGATCAGAATAAATTATGTAAAACATGGTCCCAAATAGTCAAGCTTAACAAAGTATTTTAAAATTATTATAATATAACAAAATGCTTTGTTTTTACTAAGATCCAGTTTATACTGTATATAAACTGTTGGCTGATGCTTAAATTATCATTATCTTTTTCCATTGTAAAAATATACATTTCTGTAATAAATCTTATAATTCATACTTAGTCATCTCAACATAGGCTTACTCTGCTCAACCCAGCAAACTCATATCTTCTGAGTAAAAGCTTTTTTTATCGAAGTTGAAACAGAAGAATACAGAAGATACAATTACTTAAGTTTGCTTTGTGTCATCTATTGATGTATTACACTCTGAAGTCTATTATCGTTGCTTGTACTTGTGTATTTACATGAATAATAATAAAGAAGTAGAATTTGTTTGTCATAAATAATGCTCATTTTAATTTCAATAAATAATTTATATATTTATTTCAGCTTATGATTACTATAAGTAAGTATTCCAAAACAATAAATAATTGTTCCAAGACATCTTACAACCAGTTTCAAATTTTGTTGGTTGTTGTAGAGAAGTCATGTTAAGATCTTTTATAGAGCACCTCCTCCCTGAAAAAAACTTGCAAAGAAAAATTTCATTTTACGATTTTTATTTAATAGATCTATGTAGTCATCAGTTTTAGAATTTCAATTAAATTAGTAGACAATCTTCTCATATGTTTTTAACTATAGATGGTAAAATAACTCTTTTGTTCCATTACCAATCTGGATTTTTCAGCAAGACCGGGTTCGAATGATGCCGTCCTCCATCTTAAGGCACACTTCAATCTGGGCTTTCAATTAACACATTAATGTTCAAATTCCTCCATTTGACGGTTTGAACCACCAACATTAAATTTAGAGGGGGCTGGTGATTCATAGAGGGGGTGGCGATGCCAACCTTTCATTACTGAATTGCTTAATTTTATATTATGTTTTTAAAGTTGTACGATTGTGTACAAAATTTCATTTCTTTGAAATAGGTTTTTTCATGTAATACATACATTTTCTACCATTCCTGTTATATTGTGGCCATCTGTATTCTGTGAGTTGATATGCAAATTTTGATTAATAGTTCTTGTTGGGAACATGTTCTTTAACCCTTTCAGGAGTAAAGACGTCATATGACGTCCTAATTTTCGTGACTGAAAGAAGTATTAGTTCTGAAAAAGACAAGTTGTAGAGGAGTAAAAAAATTAAATATCAAAAATTGTTTCAAACTTGTTTATTACATTACATAATTAATTATTATATTAACACAGTACTAAATAATATAACACAAATGTAATATAAAATAATAAATAAAAACAACTCTACCGTAAAATAAAAATAATAAAAGCAATCAATAACGTATTGAAAGTATAAAAGCGATAGCCAAGTGCACTGCAGATTCAATAAATGTACTGTGTGTAGCTGACAGACAACTGAGAGAATTTACGTGAAAAGCGCACCAATGGAGTGAAATGCGCGCCAAACGTTGTATCAGCTGCACGCCAGCTGATGACATCGGACGGGAACCAAATCAGTTTAGAGAGAGAGGACAAATGAATGTTACCACTGACACGAAGAGTGCCAAAAAATGTGCACATCTGAAATTTGAGTTTGCCTGTGGCAGATAGTAATAGTGTAATGTGTTAAGAATATGCACAATTAATTTAATAAATTAAATAATTTACCATTACACAAGACGTCACATGACGCCCTTACTCATTTAGGCCAATTTATAAAAAGACGTCATGCGACGTCTTTACTCAATTTAGCTAAATTAACGCACTCCTGAAAGGGTTAAATCTGGTTTTGAGAGATCTGTATGTTTGGTCTAATGGACAGTCGTTATTTTATATTTTGTAAATTCTACTTTCAAAAATTTACAGTTGCATCGTGGTTTACCATCTATCGTTAAATACAACCAATCAGGACAATATCGATAGCTTAATAATTGATAGGTTTTTAACAAACCAGCAAAACAACCTTTTATTATTGTAAAGTTATTTATATATTTGATACATTTAATAAAACCACACACTAATTATTAATAAATTAAAGTCACATTAATTGTCAGTGGCTATGATCAAAGGGTTCCAATGTTATTTTAAGATAATGGTGTCGAGCAACATCGAGTGTGGCTGTTCCTTCGATGGGTGACCCATGTGATATCCCTTCTTTGCATGCCACCTGCGGTGGTGGTTTGTAAGTCACATTTAAGCCTTTAGTCCCCAGGTTAATTTTAAGTGTTATAGAGGTATTATTAAAATACCTAAATTTGTTTATTGAAATATTAGCTTTAATATTTTTTAAATTTAATTTTAATTATATTATTTTTAATTCAATTTGATAATATATTAACATAACTGAGACATATTGAATATGCATAGTATTATTCATTCAATATCCATCCTAATAATAAATTTAAAAAAAATGTAACTAAGAAAGTATAACGCCTTTGATGATTTTGTATTAAAAGTCCAGTTTTACCAAGGGAAAAAAATTAAATAAAATGGAATCTGCTAACACAAGAAAAGCCTAGTGTTGTGATAAATTTGATTTTTAAAAATATTTGTAATTTGTTGAGGTCATTCAATTATTATTTTTGAATGAAAACACATAATTATACAGGTTGATTCAAAAGTGTGGATACCAGATATTAACCACTGCACCTAGAAAAACCAAACTCAGTATGTTATAAAATTGCAAATCTGTGTTTGTATCACGAGATTACTCCTGCCCCAAAATACATTTCAGGTACAAAAAAGTTGTAAATGTAAACCTCCATCAAGTTACATATTTTTTAATGGTCTAAAATAAATAACGATTAAACTTTAAGCTCTCTATCTTATCTCAGTCCAAAATGATGGCTGGTAAAAATATAAAATTGTTTTATTTCAATCTTAGATAAAATAGTTTTAATCTAAGAAACAATTTGTAAACAAATAATTGGCATTAAAATGGTTGGAATAAATTGTTTTTCATTTAAAAGGCATTAAAAATATGACAAATTTAAATGTTTGTCAAATCAAATATAATTTATTCATTTTGTTTTATTAGCCTCCAGAACTGTTATATTATAGAAATAATACTGGTTAAATTACCTTTTTTCCTGTCAACAGTTTTTCAAACATAATCTGCTATGTACATTTCGAAGCATAGAGCTTCATCATCAGGCTTTCCAAAAACGTCACTATTTACATTACACTAAAAACATTTAAAATATTTAAACATATTAAAATAACACATTTGCCGGCCGGCGATAGGCACCAACTGATGACCAATGAGCAGGTAACGAACTCACACATATTAACCTAGGTGGGAGTAGGGAGTAGGTTAACATGTTTGAGTTCGTTACCTGCTCATTGGTCATCAGTTGGTGTCTATCGCCGGCCGGCAAATGTGTTATTTTAATATGTTTAAATATTTTAAATGTTTTTAGTGTAATGTAAATAGTGACGTTTTTGGAAAGCCTGATGATGAAGCTCTATGCTTCGAAATGTACATAGCAGATTATGTTTGAAGAACTGTTGACAGGAAAAAAGGTAATTTAACCAGTATTATTCAAATATAATGAACATACTCAGGGGTCTCATTGTCAAGACATTATCTCTATGAGGCATCAACACTGCACATGTAACCCATAAATATCAAAAGCAACACATCTGTCAAGGGCATCCACATATCCTTCACCCCATGAATTGAACCCAAGGACTTTTTATTACTACTGGTTTTTATTATTACTGATGGTTGCAGTGGATGCGAATAGCGTGCCACTGGACCATCATACTCCTTAGTATATACAAAGTAATTATTCGTAAATATATGTGAAATAAAGCAACAATAACGTATTATGACTATACTTCTAAAAACATATTTACTAACCTCTAATACAACACCAACAAATGGCAATTCTTTATCTAAAGCTAGTTTAGTAATTTATTGCTCATTACCACTTGCGTCATTCTTAATAAAAACTAATGGTGTATTAACGACTGCAAAAATTAAAATTAGGAGCGATGGGAAATAAAAATGCCTGGACGAGAAAGGTGAAGAAAAGCGTAGCAAATGGAGCGAGTCAAGACAAACTGCTGGGAGGTAAACAGTTTGATGGATTTTAGATGATGGTAAGAGAATCCCGGCCGTGTCAGTTTCCGCTTATACAATTTTATTTCTTTTGAATTAATTCACGGGGTTCTGGGTTACAAAATTTATATTTTTCTAAACAATTTCTATATTATTTAAGACACATAAAATCACCTATATGTACTTTATATTACTAATGTATGTATATTATATCATATTATTTATTACCACATTGAATATTATACTAAAGTAGATTGCATATAGCAAAGTATTATATATTTGCAATTGAATGTGAAATAGTGTAAATATACATATGAATAATTTACTAACTAGCATATGAGTTTACATTTTCATTAAGTGGTGGTTTTTTATATAAAAATATATAAAAAAATCTCATAGTACAAATTTCAATTGATGTAAGAAAAAATACAAATATTATTGTTTACAAAACTATTATTTTATTCTATTTTGTATTATTAAAATATCAGAATACTTCAAACTTTACAGACCTGGATAAGCTTGTTCAAGCCATTGACTTCTTAGGAGTTTTACAAAGAAATACTAAGGCAACATAAACTTGGTGTTTGGAAAAGACAAATGATATTTTTTCTGCAGAGTGAGAGATTTGTATTCACGATAATGTTAAATAGTGAGGTACTTATTAGAAAAAGCATCTTTACGAAAAACGCAACATCATAATGTGTAAAATCCAGATGTTATGAGTTTTTTATATACTTTTTAGTGACTGGGATGAATGCTTCTTTTCCAACTGGATACAACTTTTATTCCAGGACTAAAATTAATTTAATCTTAAAATGACGGTGATGTATGTGATCTGGTTATTGTATAGTGCTTTCAATGGAAACTAATTTAACAATTACTGTCGGCTCATAAATTATGTGTCTCTCTGAGTTTGACGGTTGTTTACTAAGAAACTAAGATGCCTAAAAAAATCCGATCACACTATTGTTTTCCTCGTTTAATTGTACGCTATAATATATGGACAGAACATTCTAAATTCTATTATAAGTTTTAGGTAAGGTTAAAGGGCACTAGGCCAGGAATTAGTATATTGGAGAGATAGGATACAAGCAAACTTACCTTAGAAGACAAGTTCACTAACACCAGAGTAGTAGTAACATACGCAAAAGAATCACATAATCACACTAATTTTCAGTGCCACTGGCACTTTCTTCAGGCGAGGGGAGAAAGACAGAGAGAGAGATTACATACAGAGCATTCATAGGGCTTTATCACAGATAAGCCCTATGAATGCTCAACTTCATACTAAGAGCTTCAAGGAGTGGTCTTAGCATTGAGGCCTTGAATATCCTCTATAAGTCCTTGATATGAGTATACTTGAATTCATTTCTGTTGTCTGGTGCTCTTATCAACTTAATCACATTGAACGTCTAGACAGGATCCAGCGACGCTTCGTCCGAGCTGTTGGTGTTAGGCTCGGTCACAAGTATCTTGATGTACCCATTGATCTAGTTGAAGCCTCTCTTGGACTTCTCCCTCTGTCTATTAGAAGGCAACAAGCTGTTGCTCTTTTCCTATGGGGAGTTCTTCATGGCACGGTCGATTGTTCTGACCTACTCTGTCGCATTGATCTACATGCTTCAAGACTGACCCGCTCATACAACCTGTTTTTTAACTAGAATCTACAGTTTCCGGTGACAACCGTGTCAAGGTACTATGTACAATATGTACAAGATGACCAGACGTGTCGCCCATACTGTGATGTGGCATCCTCAGTGGTTTCTCTGAGACTACCACTGAGGAGTCTCAGAGAAACCACAGATGAGTCTCAGAGAAACCATTGAGGATGCCACATCACAGTATGGGTGAAACGTCTGGTCATTTTGTAAATAGTACCTTGACGCGGTTGTCACCAGAAACTGTAGATTCTAGTTATGACACCGGCCGCTTAAGCCTAAGTTCTAAACCCTGTTTTTTGTCGGTCGCACCCCACCAACTACATCATGCACGGTCCTCTTCCACGATTACATCTCTAAAATGGAGTTCTCCGTAAATAAATAAATAATTGAGCCTTTTAAAATCCTTGGATACTTTATCTATAGAAGACAGAATGCACCCAATGCTTCTGGAGGAGTGGTAATTTTTATAAAAATATACTGTACCACAATCACCACAATATACTGTTGCCACATCTTTAATTTCACCTGAAGCTCTAGTTATCAGAATTAATTTGCAATCTTGTAATGTTGACTAACTTGTAAATGATCAATCTTGTAATGTTATATCCGTGTATAAATCACCCAATCGACGTTTTTACCAACAAATATCTCTTAAATCTAAGGCAAGGTGACACTCCAACTCTATATATATATATATATATATATATATATATATATATATATATATATATATATATATCTAGTATGGTTTGTTGTCAGCTACCATTTGTTAATTTAAAGCTGCGATGAATATTTGAATAAATATCCAAAAGTCGTGATAGTACCTATATTCACTGATTAAAAATAATAACACTAATTATAGACTAATTAATTTTAATCCAATAAGTTTAACAACCTTATCGAGGCCAAATATAAATAAAATAATGCTGTACAGTTAAACTAAGATCAGTACAGTGTTTTGATACAATAACAATAAATTAAAGTATTACAAAACTAATTTTAGGTTTTGTACTTAATAAGTAAGTACAATAAAAACTAACATTTTATTAAATCTTAACTACTTAAAAATGAATAGTTTTAAAACATAAATTTACTATTTTCTTTCAAGTTAGAATAATACAGATACAGACGACGAATGAATTGAGTGTGACGTGAAATGGAGGCGAGAGTTCACAACGTAAGACAAGTGGTGGGAGAAATAACTTAGAGGAGCTGGCTCCCGAACACGAAAGTGACCCCACATCCTTAGTCGCTTGTGACTGCAACTGCTCTGCTGGGACTGGGAGGCTTCAGCTTCAGTTCAGGCTTCGGCTTCACGTTCACTTGAAACAGCGATGCCAACCTAGGGAGAATTCCCCTAGATTTAGGGAAGTTTTGAAGATCCTAGGGAATCAGGGAAAATACACTAATATTTAGGGAAATATATGCAGTCTTGTAAATAAATATTGAATATATATTTAAAATAAATATAAAATATATTGACGTGTGATAAAACCTTAATATTTGGATTCTTCATACTACAAAAGACTTGGGTTCATTTCATATTGCGTTCAGGGTAATTTCCCGGTAAGTAGGGGAGACAGTGATGATATAGTGGAAACCTTTATGGTATGTTTAGCGTTTAAATTTGAAATCTAGATCTGGTTATCAGTCTCCAGCAGGGCCGGCCCTAGCTAATTTTATAGTGTAAGCAAACAGTAGTTTTGGCGCCCCCCCCCCCCCGATAAACCGTCATACACTACACCGTAGAACGGTAAATGTCACATACCTTGTACCTAACTAAATAGTAAACAAAGGGGAACAAATTAGGAGAAAAAAATAGCTGACAAACCAGAGTTTATGTTTATTTACCAGTGTTCATTTACAAATACAGTGACACATTGTAGACTACAATTACGATACATTACATTATTAAGTTATGTGATGTATGATGGAGAACACAAAATCGTCTACAATCAATATTGTGTGTACAAGTCATTGTTAAACGTCATGTTGTATTACAGACAATTCAAATTAAAAAATAATAGCCTAATAATTATAATTAAGATACTCAATGTTGCAGTTAAAAAGGAATTCGTCTGGCTTTTAATTTTGAAAACTCTTGCAGTAGAATGTCCGTTTCCATTACATTTAGGGCATCATTTTCAATCGCCAAGGTTACTAGACCACTTAAGTGTTCTTGGCTCAAATTTGATCAAAGGTAAGTTTTTATCAGTTTTAATTTGGAAAAACTTCTTTCGCCACTGGCCACGGATACTGGCAGCGTTAACAAGATTTCCAATGGTACAAAAATATTTGGAAAAGTATCCACATAACCACGTTTGGTTATAAAAGACAACGCTCAAGCTGGGTGACTTCTAGGGGGCAGCATTGGTCCAAAGATTTGAAGCTCATCAAACAGCTCATCTCCGTTAATGTCATATTCTTTTGGTTTGTCATCTCCATCACCACCGCTCAAAACTGTTTCAAGGTGTTTGCAGGCTTTCTTCAACTCTGATTCACTCCATGCTTTTCCTAAGCTAGCAATATCATAGAGAAATTTAAAACCTTCACTATGGTTTTCCATCAGTTCAAATCTCTCCTTTAACGAGGATATTGCTCTATCAAGCACAACAAAGAAGAAATTTACTTTAAACAAATCTTAACCAGAACTTGCAGCTTCATCTTCACTCTCGTAAGAAAATTGTTTTTTAACTCTTCTTGGTCTAACTGTTTTTTCTTGTTCAAAGTCACCTGCAACATAAATTTTTTCTGCAAGTTCCTTTGCATCAGTAATGACGCTGTTTAGTCCTTCTTCAGATCTCATAGTTTCCAAAAATGATTTTACACTCTTAAGAAGATCTATTGAACTTTGAAGATCATTTGTGACCTTTTGCATCAGTTTACTAACCATGTTTGTTTTATACAGGATCTCATGCCAAGTTACAATACAGCACAGAAACTTGAAGCTTTGCAGTTTTTTTACTAGTCCTACTGCAGCATTTCTACCAAATGCATCAAGGTTCTTGTCTTGAGAAGCTTCATATAATGCATCATATACTTATTCAATATGGTACCGTACCTCAAGGGTAATAATGCCTCAATTCTACTTTCCCACCTAGTGTTGCAGAGTGGTTTGACTGTTAGACTCGAAACATTTTTCAGCAAAATACTCCATCTTTGAGTAGAACTTGAAAAAAAGTTATATATTTCTTGTATGGTGCTGAAACAGTCTACTGCACTATTGCAAGACAGAGCTGCGTCGTTAATTACCAAGTTCAGGGAGTGGTTTCCACATGGAACATAAAATGCTCTAGGATTTAGATCAAGGATCCTCTTCTGAACTCCAACATGCTTTCCCTTCATTGCTGAACCATTATCATAGCCCTGACCCCTCATGTTTTTAAAGGAATTCCTCGTTCCTTTAGTTCTTTCAATAATGCTTCTGTGAGACCTTCACCTGATGAATCTTTAATAGTAATGAAACCTAAAAAATGTTCTTTAATTACCACATCTTCATTTTCAGTAATCTTCACAAATCTTATCACAAACGTCATTTGCTCAGTATGGCTATAGTCAGGAGTGCAGTCTAATATTATCGAATAATATGTGGCTTGCTGTAGGTCTTGCAAGATTTTATCTTGGATCTTGGCTGACAAGAACAGAATGAACTCGCTCTGGATATTTTTGCTCAAATAATGAACGTGTGTTTCTTTTGAGTTGATCCTTCTCACATGTTCAGCCATAAAAACATCAAACTTTGCTATGTGTTCTACCAATTTTAAAAAGTTTCCGTTGTTACGTTCAAAAAGAACATCCTTTTTCCCTCGAAAGGCCAACCCCTGTGTCCCCAAAAACTGTACTATACACAGTAATCGTTTCAGGACTTGGTGCCAATGTTCAGTTTCAGCATGGATAAGTCTTTCATGTTCTTCATCAATAGTTTTGTTTAATCGTAAACGTACAGAGAGCTCACGCCAAAACGTACAGTTTTTAACATGAGCAGAGGATTTCTCGTGACTGGTCAAAGTCTTGTGTAGGTTTTGCCAGTCAGAATACCCTTGGACACTAGCAAGAAGAGAATTCGTGTTTCCAAACAGTTTGCAAGGAAAACAAAATCTGCATTTTTCGATATTGAGTATAGTACCCAATTTCTGTGAACTTGTTCTCCGTTGCACAGCTTCCTTGTGTAATGATTTGAAGAAAATCTCCTACCTTTACTGTCCGCAGGAAACTCTTTGTCAGTGACTTGCTGAGGCCCTCGTTCAACAAGCACTTTCCGTACCTCGTCATTTATTTTGGGTGGCCACTTCCCACAATCATTTGAAATCACAGGTAATGTGTTTTTGTCCTTGTTCGGTTCCTGGAAGACAAAACAAAACATTATAGTTGGCATCGTGGTGTAATCGCAAGAAATGTATGATGTGTGATAAGTCTGTTAAATTACCCTTTTCAGGATTTCAAATATTTAATGCAATATTTATATCTATATTTTATTATAGTCTATAATAAATAGGCCTTCCTATTTAGGTTTAACTAAAATATAGTCAACATTTTTAAAACATATTTTACACCTATCTATGTTATGGTGGTATAAAATAAAAATTGGTTTAAATAAAAGTCAAATAAGGGCTTAAACATTTGTGTGTTTTTTGTTTGTGGCCACCATATTGAAACGGTAGGCCTAATCATATCATATTCATGATTAATAATCCAACTAAGTTGGCCGAGGTTATTGCTGGACCTATTTATCCTAAAAATGCTAAGTAAGTTAAATAAGTTAAAAAATGCTTCCTTAATCGTGTACCCAAACTTCATTATATAGGCCTATGTAAAACAGAAAAAAGTGTAGAAGCTGAAAGTAAAAAAACTCCGTTATTGTTTGTGCAATTTTGATAAATACCGTAGATTGTTATCAAATCTTCAATAAATTGACTTATTTAGAGTCACTTAAAATGTTATTAACTAATGCAAAACGATATAAGAGAAATTTTACATTAACAAATTAAAATGGTTAACTATTTTAATTAATATATTTTAAAAAATTAGGCTCTAATACGTTATTATAGGATTATTTATTATAACATGGGTTTACTATGTAATTTAACCGTTTTCCTAATTGTAAAATTAGTATATTTCTGGTGTTGAGACATTCCTTAACAAGTTGAAAAAGGTTACAAATCGATTGATCTACTTTCTATTTAATTGGAATTTTTCTAAAATTTTTTACCTGGTTTCGTGTACTAATATAGAACTTGTCTTCTCTATTCTATTATTTTTTCACTGGTATCTACACAACATTTTTGGTATCTGGTATCTATCTAGGGAATTTTTGAGTAATCTAGGGAAATTTTAGATTGTTCATCTAGGGAAAAAAACACTAAGCTAGGTTGGCAACGCTGACTTGAAAGTTGAGAGTTGAAATGAATTTAAATTGGACTTGACTTGAAAAAGTGGTCGTTTGGAGGATATACGTAGTAAATTTGTTTATAAATAAGAATAAATAACCAGGTAATATAAATTTTCTACAATGTCATGGTCGATACACTAAAAGAAATGATAAGAGTGCTGTGTTAAGTAAAATGAGGTCTATTTTAAATTTAACCGCGCTTCTTAAACCTTAAAAACTGACTCTCTGCCAAACGAATGTTGAAATCTTGAAAATGGTCTAAATATCATCACAAACTTTTTGTTACCTGCATGTTGGATAGCCTATTGTAAAAAATGTGGTATTTATGTGCTTTCAAGACGCCTTGCTAATCATGAATTTTTTATCACTAGTGTGTAGAATCAGGTCTATATTTTATGAGAATACAATTTTTATTCCGCGAAAAAGTTGTATGAAAAATGTTGTAAATGCTATTTTTCGATTATCTCAGTGATTTTTTTTAAAAATTTGGTGTAGTTTTTTGTGCTGAACACGAATTAGAAAACTATTTTGGTCTGGGACATTTATTTCTTGAGATATTACGAAAAAAAACTACTTTTGTGACAAATCACCTATGGTGCCCATATGCATAACGTTAATAGGAGCTATGATTGGCCATCAGAAACAAATTTACACTTATTCCTGCTGGAGTGACGGCCAGTAAGCCGTCACGGAGGCCGGACACCTGAATTTTATGCAAATTATGAATTTTATTTGAGTATACAGAAGATTAGGTTAGGTTGTTTGGTTAGGTAAGTAAAAAGTGCATTTTTCGGGCCAAAAAATAATTTTATTGAAAAACCACTTCTATATTTTTGTTCAGCATAAAAAACAAGTAAAAGGAATACAGTACCAAAACGGTAATTATGCACTTTCTTGCCACCAAACAAATTTGGAACATTATGCTTGAAATAGGTCTAGAATTGGTTGTATTTTCACGAGATATGCTTTTTATTCCGCGGAAATAACTTATTTTACCGAAAAATTCGAAAAAACCAATGTCACAACTTTTAGTATTTTTGTCACATTTCCGTTAATTTAAATGGTATTTTAATCGTCTTTTTTTTATTTTGATTTGTTTTTTTTTGCGCTGAATACAAATTTGAAAACTATTTTGGTCTATTAGAGATATTTCTCAAGAAATAACGGAAAAACTACTGTCGCGGCGTATCGCGATTAGCGGCCATTACGCGATCATTATATACAACAACTATTAATCACAAAAACAGAATTCACCTATATTTCCGCCGGAGTGACGGCCGGCAGGCCGTCACGGAGGCCAAACGCTCGAATTTAACGCAAATTACGAATTTTTGTTGAGAAAATAGACATTTAGGATAAGTTTGGTTATGTCAGCAAAAAAGCATTTTTGAGCTGAAAAAATAATTTTACTACAAAACCAGTTATATATTTGTGTTCATCATAAAAAACACATGAAATGAAAAAAAAAATTTGTCGAAAAATAACAATTTTAAAAAAAGTTGGTTTTTTCATTATTAGATAAAAATCTAGTTTTTCGATTGTTCGGTAAAAAACGAGTTTTCCGCAGATGAAATCAAACTCCTTAAGAGATATAAACTCATTTTCCACCACTTTATTAACATGAAATCGTATTTTTTAGAGATGGCAAGAAAGTGCATAATTACCAAAAAACAACACAATCACATAGTTTTTCAATTTGTTGGTAAAAATCGAGTTTTCCGCGGCTAAAATCAATCTCATCAAGAATTATTTACTCAATCTATCTCTTTTTTAACAAGAAATCACATTTTCAGAGGCTTCTAGAAAGTGCAGTTACCAAAAATTTTATCATACTCTTAACAGTGGTAATTATGCACTTTATTTATTACTTCCAACGGTACAAAACCATTTTTACAATGAGAAAAGTAGCTGGCTAAATATGTAAGATAAGCTAACATTTAGCGCATTTAAGACTAAGCAAATACTATGTAAACTGGATGCAATCGACAAAATTCTACTCCTATCAAAAACAAAACAATTGAATAGCAATAACATAATAACAAGTAGAGAATATGGATATTGACTTCTTGCCAATCCTGAATTTTATCATCAGGTAGAATCAGGTTTTCATTTAATGAGAAAACACTTTATTCCATGGAAATAAGGTTTTATAACAATAAAAAAAATATTCGGTACCCTATAGCACATTTTGCATTTTCAAGTTTTTTTTTAAACACTTATACTACAACATTTATTGAGGGAAAACAAATTTGCAAGTTTTACATAGCCTAACTAGAGAAAAAATTGAAAAATGTTTTAATTTATTAAAATATAGCATTGTGGGTATATAGTGCGGAATATTGTCCTGATCAAGAATAGCCTATGTAAAGGGTTTTGAATTCAGACCTTTTGAACACGTTAGCGCCGATGTGGCCCTCTATTGATCCATGCGATCATTCCACAGGGATTGAGTGTTGTTTAAGTATTGAAATGTCTTATATGTACGATGTGATTTGTACGAGTACTTCTGGCCGCCATGGGGCTTCACAGGCCCACGCATGAATGAATGAAATGAAATGGGGTGTTTGTAGCCCTGATGGCTACATAGAATCAGACTTAACGTTGGATATTTAGGACAGTTCTGACAGAAAGTATGTGTTAACCAGAGACCCTAAGAATGTCCATGCAAAATTTCAGCTGAATAGGCTGAGTAGTTTTTGCGTGATTGAGTAACACACACACACCGACACCATTTGATTTTTATATAATCAGATCCTTAGTAAGTCTTGCATGTTATGCAACTCATCAAAATACATACTTTTAAAATAAATATAAAAATCGGTTTTTTGACATAACACTTGTGAAGTAAAAAGATCTGCAAAATCGCAGTTGGCACGAATGTTAAAGAGGGTTTACACCGTAAAAGTGCCTATTTACATAAAGTTATGTTGTATAGGTTAGGTTGGGCACTGTTAGGTTAGGTTTATTTGAGATAATGTAGGTTACATTCTGTTAGGTTAGGTTTAGTAGGGTTAAAGTGGCTTTAAATTACTCTTTGTTAACCTAACCAAAACCTAACATAAACAAACCAAACCTTTATAACATTACCAAACCTAACAACCTCACTAAAACCAGCACATTTCTGGCTCTAACACACTTAACAATTTTCTGAATGCGAAACACTTGCCATATTTGTGATCAGGATGCAATTCCCTTTAAAAACCCATAATATATTTAGCCTACACCAATAACAAAGGATTTTGGAATGAAAGAATTGTTCAGTTTCCTCATTTTCATAATTTTCCCAGCTTTTCCCCCCCCAAAACTTTGCAAGTATTCAATTGAATTTAAAAATATTGCTATCTTTATTAAAAAAACCTACAATATTACTAAAATAAACCCAATCTAAGTTAATAAACAATAAATTAAATTACCTACTTTATATAAAATAAAAGTAATTTATTTTATAGTTTATAATTTTTAGTATTTTAAAAACTAGCCCATTATATGAGTGTTTTGAGGACAATTCTTGAAAGATGCATTATGCTCTATGTGCTATGTCGAATATTTCCCTGTAAGGCCTATACTATAAGGTAACAAAAATTGTTAGTGAAATAATAATGTAAAAGTTTGACTATAAGCTCTTATCCTCCTTGCAGTATTTAATAGGCTTATGTCAATCATTAAAAAACCTTGTAATTTTCTAACCTCTCCATAAAATAATATATAGGTTATATGTAGGCTTATTATACTTCTGGGATTCCCCCAAACAGTCTGGAACTTGCGTCTGGAGAAGTGTAAGGGGTTTTTAGCAACTTGGGGAAAATGTGGCAGAATAAAGAGTGAAGGAGATGGCGAAACTTCTTCATGAAAGAGCATCATTTGTTAATTCACAAACTTTTCAAAAGTTGTGGAATTTGCAATGTGCCTTTCAGGATCATCTGCATTGGCAGAATGAGTTTTCTCCATCATTGGGAATATATGGTCGGGAGAAAAAAGAAGACCTTATATTTGTGTTGTTGGAAAACTTTGAAATATAAATTCGAGCATGTTGTGTTATGATTAAATTCAAGACAATAGTTATTTCAAAGTTTATATATTAATCAGAAAAGTATATAAACAAATCAACAAGCAATGATGATCAACTCCCGGAGCCCAGTTCTTCTAAGTAAAGAGACGTTCATGAATAAAATTTGTTTACATTATTATAAAGTAAAGTCTTTATATATTATTTCTATGTAATTGATTATTTTATCAGAATCTTTGAACATAAGACCTTTATGATTTATAATGTTTAATGTGTTATATTGCCCCCATAAATTAAAAGACCTTAACTCCAATTTTTTCTGAAATTAAGTTTTAATATATTTAGGACAAGAACCTTGTACTAAACAACATTCAAATACTTTATGTAAAAAAATGTTAACTTTAAATTATGAAAAATCATTAACATAAAATGCCTTAAGTCCATGCCTAATAATACAAAACTATTGCAAAAAACCTTAACTCCCAATAATAGCACAAATAAACTCAACTCCAGTGTAGTTAAGGGTTTTTTTAATTTGGCGATGAGGCATTTTGATTTAGTACTTGTAACCCTCTCCTTATTTTGACGAGTTTAATTAAAATAAGTTTTTGTTAATTTGATTTGTTATTGATCAAATTAAAATGTATAAAATATCTCAGGGTTGATATATTTTTTATGGGTAAATTGGTTAGACTATAAAATGTATTGCTATGAATGAAACTCTAGTTTTGTATTTATGATGCTAATTTATTAATTACATCTTTGTTTAGATACTTTAATTTAACAAGACATATATATTTTACCTGTATTTTAAATATTATATAAGTTTCTTTAAAAACTAGGCTAACTAAATTAATTAACTAGAGCTTATCTTAGCTTTTCTTCATGTGATGATGAAGTTCATGGTAGGCTTGAAGTTCATGAACTGTGATGGCTTAAAATACGATGACGGTTCCCTGATTCGTGGCTACATGATCATGGTCAATTATGCCATTGACTTAGTTAATAAATTAGAGGATTATTGATTAAAATCATCCTAAACGATCACCCAGGTTCATGGTCAGTCCGACCACCGGTAGTGAGGTATTACCTGCTATCACGGCACCTGGAGGAAGAGTCTAGTGTCTAGCGTGGCCCTTTGTGTCTGTCTCTGAAAGGGAATGAATTTTGGGTTGGAGTCTTTCTGGTCTTATTAAGCGAAAGTGGGGTTTTAATAAGTCACAACAGTGTACATGTGCTCTGAATGTGGTCTGATAGGTGCTGCTATATTTGTCAACTAACAATGTATTTTCTTTAACTTAAGCTCGACTGTCGTTTTTGACATGTCGACTCCCCTTAGAATGGACTAGTCCGGGATGCAAAACTGAACAGTTGTTTTTTAAGACCAACAATCATTATTGTTTTTATTGTTGGACACTTGTTATTGTTTTTAAGACCAAACAAAAATAAGCTAAAAAACCTTAAATCAATTTTTTTTTCTCAAATTAACTGATGTTAGAGTAAGTTTTCAGGACTTTTCAAATATGCTTTTTCAGTGGATAATGATTACATTTTTTTAAACTGTGGAGTTAAGGTCCTTTAAATTATGACAGCGGAGTAATGAAACTCATTTTTAGTCATTAAATGTATATATTTTATAATTTATCCTCAACTGTCCTATTGTCTTTTTTAGAACTTATCTTACCATTACTTTCATGTATCATTTAATCTTTCCAACCTGTGAGAACTTGACAGCACGTTTCAGATCAAACAATTCATCATCAGGTCTTCTGTTTCATCTCTATTAAGTTAAATAAACATGACACTAAACAGTTCCAGTCTGTTGCTTGTCCACAGCACTGTATCAGTGCGTGGTCTGTATATGTTCAATTTTAATATAATCGTTGGCATATGTCAACCTTGTTTTATTGTATGTGTCATGAGTATTTAAATTAATAGAGTGTAGAAGACCTGATATGGATTGCTGGATCGGCCAGCTCTGACAGATTGACTGATACACGTAAGTAATAGTTGTTCATCGGTCTAGGGCTAAAATGACTGATATTAATAACTTATCTTATACATGGCATTATAGCATTGTAATTAGAATTAAAGTGTTAAAATACTCAAACAAAGTGGTCAGAACGACGCCACCCGGAACAGTGAAATGTGTGCCTTCTGGTTCTTCCAGTGCCCCCAGCCCTCTACTAACTTACCCATACCGTTTGTTCTATAGCCTACTTGCTTATTGGGGTGAATTTTTAAATCTTAATGATTTCACAAATCATTGTAATATTTAAATAATGTAAAACATGAATAGCAGTAACTTTGCATAGCAATAAAAATGTGTTTAAGACCCAATAATAATTTAAGACCCATGAGCCATTTTAAGTATTGTAGCAAATGATAGGTCTAGTTGACTTTTATTTCCTTTAACACATTCGATGCTGAAAAAATAAGTTATAAACATGTCAGATACTAAAATAATATTTTGTACCAAAACAATACCTTATATAGTCAGGAAACAGGGTTGATACACCAAATCCAGTTTATGGCCTCAATACTGATAGATCAGGGCTTCCGAAGTGATCGTCCGCCGGTGACCGAGCCGCACATCGCAACGAAACCCATGCGCGCCACGAGACGCCTGCCGCAATTAGAACAGGAGGGTCGCATTCCTGAAGTTGAAATACGCTATACAGGAGTATCATTTCCGATATCAGAATCATCAGATTCATAAGAATCAGAGTCATCTGAAGCATTTCCCATCATCTGACGTTGGATTGGGTCATCAACTTCACCATCACTGTCGGCAGGTTCATTGACAAAGTCAGGAGCCGAAGATGGCCCAGGAGTTGGTTGAAACATTGCAGAAAAGAATAAAACACTATACAAATATATTTACAATATAACACAAATCACAATACAATATAACACAACACGATACTAATGTTTCACTATTATACACAAAAATAAAATGGTAACTGGCTCAACTTGGCTCAAAATGGCGCGATCCACGAACGAAGAACAAGGAAATGTGACGCAAGAAACAGGCTATAATGTGGCGCAAATCCGACCCTTCTAAGCCAAAGGGCTAGGCGACACTGAAGCCTACAAGCCAGTATTGATCCATCCACCGCAGGCGACCGATCCGCTGCGCGCGCAAGCACTACTATCACCCTCGTGCGTGTGACCCACACACAATGTGTTAAAAAAGACTATTGTATCATCTACATAAAATCAAATGTTCAGATTGTCCGAATATATATATATAGGACAGACAGACCATTCTTTCAAAAAGCGTTTCATTGAACACCTACCCAAGAACGTTAATAAGCCTTAAACATCTCGCTTTGCTGAACATTTAGTTTTTATGTTTTTAGTTATGATGTTCGCTTTGCTGAAACAATCATAACATTAAGGAAATTGACAACAACCTAGATATTCTCCATAAATGTAATAAAGGTGCGAATGAATACTATAGAGACTTATGAAATATATAAAGCCATAAAGAGCAACCCAACTACTGTGCTTAATGAAGAATTAAAATTCTCTACAAATATTTTATTTGATCGGATTACAAGTTTGAGTCAACCTATGAAAGAAGAGATAAAATTGTTTAAGGTCAAGTAGGCATTGGATAACATAGTTCCAGCTGCACGCTCAATCCAAATCTGACCATCATACCAGCCGGCCGTGTTATCATGTGTTTTATTTTTGTCTAATGTTTTTAATGTGACCGTTTTGACAACTTACAGTGTATGTGAGCATGGAGTTCTTGCTCTGAAACTGGTAGTCCAATAAAAATATTTTGTAGCTGAATACGGCAAAGGTACGTTAACCTTATTATTTGTTGTATAAATCAGCGCAGGAGTCTTTAACAATGAATAAATTAAGTGTTGTTTATTCCGCAATAAGTAAGATAAAACTTTAATACTACACCTTGGTGGTTCAGCAAATAATCTGCTAATTAAGTTTTGCAGGGTTACTGCTAATACAAGTATGAAAAATAGGCCTGTTGTATATATATACATATATATATATATATATATATATATATATATATATATATATATATATATATATATATATATATATATATTTACTTATTTCCCAAGGATAACAAAATACAACAAGACTTTACATCACATTTAGTATAATAATGTACATGCACAAATCCATATAACATGAAATAGACAAACTCGCACGCAGAAACAAATACACAAATGTACGTACTTACACGACACATACGCATGCACGCACCAATGGATGATTGTAAATATAATGAAAAGATTTGTATACATCAAATTTCTGAAAACATACAACGAAATAAATGAAAACAACATAGACATACATGCACATATACTTCTTGTTGTTTATTATTTTAATCTGACATTTTGTACATTAGGAAGTTGTTATTTACGAAATAAATGATTTCTGATTTCAGGGAGATATAATTCTCTGCTGAGCTGATTGTGTTACTGTCATAATATCTCAACATTAAGTGCAGAATGGAACAAGTAAAGGTAAAGGAACCATGCTGCTAAGACTAGATTATGTATGCATTTTTATAACTGGAAGAGATTTTGCTTGATTACTTATTGAAACAGGAAATTTTACCAAAATGCTTGTGCAACAAGAAAAATTACTAAACAAGTTAAATAAACTGTATGCATCATTATTTTGGATAAAAGTCCGAGTACTAGTATTTTGGACAACAATCAATAGTATAGACGAATCTATATAATTGTAGTTATGACAGTATTTTTTTTTTTTTAAATTGATTTAACTGTGTATGCCTAGGTACCCCTGGACTACAACGAAAAACGTATTGTAAAGGTCCTTGTTAAACGTTTGGATGAGTACTGTGATTCCATTAAAGAGGAACCAACATTGGAAAAAGTAAGTTTTGATAGCTGTATAGGATAGCTAATATATAATAATAACTAAATAATTTGCCGTACTTATTATTTTGTTATTTGTTGAGGTTTTACTATAAGGTTTTGAGATTTTGAGTCAACGCCACTTGTAACATCATAAGATCATAGTTGTCAGATAAAGTTTCAGAAGTTGATATGAGTCTCCTCTAATAGAACTCTACACTGGATAATTGCTTCAGAAAATGATCATGGCTATAACCATTGACAATTGAAACAATAAGACTGTCCACTCTTATGGGTCACTGTGAAGCCGGTTTTCCTGTTTAGTGAAAATAGTTTATAATAGGTTTTACAGGTAGTTCCAGCAGTGTCCCTCTCTACCTCACTTCATCCTTCTGTCTGTCTCTCTCCAGCACACATGAAAGTGACTAATAGCTGTATGCCAAATAGTTGTCCAAGCGCTTATTTGTAAGGTCGGTAGCGTAGTTGGTTCAATCCCAGCTTCATGTGCTAAAGGTTCTCAGTTCGATCCCAATCAGAGTCAATACATTTTGAGAAAGATCAGCTGATAATCACCGGCTGTTCATTTGTCATTGGGCTATTAATTAATGACACTTTCTAAGGAATGGTCGGCCTTAGTTTGTAACAATGACTATATTTGCTCATCTACACTCCTCACACTCATTTGAAATCCATATTCGCCCTTATCTTAGTGACCCTTATAGTACAGTGACGCTTAAGAAAACTGTACCTTGTCATCACTATCTTGATACACATAAAACAAACAAAATATTTAAGCACTGTGAACACCACTCACCTCAACATGACATGATCCTACCTCAAAGGAGTAGGTTGGGCCAATGTAGAGTGAGAATCGATGTTGTTTCGTCAATTTATATACATGTACCTACCCACCACTACACAGACAGTGGTACTGACCCACCCACCCACCGCTACACAGACAGTGGCACTGACCCACCCACCCACCACTACACAGACAGTGGCACTGACCCACCCACCCACCGCTACACAGTCAGTGGCACTGACCCACCCACCCACCGCTACACAGACAGTGGTACTGACCCGCACGCCCACCGCTACACAGACAGTGGCACTGACCCACCTTCCCACCGCTACTCAGACAGTGGCACTGACCCACCCACCCACCGCTATACAGACAGTGGTACTGACCCGCACGCCCAACGCTACACAGACAGTGGCACTGACCCACCTACCCACCGCTACTCAGACAGTGGCACTGACCCACCCACCCACCACTATACAGACAGTGGTACTGACCCGCACGCCCACCGCTACACAGACAGTGGCACTGTCTGTGTAGCGGTTGGTGGGTGGGTCAGTGCCACTGTCTGTGTAGCAGTGGGTGGGTGGGTCAGTGCCACTGTCTGTGTAGCGGTGGGCGTGCGGGTCAGTACCACTGTCTGTATAGCGGTGGGTGGGTGGGTCAGTGCCACTGTCTGAGTAGCGGTGGGTAGGTGGGTCAGTGCCACTGTCTGTGTAGCGTTGGGCGTGCGGGTCAGTACCACTGTCTGTATAGCGGTGGGTGGGTGGGTCAGTGCCACTGTCTGAGTAGCGGTGGGAAGGTGGGTCAGTGCCACTGTCTGTATAGCGGTGGGCGTGCGGGTCAGTACCACTGTCTGTGTAGCGGTGGGTGGGTGGGTCAGTGCCACTGACTGTGTAGTGGTGGGTGGGTGGGTCAGTGCCACTGTCTGTGTAGTGGTGGGTGGGTGGGTCAGTGCCACTGTCTGTGTAGCGGTGGGTGGGTGGGTCAGTACCACTGTCTGTGTAGTGGTGGGTAGGTACATGTATATAAATTGACGAAACAACATCGATTCTCACTCTACATTGGCCCAACCTACTCCTTTGAGGTAGGATCATGTCATGTTGAGGTGAGTGGTGTTCACAGTGCTTAAATATTTTGTTTGTTTTATGTGTATCAAGATAGTGATGATTTTGAACTTTTTGTTTTTAAAAGATGAGAAATCATGGCTGTGTGGCAAGCTACCACAATACTCCCTTAAATATGGAAGTTTGATTTTTCTTCATTCCGTAGATGAATATATAAGTTTTTTAAGCTGTTTATTATCAAGATCGTGTGCCTGTATGTTAAAAGCTGAATTGTAATCTTCCAAAGATGGCTTTTTATGATGTATATGTATCTTTTGATACCTATCCAAAAATGGCCCACTTTTGATTCCGACAGGTTTAATATTTTCATTGAGGAAATATGAGGGCTTAAATCTCAAAAGTGGGTTTTAAAGATGACAACCACTCCTGCTTTCATACTTATCTCAACATAATATATGCCCGCAGAGATGCAGCTTGCTATTATAGACCTGTCAGTTTCATTTATGATACCAACTACACTGTATCAGAGAATGTACGTAGGGACTATTGGTATTATGATTATATACCTCCTGACTTGCAGTCAGGTTGGATCAAAGTTTATCTTGGCTTGTGGAAACAGGGGTAATGTCTAATATGAGATAATCAGTATTAGAGATTATGTTTTTAAGCTAATGTCAAATATGTTTGTTTAGAAGCTTCCTGGCTATGATGACCTAGTGAATGTAAAAGTGGTTTTAAAACGTTTGGAAGGAGAGAATTTTGAGGATAAACCAATATTAAAAGAGGTAAATTAAAAACTTATATAAGAATATTAATCAGATAAGTAGTACTGTGTTGATGAATAGATTTAAAATAATTAACAATATGGTAAAATAGTTACCTCTGTTTTATTCCACAATCTATCTTGCGATTTTACGGCACTACCGGTTTTAAAGGATGTCCTTCATCTTTAATTGTAGTGTGCCACGGCACATTCCACAAACAGTAGGCCACCCGACCCTAAATAACCTGAGGCCCAGACTTATCCGCTCCAGTACTACTGCTGCTACGAAGCCCTCTCTACAAAGATGGCACTCTATAACGAGGCCGAAACGAAAAGCTCCTGATGTTGTACATAGTTTGACATGGTCGGACCACTGAGCCCATATGGGCGGGCGGGTGGGCCAGTACCACTGTGCCTGTAGGGGTGGGTGGGTTAATAACACCATGCTTGTATGGGTGGGCGGGTGGGTCAGCAGCACCGTGCTTGTATAGAGGGGCCAATACCACTGAGCCTGTATAGGTGGGTGGGTGGGCCAGTACCAGTGAGCTTGTATGGGTGGGCGGGTGAGGATATTGACTACATTGACTGTGGAAGCTTCTCCAGGAAAAATAAATTTCATTAAATTGTGAAAAGAAAAGGAATCAACAGACCTGGTAAACTGTAGATATACTCATGGCTTGTGAAATATTTTGGAGCCACCGGACCTTCCCCAGTCACAACACAACTATTGACTTTTACTAACTTTGATTTTGTGTGTGTTAACTATGCTTATGTCTATTTATTTATCGAATAATGCCTGAAGGTATATATGCATTAGGCGTAAATTGATAATTTTACTATAATGGATATATCTATTTGCCACAAAGAAAAGTTACTCATAAGTTGTTTACTTTTTGCCAGTGAACCAATTATTTAAATCTAAACATGTATACTTTTACGACTTTGTTTATGATGAGGGTTTGTGTTTGAGATAATGTAAGCAAAGAGGACAAAAAATAGCAACCAAGAACATTTACTAAAACATTAATTCTGAAGTAAAATTGTTAGCAAGACAATTTTTAAAAAACTCTTCTGTTCATATACCAGTCATGTAGGTGTAAGTGGCCTAGCAGCAAGGTAAAATGAAAAGTACGCATTTATTTGCACATAACATTGTTTTTGTTACAAAGAGGTAACATTCTCATTCTACATTCTCATTCTACTGAATCTATGAAATTAAAACTAAATACAGATCTTAAATTGATCAATATCAAGATTCAATTTAGATCAAATTATTTCAGATTTTTATTTCAGAGGTTTTGTGACGTCTGTCAATTAACACGTTAACATGTCAATCCACTATGTTCCTCTAAACCACCGTTTTTTATTTATATAATATCAGTGTAGGAACAATGTATATATATTAAAATATTACATTATATATATTAAAAAAAAACAATAAAAAGTGGTGGGGGTAATTGTAGTACCGATTGGGTAGACAAGAATCTTTTTCAACGTATTAGGCTATGTAAAATTTCTTGCCGACCCAATCGGGTCGCTCCCTGATTTCATAACCTGTGCAACATTTTCTTAGTAAGTTTGGTAGTGCAGCCTGTACAGCTGACTAAAATGACAGCTGTTGTTCCATCCGCCAACGTTTGTTGCTGGCCTAGTTCCCGCGTAAATCTAGTTTCGCGCATACTAGATTTACAGGACCTGTTTTTCAAGTGATTCGTCATCAGTCTGCTGTTATAATAACGGAGTCTGCGCCACTCCGATAAGGGCATTTCTTCTTTGGTGTTTTCCAGTGATCAAAATGAACCTAGAATTATCAGTAATTAGTACCTTCGGGTTGTAACCAGTGTTGCAGTGCAATTTCAATAATCTACTATTTGTATTTACTGAGAAAAATGATAGATATAGTTCCTTGTAAACAACAAGCTTATCGGATTAAACACTTTCTAATAACCTCTTATCGGATCATATTTACTGTAATAGCGCAAAAAAAGGACAACAATTTTATCCACAACATCCCTATTGGAAATCAAATTATCCAAATAGAAGATGTGTCCAAACATTTTGCCCTTAAAATGTCTTATTAGATAACAACATTTCCGACAACCTAAGTATGAACAAAAATAATACCTATAAACTGTCCTATTGAAAATTATCTTCACCGATAACCAATATTATTAATTAGTAACCCAACCTTAAAAATGTATAACATTTTACATAATTATTATGCTTTGCCAATAGACACTCTAATTAACAAATACCTATCAGAATTTTTATTTTACCCTAAAAAGTATATACAACAAATTATTCTAAATGTCTAAAATAATAATATATTATTTATTTACTGTTTATTTTGTATAACATAAGCATAATTTGACATGTTATTCGTTTACGATATTCGTAAATAATTACGCCAACCCATTTGGACTGGCAATTGCCATAGCAACGCCACTCTATACTCTAGCTCTCCTGGTACCCAATTTCTTTGTTGACATAGTGCCATTTATTGCCACTAGAGTGCAATATAAAGCTACCTACAGATTTTTTTTTCAAACTACTGCAAATCATGAATTGCCGACCCGGTTGGGTCGGCGGTGATTGTGAACCCCACAACCACTGCCGGCCCAATCGGGTCAGCATGGCAGTTCCGTGTTAATACTGCTTGAAATAAGTGTTGAGAACAAAATTAATTACTTTATACCAACCAGTGTATTAGTTACCAAGTTTATCAAGTTTAGTGTCAAGGTACTCACGGCCAAGAGCTAAGTTTGTAAGAGGCCTTTAGCAGTATTCCAATACAACTTTGTTCAGTCTTTATCAAGTTCACCGCCTTTCTTACCATTAAAATGTGAATTGTAAATGTTTGCAATTCTTGATAAAAATACAACATTAATATGATATATTTGTCAAGATTATCTGATTCAACAATATCTGAGTTTTTATGTATATAAGCAAGTTTTTTGTTAACAATATTCGTTATTTGTGTGCAAGTTATTCTAGAAACGTATCAAGTGGTAAATTAAGGAGCAAACAGTTTTTTAGGTAGAATGTTATGGTATGGGTGCGCATGAATTGATTTGTTGTGTCTCTGACAAGGTACCTCCAGACCTTGATGACAAACATGACCTTAAGGAGATTATCACACCTTTGGAAGAAAACTGTGTGAACTCCTTTGAAGACAAGCCAATTTTAACAGAGGTAAATCTCGATAGAATGTATTATAATTACATAATTATTTAAGCCTATGAACAATTATTGTGTTAAAGAATAAAAGATAACTAAAAACATGTAATTATTTATGCTAGCATAAATGTAAATTTAGGATGGGTGGGTTATAAGCAGTGTGAATTTAGACTTGGTCCTCCAAACTAGTACCTTCCTTCTCCAACTGTCTAAGCTTGGGGACTCTCATGTTGATCATATCGCTAACAAAACCTTAAAGGTCGAGTCAAAGTGAGATTGCTATTGGTTAACTAAACTCCTTTACTAACTAAACTCCTTTCGATTTTACTAGCCAGACACCTCAGGGAGGTAACTCCAGAATTCTGTACTTCTGTATATGTGCAAAGGATTCGCTTTGAATGAGCTGGCAGAAGTGTCTAGGTGAACAATTCACCCTTAAAGGCGTCTCATCATCGTCTAAACCGATACTACCTAAAATCTTTCTAACCCAGATCATATTGCCTTGTTGGCATGTTACGTCCATGTTTGGACTTGAAGCCCACAGTGCTATGATGCAGAGCAGAGCTATTTAATTTATACAAGTTTACAAATTAAAGTGTTTAAGCCCACAGTGGCTTAACACAGAGCAAAGCAACCTAAATTACGGGAGTTGACAAGTTTAACGATTTAAGCTCACAATGCCATAATGCAAGGCAGAGCTATAACATTCAATTTTAAGCCAACAGTGCTATATATAACACAGAGCAGAGCTATTTAATTTACAATAGTAAACAATTTAATGGTTTAAGCCCACAGTGCTACAACGTAAGGGTGAAGCCATAAAATTTAGTTTTTGGCACACAGTGCTATAAAGCAGAGTGGTGGTATTTAGTTTATGCTAGTTAACAAATTAAACTATTTAGGCCCACAATGCCATAACACAGAGTGGAGCTATATAATTTAGTTTCATTTATTACGAATATTGAAGTAAAAATATTTTAGAACTTAGGCTTAAGCCTAATGTCTAGAAAGTTATAAGCATTTATCGTTATAAAAAAGCATTTATCGTTATAAAAATATTTTGGCTACTCTAGTCTGATCCGATGTAAATAGGAAACAAGATCAAACTATGATATTAAAATTCATCTCCTTAAAAAAAGTGTAAGGAATAGAAACTTCCTTTGCCAAGCTTTGGGACTTGAAACAAAATATGTAAATTTATGAGGGAAACTTTGTCATGAAATTTACTCTTGAGCTTCTTTAATAAAGGGGAGAGTCTTACCATACACACAGTATACTGTCAAGGTTACACACAGGCATAGTGTCCCTTCCAGCTCTCAGCCGTAGTTGCACTGACAAGTGCTGTCGAAGACCCATACTTCTTATACTCCCCCCCACCATGTCTCTAATCGGTTGTGAAAGAAAGTAGGTCAGCAGAAGTGTTCGCCGACCTTGTTCGACTTTCACCGTCACTCCTTCGTACTTACTGAATAAAAGTTTGTGGAGGTAGCTAATTGGTGACTCTATTAGAAAACAAAAAAATCTTCCCTTATAAATGGCAAATAGTTAGTAAAAAAACTTTTCCCCTAAGTAAATGAACCGTTACAACTTGGCAATCTTTTTGATCATTATATGCACGTGTTTTAACAATAATAATTATTTGAGTGCAGGTTATGCTAAAAAGGTAATAAGAAAAGCTAAAAATTTTACAGTTTTTAAAGACTTATGTTCGCATGTATTGACTTGTTGTGTCTGTCCAGGTTCCTCCTGACCTTGATGTCAAACATGATCTAAAGGTGCTTATCAACCCATTGGAAGAGAACTGTGAGAACTCCTTTGAAGATAAAGCAATATTAAAAGAGGTAAATATTGAAAAAGTATATTATAATTTAAGGATTGTCAAGCCTGCAAATAGTTACTGTTTTGAACAACAAAACATAACTTAAATAAAAACATGTGTCTTTTTATGGTACCATAAATAAATAAATGCATCAAAAAATTAATGCGATTCGATTCAAGTTGTTGATGCATCAAAAGTAATCTGATGCATCGATAGTGCCACGATGCATAAGCAATATCGATGTCCCAGAATTATTCTTATGTACCAAAATGAATTAAGAAAAAATTCCTTTTTAATCAATAATATTTATTGGTACGTCTTTTAGAACTAAAATTCCCCTATATCTTGACGATCTAATAATAAATAATAAATATTATTTTCATGTGTAAAATAAAATATTTTCCAATGAGATAATTGTAAAGTTATTGTTAGTTTAGTTTGTTTTCGTTTTGACTGGACAGAGATGGCTGCGATTGAACACAAAGCTGATTATATTGTGATAAAAGATACAGAGGTAGACCAGGAGATAACTGGTACTGATATGAACATGATATAAGTCCATCAAGCAATGCGTATAGGTATTTTACTTTACGTTGTTGCAGCGCACACAAACCAGTAGAACATTCCCATACAGAAAGCCAGTAATTTTTTTGGGATTGGTATTTCATTAAAAAAAGTAATAAGAATTGTTCCATATTTAATTGGAATAGTGATATTAGGATCTTCTATTGTTTTTCCAAAAATTGCTGATAACAGTCTGAGTATTGCTGATAACAGTATTGCAGATAACATCATTCAATTCGTTATTGTGACTTGTTATCACTTCCTGTCTGATAGGGTACCTGGCCTCTACAGTCTATACTTTTTATCAAACATTTCTGGATCAAAACACAGAATTTCTTGTTTTATAAATTCAAACGTGTTGCATTTTTAACAATTCATGTTCGTCAATTTCGATTTAGTTAGTCTGTTGGCTCTCCCTTATTAATTTTCATATATTGGCTAAACAATGATGGATTGTTATCCATAAATCAAAATTATGTGATATAGTTTGTTTTATTTATCTATGGATATGTGACTACATTTATTTCAGTCAACTCATTGTCAGTTAAAAAATAAAACAGTTATATAGCTGTTGTTATTTTCCAACAATAATAGTGATTAACAATAATTATGTTGTTTTCCATAATTTTATACGTTCTTTTTGCCTGTGAAATATTTTATTTTAACTTTAACAAATTAAATTTTAATAATTTTGACCAGTTACTCTTCCACAACAACATAAAGTATACTATTGGCATTTCAATTTAACGAATTTAATACAGAGCCATCAACTCTCTTTATTACTACCTTTTCCTATATTCATCCCTCTTTTGAATTAATTACATAATCATGCTTAGTGTTATCCCTTTGTGCCCGAAGGAGTATTTGTAGTTTATCCTCGGTGCTCAATTGGCCAGCTGTACTGGCCGCAGCCATTTGCTCGCAAAGTGCACATTCGATTTTGCTGTAATGTTGCCAGAGCTCGAACGTCCAGTAGGGCTGACCAAGATAGAATACGTGTATTGCTCGAATGGCCAGTACCACTGACCACTAAACACAAACTTTATTTTATAATATTGTATTTGTTTTACAGTGCCTGGTTAGTGCTGAATCCTATCGAGTGATTCTTGAGCTAAATAACCATCTGTTTGTTTACATTACTTTCGCACCAAATACCTTGTTGACAGTAAGGTTACTTAGCAACAATGTACGAGTGATATTGTAGTGTGTTAATAGTGATTGATCTGAGTCACATTTTATGTTCTTAATCAGCTCTAAATGTTATTATTTTGTAAATACTTGTAATTAATATCATGCAGTAAAAAATTGAAAGACTAAGAAAAAGTTAATATCTTATTATTGTGTTAAAAGTTAAAGTCTAATCTTATTATTGTAAAGTCCTGCTTTATAGCAGTATTTTTATAATTGTGTGTTAATAATTTACATTCACAAATTAGACCTATATTTCTTAAATGTATGTATATCTTAGTATTAGTAAGTTTCAATAAAAGTTATTTGTAAATATGCTTTTAATTGCCCTTTAAACATTTAAATGACTGCAAATAGCACAGCAGGTGTCATTTAACAAAAAAACAAATATGACCTTGTGAGGTAAACAACAAATATGGCTGCTTAGGCCGCAGTGAAAGGGGCGGGCAGTGGTACTGGCCATTTGAGTGGCGAGGACAAATTACTACAAAACAAATGTGAGTTGGTTGTGACGCTGCGTGGTCAGTACCACTGCCATTTCGAGCCCAAAGGGTTAAACAAATTTAACAAATAAAACCCTGCAATTTTATAATTTTGTTTCAAATTAGTTGTGATTTATTGTGCTTTAGTCCTACTGCATTTTGAGAATTCCTTCATGTTACATTCCTTAATATATTTTTTTTAATTTACCTTTTTTTATATAAAGTTTATTTTTATATTTTTGTTTCTTATATATAATATGAACTACCTAACATTAATATGATAACAAAATTTATATTATAAATTTTTTTTATGATATCATATCATATCTTTCTTTGTACTATCAAGGTATGCTACTTGTAACAAAAGGTATTATTGTTACTCTACCACTTCTAAAACTTAATAAAAACCATGAATTCTGTATGTGCACATTGAATCGAAAATAATTTGCTGCATCGCACAATCCTAGAACTAAGAGCAATGTGACTTCAGATTTGAATGTCTAATCTAGGACTTCATGCTGATTTAACAAGGAAACTAAAGTATAGTCCTTGATTGATGCTCTGACCTACTTACCATATAAGAGTTAGGGGGGGTAGCTCGGTGATTCTATAAAAAAAACCAAAAATCTTCTCTTATATTTGACCAAAAGCTCGTAAACAAACTTTTTTCCCCTAAATAATTGAGCAGTTACAGCATTCGCAATCTGTGAATCTTTTTTGATCATTATATGTAAGTTTTTTTAACAATAGTAATTATTTGAGTGCAAGTTATGCTGAAAAGGTAATAAGAACATTTCACAGTTCTTAAAATGTTACAGAATGGGTTCGCATGTATTAACTTGTTGTCTCTCCGTCTAGGTACCGCCCGACCTTGATGACAAACATGATCTAAAGGTACTTCTCACCCAATTGAAAGAGAACTGTGAAAACTCCTTTGAAGATAAGCCAATATTAAAAGAGGTAAATTCCATCAAAGTGTATTATGAATAAATCAATAAATCAATAAATCATTAATGAATTATTAAAGCCTGCTACCAATTATTGTGTTAACGAATAAAAGATAACTTTAAAACATGTAATTTTGTATGCTAGCATACTTGTAAATTCAGAATGAGTGAGGTGCAGTGTGAATTTAGACTTGCTTCTCTAACCTAGTATCTTTCTTCCTGAAGTAAGCTGGTAACTCTGATGTTGGTAATGTTGCCGACAACACCTTATTTGGTTTGCCATGTATAGAATATCAACATTTTCAACATAAGACTAGTATATTTTGAACATATTGAATCACATATATCATTTGGGATAAGTATTATGGGGCTCATGAAAAATAAACACATGGTAATGTTACATTGCGCAATAAGAGCAATCCGACGCCCATACTGTGTTACATTTGGGTTGGAATAAGACATTTAAAGATAAATTAAGTGAGTTAAAATATACTAACAATGTTCAGTAATAATATTGAAAAATTCATTTTGTACAGAGTTAAAATTATCTTTGTAATTGATGATTATCATCAATATGCATCCAGATATAGAGGCAACTCTGCAATACCAAACTATAGGGTAATTCTATTAAATAAAAAAAAGGCTACTTATACAGGTAATTAGTAGAATGTTAATAATTACCCAATAATTTACGAATATTAATTGATAATGCTGATACATTCAAGATCACTTTTTCTTTCTTTCCTTGGCCTATTTTTACAGAGGCATTTTTATTTTGAGGTACTACAACGTTTGTTAAGGTTCAAGGGTCAAGCAAAATGTTGAGGTATTTGAAGAGTATATATGCTGTTTAAACATTTTTATTTAACTGAGAAAAGTTTTGAAAACAAAATAGGTCTTGATTAGATCTCTCGTGGATTCAATTTCATATTACAACTGGCCTGAGTGTTATTATCTTAGAACTTCAAACTGTTATCAGTTATATTTTAATCTATCTGTTTTAACCTTTATACCGTCACAGACGCCGTACCGCAGATAGTGTTACTTTCCCGTAACATCATGGACGCATTACGGCGCAATTGAGTATAATGGCCTTTATTGTCCTTAACTGCTGTTTTATCATATGTTTGGGTCAATGCTATTACATTTGGTCCCTTTACACCGTATCTAACCCATATATGGGCTTCCCGCTCAATAAAAATGGTGGGTTAGTGGGCAGAGTCAATCCCTTTGTCTTACGTGTAATGCCATAGACACTGTACTGCGCGACTTCCACTGCAGCTGGCATTGTTACCAGTATTTCATGTGCCTATTGTAATATACTGCGTTACTTTATTCTTATTTGTAGTTTTATATTGTTGTTTATTTTTAGTTGTGTAAGTGTATTGTTATTTATTTGGCCTATTACGTAAAATATGGCTCATATTGAAGACGTGAACTGTGACGATGTTGTGCATGATGAGGACTACTACTCAAAAAATAAATGATTAGGAAGTATTCTTTTCATAATTTAATTCATGCAACCATTTATTTGATTAAGGCTTATATAAATGTTTTTCAAAATGATTATTCAAATTTTAGAAAACTTGTAACTTTAATCAAATTTTATGTAAAATAAACATTGTAACATATATTTTATACATTATCCAACAATACAAATGATTTAAAAATATTTTAAACTCTTTTTTAGCATTGCAACTACCTTAACCCTAGACTGTGAATACTAGGTGATCTATTATGAACTCCCAACTGTTTCAGGGCTTTGCAAGCTTTTTTTGTAAAAATGATAAACATTACTAAACATGCTCCAAATGTCAATTTTATCATTTCGTTTTTCTTCTCAAGAACTGTACTTTCACATACTACCATCAAAACTTACAAAAAAGAAATAGTAAATAAACATTGTCTAGAAAAGATTGAAAAATTAAAAAAATTTGTACGTTAATTATAACTTGTAACCCTCCTTAGGAGCAGTACAAAATTTTTGTAAATAATTCCAAGATAGCCAAATTATTTTGTGCACTATAAAAATATGTTGTTACATTTTATATAAACTACTAGTTGTTCGTTAACATAAAACGCAAAAATGAAAAAAATGTGCAAAGTTACAGTATGATCATTGTAGGTAATCAAATAGTACATGTAAAAATTCTAGAAAATTACCATTGAATAGACAAGAAAAAGTTTTTTAGGAAAAATAGTCATATTGTACCCATATACAAAGTTTTATATTTTTAGTTTGTTGTAGAAAATAAAAATTTCACCACGGAAACGAAAAATTCTGTGAAAAATTACATAACAATACATAAATAAGGGGTACTTATAATTTTTGATATTTTTTGCTACATGTACTTTATTAGTACAATATATTAGCTACAATAAAATATATGAATATATTCCAAAAAGTATAAAATTTATAACACCAAAAGTCAGTGTGCACGCTCTTGAAAAGATGTGCATATTGTAATCATAGTAAAGAATATTAACATTTTCTTAGGATTTTTTCTGAGAACAAAAACTGATAAAACAGATATTTCTGAATGGAAATATAACAAAATAATTATATTCGTGACAAAAATAAAGTTTTGACGTAGGATAATAACATACTACGTTATATTGTTATCGATAAATAAAATAAAAGTGTCACTTGGGCGAACACAAACAATACATATTGCTTTTTTTTCAAGATCTTAGATTATTATGAGAATGCTAAACTAATACCATATTTTTACATGTCTTATTTGATCAAATGGATAAAAAATAAATGTTTTGGCTAGTACCTACATAAAAATATATACATGGTTGTAAAATTAAAATACACTAAAAAAATGAAATATTTTACTCACTCTTAGTTCTCCAGCTTGTTTTTAGCCTTATATTGCATTATTTGTATGTAGGATTGTTATTATTATGATTTTGAATTGTTAGTGCTAGTTTTTTTATAAATATAATGTAATGTTGATTAGTGGTAGGACTTGTTGAACAATACCTAAAACTAATTTCCTTTTATGTACTGTCACTTCCACTAAAATATATTATATTTGAACTACAATACAATGTGGTAAATATGAGTGGTTGAGAGAGAGCGTTGTGTATAAACAAAAATCTCTAAACGTAAACTGACTGCTGCTCTTCTACATCATCGTTGACACGTGACCATTGCCAACGTACAGCACGAAATTTCCTCGAGACGGTACCGACCGACGCAAGAACTTTCTGGCTTTCTACCCAATTTTTTATTTGTATATATCGCAATAAATAATTTATTTATTACAACTTTTTACAACAGCTTGTAACGTGTGTCTTTTGAAAGAACATGCAAACAAGGGTATACAAACACATTTTTTGTAAAACAACCATAGCACCTACAACATTGCAATTTGTTTCGTTGGCTAGAATATTTCATTCGCTGCAGACTGACAGTTTGTATACCTGATTCCAACTATTGGTTATTGTACAGTTATGTGACAAACATCGACCATTTTTCTAACTCTTTAACCTCGCCGGGCGGGAATTGAGTGGGAATTTCAAATTGCACGTTTTAATTTTATTCCTATATTTATAAAATTGTATACAAAAATGATTAAAAATATGAAAAGTACAGAACAGAACATTCTGTGTTGATTGGCGCTTGCTTTATGGTAAACATATGTTTTATTGAGTTTTACAAAAAAGCACGTGACGTACCTATTTCCACAATCGCGTATACGTTTGAAAATAGCACGTGAAGCGCCAGGATTCACGATCTAGGCTTTAGATTAAATTTGAGGATTCGCGTATACGTTTGAAAATAGCACGTGAAGCGCCAGGATTCACGATCTAGACTTAAGATTAAATTTGAGGATTCAAATAATTTTTTTTATAAGTAATGTAATCTCAAAGTTCATGAAATTCATCACAACGCTTAAAGGGTTAAAATATATCAAGCAATTTAAATGTAGTATTTTGTTGTTTCAACACTGTTGTTATTGGTAGGCCCATCTTTTTAATTTTATCTCAAGCCTTTTTTATAAACTCAAAATTATTAAAACTTCAGTAAATCCAAAATTTTATTCAGTGCCTTGTATTGTTTTCTTGTCAATAAAAGTGAATTTTAATTAGTCATTACTTTTATCAAAGATAATTTTTTTGGAAAAATACATAATTTGATCAAATGAAATACTATTAGCGACAGTAGAAGATTTCAAATAAAATTCCAAGGTAGTTAAAATGTGTCAACTATGTTTGTTTTCATATACATGGATTTGTATTTAAATTAGTTTCAACTGTCATTTTAGAGATTTTGTCATTTTTTAGAGATGCAAATTTGTAAAAAAGACATTGTTTTGGAAATGATATGTTTTTTCAGGTTATATTATATTAATCAGTAAAAATACGTAACAATATGTATTGTACAGTTATTAAAATCCATTAAAACATAGTTTGGTAAGTTTTGCATGGATAAATTACTTTAATAAGGAATAAAAAAAACTTCTGGTATGGTAGAAACGAAAATTAACAGCTCAGTTATACAGATGAAGCTAAAGTTGGAGTTAATAATGTACTATTATAGTTTGTTTGAAGACAATTAATTTGTAAAAATTAGTATTTTAGCTAAATTAAAGTGTTATATAGTATTATAAATTTGGCTTTGTTTTGTGTGACTTAAGTCCAGCAATGCAGCCCGGAAATACTAATGGCTTGTTTATTCTTGTTTCTCTTACTGATTACCAGTTAGTATGTGAAAAGCATCCAGCCCAGTTACTATATTACATTTCATTTTTTTATGCAAAAAAATGACTCTGTCAACTGAAGATAAATTAGAGATTATATTGTTTTATGGCGATGCTATGAGAAATTATGAACAAGTTTGTTTATTGAATGCTGCCTATCTATACAGACCAGTAGATAGGGCATACATCAGGTGTTTAGTTAACAAATTCTCAACAACTTATATTGTCCAAGTCAAAATATATTTATTTATCAATGCACAGTGTTGTACAATTACATAGTGAATTGATCAAACTCCACGATGAGAGCGCCCTTGCCATTACGACAGTAGAAGTCCAAATTACGCTGCAAGCCCACATGAATTACTATGTTCCACTGCGCTTGATGTTGGAATTTCAAAACGTACTGTAATAAATACATAAAGTGTTAAAGCATCTCAAATTCCACCCATAAAAAGTAAAACTGAAGCAGGAACAAAATTATGAAAACCTTGACAGAAGACTTAAGTTTTGTGAAGAAATGTCGCAGAAGATTGAGGAGAATAATAATTTAATATCCCACGTATGTTTGAGTGATGAAGCATCATTATCTTTGCATGGAAGAGTCAAGCGGCACAACTGCGTTATTGGACAAACATTAACCCCCACTGGATGATTGAAGCCCATACGCAACAGCCACAAAAATTAAATGTATTGTGGGCCTTTAAGTTTGCAAGAGACTTAGAAAAAAAAAATAAAATTCAATGATTTGAACTAACTTTCATAAAATTGGGGGAAATTTGATACAGTTGTTTGTTCATGTTTGAAACTCCACTCACTTTATTTGATAAAACTGTTAATTTCTCTCCTTAAACATCCCAAGAAATTTATTCAATTCTCACAAAATTCAAAAGATAAAATATTTTTGAAGAGTATTGTCAGGCATATATAAAATGTTTCTGAATGCAACCATATATCAATGAAAGAACTTGCTGTTACTTGTATTTTTGTATTATTATTATTTAATTATTGCTATAGTTGTGATAATTTATAGTATTGTTATTGTTACAGAAATCACCACCTTTTATATTACATAGATTAGCTATCTTTTATCAAATCGTATCTGTATTACTAGTGATTGTAACAGAACGTATCTGTATTACTAGTGATTGTAACAGAACGTATCTGTATTACTAGTGATTGTAACAGAACGTATCTGTATTACTAGTGATTGTAACAGAACATAATATCCAATAATAGCCATTGATTTCTTCTCTTTGTTTTTGTAATACTGACATTTAATTTTAGTCAATTATTAGGTGGTATGGTACTTCGAATTATTATTCATTGGAACATATATGTTACTGGTTGCATGCAGCCTCACATATATCACACACAAGTTGGGTTAAGTATCTTAACAAACCTTGGTACTTACTTGTAATCACTGTTTTGCCATTTTGAGACTATGAATTTGATTTATGTAAATGTTGAAAACTGTGTATAAACAAATAAAAAGCTCTGGATAATAAACTATATATATATATACATATATATATGCACTACACAACACATATAACCACACCACACAATGCACACATTAAAGCTCTGGTCTTGAATGTTGTTTGAATTCAGTTTTGTTGCAATAATAAATAGTCAGTATTCAATTAACCCAAGTAAATATAATTTTAAGAATTTTATCATATTTACTTTGTATGGGCAAGTAAAAAAATTAACCATAATAAAAAAAAATCTAAAGCTTTCAAAATGGACAACCAAATTATCATCCTGAGTTGATCTTTAAGAGTTATTAAGATTAAGTAGTTTAATTTTAGTAGCAATTTTAATTTAATAATGAAATAGATTGATGTAGCTAATATTGAAAAACTTTGCAAATTCGATCTGTTTGGGTCAAGGTTAAAATATGATAGCTGTTGGTTTTATCCCTAAGTAAACACCTTTTGATTTTATTAAGCCGACACCTCAGGGAGGTAACTCAAGGATTTGGTACTTCTGTATATGTACGAAGGATTAGCTTTGAATGAGTTGGACTTCGATTAGTGCCTAAGTGAACAATTCACTCTGAAAGGCCTCATCGTCCAAACCTACGCTTTCTAAAATCTTTTGCAAGCCAGATCATATTGCTCTGTTGCCTTGTTACGTCCACATTTGGACTTGAAGAGCTCACAGTGCTACGACACAGAGTGAAGCAATCTAATTACTTGAGTAGACAAGTTTAGAAGTTGAAGCCCAGAGTGCCATAATGCAGAGCATAGCAATAAAATTTTATTTAAAGCCCACAGTGCTACAATGCACATTTTATGAGGGAAACTGTGTCATGAAGTCCATACTTTAGCTTCTTTAATAAAGGTTGTGCGAGTCACCATACACGCAGTATACTGTCAAGGTAACACGCAGGCATAGTGTCCCTTCCAGCGCTCAGCCGCAGTTGCAGTCACAAATGCCATCGAGGACCCATACTTCGTATTTTACTCTCCCCCCCACCCACCATGTCTCTAATTGGTTGTGAAAGCAACTAGGTCTGCAGGAGGTGTTCAGCAGACCGTGATCCACTTTCACTGTCACTCTGATGTACTTACTGAATCAAAGTTTGAGGAGGTAGCTCGTTGGTTACTCTATAAGAAAACCGAAAATCTTCACTTATATTTGACCAAAAAATCGTAAACAAACTATTTCCCACTAAGTAAATGAGCCGTTACGTCTTGGCAATCTGTGGATTAATTTTAGCGGATTAATTTTTTACTAGCATTATTGAAATATAACATAAGATACAGTTTTAACTGAGTGTTGGTTAGGATAGGATGAGGTTCACCTGACAGATAAGCTATGATATTGGAATGACAATCACTGCACTTATGTAAACAAGCAACTGCCACTGCTACTCAGGTTACAATGGAGGTTGTATATGATTTTCTTTTAAACTACCTCATTTGTTTTTTATTTCCTTTGAAGATCAACCAAACATTCTGGCATTATATATAACTTTTGGCAATAATTTGATTTATTTTTAGATTGACTAGATTGTACATTAGAGATGGATCTTGTAGCATCAGGGAAGAATTTTGGGGGATCTTATTAAGAGTTCCATGGTATGTTTATTAAGTTCAATTTTAGCTCTTAAATATTCCTTACTTTTCATGATCATCTAAACACGGCAAAATTAACTTCCGCATTTCCCAAACTTTATTACAACTCAAAATCTTCATTACAATTCTGCCGTAGCTTTGTAGTGAAGCGCATTATAATTCTTTTATACAAACCCTATCCATAGCTTTAAGAGCCTGTAAAGCTCCATCAGTGGTAATGACCCACCCGCCCACCCATACACGTACAGAGGTATTTACCCAACCACCCACCTATACACGTACAGTGATATTGACCCACCCGACAATCCATACACTTTCAGAGTATTGATCAGTATATGCAAGTAATTTAACAATAATAACTGTTTAAGTAAAAGTTATGCTAAAAAGGTAAGAAAAGCTTAAGATTTTAAAAAAATTTATAAGGATTTATATACAGTTTTATAAATGCTACGGAATGGGTTCGCATGAATTCATTTGTTTTGTCTATGTCCAGGTACCTCCTGACCTCGATGACAAACATGATCTAAAGGTGCTTATTACCCCTTTGGAAGAAAACTGTGAGAACTCCTTTGAAGATAAACCAATATTAAAAGAGGTAAATCTAAAACAAGTATTGTATATTTTAACCTTAACAATATTTGTTTATTTATTGGCAGAGTCATCTTTATTTGCTACTTGTAGCTAATTTTCAGGTAAAATTAAGTAACATTAAGTAGTAAATATAACAATTGTAATTTGTCCAATGTATTTTTTCTTATCAAGAAATGTAATTTAAAAAAAATATACTAATTTTGTAATAAAAATTTAACAAAAAAAAACACTTATGTTGACAAAATTCAAAATGCGAACTATCCTGAGTTAGAGTAAAAAACCTTTGTAGATGATTTAATGATAGCCGCCGCATTTCTTTGTTTATAAATATACGGGTTTGTATATAAATTATTTTGAAATCAAATCTTTTTTGTTTAGTGACATGGCTTTGATGAAAAATAATATTATATTGGAACTTTAAGATACTTACGAGGCGTGTTTTTAAAGTAAATACTGTTTTGATATAAAAAAACAAAAAGTGAATCTTTTCCAAAAATAATTTATTCACTTGAAAAGCCATACTTTACTCTACTTCTCAACATAATTCCCATTAATATTAAGGAATTTATCGTATCTTGGGACCAGTTTTTGTATGCCATCGTCAAAGAAGGTTGCCGCCTGATTAGACAACCACTCCTTCACAGCCGTTTTTACTTCGACATCATCGGAATGGCGCTGCCCTGCCAGATGCGTCTTCAAGTGCAGAAACAAATGGTAGTCGCTCGGCACTAGATCGTGACTGCATCGAGGGTGGTCCAATTGTTCCCAGCCAAAAGAAGTGATAAGGTCTTGTGTTCAATTTGCTGTGTGTGGACGGGCATTATCGTGGAGCAAAACGACACCTGCACTCAGCATGCCACGCCTTTTGTTTTGAATTGCGCGGCGCAGTTTTTGTAAAGTCTCACAGTACCCAGCTGCATTGATCGTGTCACCATGAGGAAAATAATCGACCAGCAACACACCCTTTCTGTCCCAAAACACTGTGCACATGATTTTCTGAGCAGATATTGTTTGTTTGAATTTCACTTTCCTAGGGGATGATGAATGCCGCCATTCCATGGATTTCTGCTTCGATTCCAGTGTAACATAGGCTACCCATGTTTCATCGCCTGTGACAATATGGCTTAAAAAATTATCCCCCTCGTTACTGTATCGCTCGAGAAAACTCAGCTGTGACAATATGGCTTAAAAAATCATCCTCCTCGTTACTGTATCGCTCGAGAAAACTCAATGCACTTCCCAATCTTTTGGTTTTGAGCTCATCAGTAAACATTTTTGGCACCCAGCGTGAACACAGTTTCCGATAATTTAAACTTTCAATCACAATTTCGTAAAGAACACTTCTTGAGACAGCAGGAAACGTTTCATCTAAGGACGAAATCGTGAATCGTCTGTTCTCTTTCACTTTACAGTTCACTTTACAGGTGGAGTCATTTTAAAATCATGCAAACAGATGTAGACTCGATCGGATGGTTCCGTAATGGCGTCTGTGGCTTCCCAACAGATGTGGCTACACGGTGTGCATGCGCTAAACGGCGACCACAGTGCTGCGGCGGTGTAATTTAAAAACGGTACTTACTTTAATAACACGCTTCGTATTATGAATCAGTGAGAATAGGTAAACGTTTGTTGTATAGCTAGTACAATTCATAAAACAATGATATGTCTCTGCCAGGTACCGCTTGATGATGATGATGACGACAAACCTCTAAAGGAGCTTATCAAACCTTTGGAAGAAAACTGTGAGAATGCCTTAGAAGATAATGCTATATTAAAAGAGGTAATTATATAAAAAGTTTATTATAATTTAACCCTAGAACACAAATCTTGGTGCATCGCATGCTATTTTCAAATGTATAAGCAATTGCGGAAGTAGGCACATTGCATGCTCTTTTGTAAGCTAGTATTAGCACGTTACGTGCTGTTGTAAAAAGCTGTAATAAATAAATAAAAAATTGGGTAGAAAGCCAGAAAGTTCTTGCGTCGGTTAGTACCGTCTCGAGGATATTTCGTGCTGTACGTTGGTAATGGTCACGTGACAATGATGATGTAGAAGTGAGGCCGTCAGTTTACGTTAAGCCATCTTTGTTTGTACACAACGCTCTCTTGACCACTCTTAGTCATAGTCATAGTCAATTCTCTTTATTCGTATATACAAATGTTGTACATGAATAGTGTCACATTAATTGATCTGTAACATTTTTTGTCAATTACAATAAAATAGTCTAAATAATTATAACTAAAAATATACACAAATAACTCTACGTTTGTCCTGAGCACCCCTCAAGCTTTAGGTTCACTTTACTCCCAGCATGTACAGGTCTCCGCCATACTATATGGTGCCTTATTAATCAAGATTTGTTGAACCTTTTTTTTAAAAGATTTTAAATTACTTTCGGACTTTAAATTGACCGGTATTTGTTTTAAAAATGTTGCCCCCATATAAGATGTTTTTTTCTTATAAAACTCTAAACTATGCTTTGGTAAACGTATGTCTTGTTTTTTCCTAGTTTCGTATGGGTGTCTTTCTTCACTTGGTTGAAAGTCTGACATGACTTTTGCTTTCACATACATCATGCACTGTAAAGCGTAAAGAGCGTAAACAGTCAAAATTCCTAGTGAAGAAAAATCACGTTTTACAGACTCATCCTTTTTCTTTTTTAATATTACTCTTATTCCTTTTTTTTGTAATGCTAATAATTTATTAAGGTTAGAAGATGATGTTGCACCATATATACAGAGACCGTAAGCTATATGAGACTGGATATGAGCATGAAAGATCGATTTTTGAGCGTCCACATTACACAATAAATGCATCCTTCTTAGTGCAAAAATTCCCGAATTTATTTTGTTTGTAATGTGATCAATGTGATGGTCCCAAGATAAATTGTTATCGATATAAAGTCCCAAAAATTTTGACCTATCAATATATTCCACCTCCTGCAAGTCTAGCATTATGGTAGGGAATGTTTAATCTCTATTTTGTTTAGTTGAGAATAGCATTGCATTTGTTTTCTGTGGATTCAAAAAAACTTGTTTATTAGTAAAGGACTGTTGTAATTTTGTTAGTTCTGTATAAGCTTTGATTTCCAATTCTGAGTTTGAGTTTGCGGTTATTATAAGGTTCGAATCATCTGCGTACATTAATAATTGGCATGTTTCATGGCTTGGACTTAAAATACCTGGAATACCTTGTACATAGCAGATAAACAAAAGGGGCCCGAGTATAGACCCCTGAGGTACCCCGTGTTTAATTTGTTTTGTTTTTGATGAGAATGTTGAAACATTATTCATATAGCGATGAGAAACCTGTACATACTGAACTCTGTCGGTCAGGTATGACCTAAACCAATCCAAATGCACTCCACCAACGCCAAGAGATCGTAATTTTGACAACATTTGCCTATGCGACAAGCTATCAAAGGCTTTGGTTAAGTCCATAAAAACACCAGCTACTTTTTCCTTTTTGTCCACTGACTCTATCACCTTTTCTACAAATGCTACCAAAGCCGTAATAGTTGATTTCCCTTCACGAAATCCGTGTTGTTCTTTGTCCAATAAATCATTTCTTTGTAAATGGAGTATTAATCTATTGTGCATTGCACGTTCATAAATTTTTGAAAAGGAAGGGAGAAGCGAGACTGGGCGGTAATTTGATATTTCTTTTTTATTTCCTTTCTTGAAGATCGGAATAATTTTTGAAATTTTTAGTTTGCATGGAAATACCCCAGTGTTAAATGAGGCATTAATTATATGTTTCAATGGCTTAACTAGAGAGTATTTTGCTATTTTTATTATTTTTGTTGGAATATCATCATAACCGCTTGAGCTCTTATTTTTTATAGAATCAATTATTTCTAATATCTCATTTTCATTAGTTGGAGGACAATTGAAGGACAAATGTCCCATCTCAAGACCCTTCTTCTTCCTGTCATTGATGAGCGCATCCGGACCGGCTCCCTCAACCAAGCCGTCAACTACATTTATAAAATATTGATTAAACATTTCACTTACAATTGACGGATTGGAGACAGGTTTATTATCAACCAGTAATGAAATGTTTTCTAAATTATATTCTGTTTTCCCTGTTTCGGAATTTATTATCTCCCAAGTTGTTTTGCTCACATTTTCTGAGTTTTTTATTTTCTCATCGTAAAAATGTTTCTTAACTTCTATTAGTTTGCCTTTATAGCTCTTGTTCATTTTTTTTGCCATCTCGCATAACTGTGGTGATCTGTTTTCTTTGACCTTGTTCTTTAATTCTATAAGTTTTGTTTTTGCATCAAGTACTTCTTTATTAATCCATTTACGTTTTTTCACAGTATTAATTTTTATTCTTTGTTTTGGAAAAGCTTGTGCAAAATAAAAATTAAATATATCAATAAAAGTGTTATATTTCTCTTCAATAGGTGCATCATAAACCGGTCTCCAATCCTCCTTAAATATCAGTGAGTTAAAGAGCCTCATATTTTCTTTTGAAAACTTTCTTCTAGTTAGACTTAATTCATGGTTTTTACTATAACATATATTAGAAAGTTTAAGTACCTGCCCATCATGGTCTGACAGCGCAGTTACAATACCTTCAACTTCTGTCTCATTTATATTAATATTAGTACAAAAATTGTCTAGACAAGACTCACTAGTTACCGTGACTCTAGTGGGAAAGTTTACTAAGTAATTCAAACCATGGTTTTTTAATATACCTTTAAATTCCTTGCTTTCTGTTGAGGTGCTCAGGACATTAATATTAAAATCCCCGGCCAAAATAATAAAGCAATTTTTTTTGGATGTTAAAATTTCTAACATAGAGTTTAATCTTATTAAAAACTCGGAATTGTTAAATTGTGGAGTTCGATATATAGCTGCTAATAATAAAGTTTTACTACTTATTTTAAATTTTGCAATACAGCATTCAAATTGTTTATCCTGACATAAAGCATCTATGGCCGGTAGATTAATTACTTTACCTTTTAAACCCATCTCTGAAAAAATAATAACACCACCACCAGTTGTGGTAGTTCGAGCATAGTGAGCAATTAAACTATAATTATGTATATTAAAATATTCTAATTCAATTGTGTTTAAGTTATGTTCAGAAAGAACAATAATACTTGGTTTTATTTCTGATACAATTACTTCTAATTGTTCAAAACGAGTTCGAAGATTCTGAATATTTTGGTGGTATATTTTAATATTACTATTTATGCTCGAAAATTTTTTTTTGTTTTGCGTCTGCCTTATGTGATCTTCACTTACCCTTTCCCTGTTACATTTATGAGAGATGAGTTTAAAGGTGTCGGTACACAATTATAACCATTAATCGTAGTATCTATACTACTTAAGCTATTTACATTTATATTTTGGTTATTTACGTTGGGAGTCGATGGTAAAGGTGGGAACTGGTCCATGAATAACAAGCCTGGTGAGGGAAGGGATTGACGACTGATGGAGGGGCTACAATGCAATGAAACAGATGGCCGGTTAACTGTAATAAGTCTGCTATAAATGTTCGATGATTGGTCACTGGCGAGAGGATCCCCACTCATTGAAGCTTCAATATTTCCATTACCGTGCTGAGACTTAAATGGTATTGTTTCCAGAGTGTCTGGTGTTTTGGTTGCTTTATTGTTCTCGTCTGATCGTCCCAGGATGCCACACACTCTTAGCTCCTTGTCGATACAATTCTGTAGAAGGTGCACGAATTCTTGATACTCTAAACCATTTCTCAAGGTTCTTGTTGCCCTCTCATCAGTCACAACTATATTCACTGTAGCCCCAGTCTTAATATGAAAATTAACAACATTCTTTGCAAAAACATGTGGTGGAATCTTGTCTCGTACACATCCCATGGGTGTGCATATCAATTTCTTGAAATTCCTTTTGTGAAAGTCTCTAGTTAAATGATGGAACGCCAAGTTATAGTCTTCTAGCATGGGCTTCCCAGAGAATTGTTTTTTAGTTACAAGCCCATACACCGCAGCTCGATCGGTACTTGGTTGTTGCATTGTCAGGTAATCGTTCAATATGTCTGAGGGTTTTGGTCGCCCAAACTTCTTCCTAAATGTCACCGCAGCTCCCCCACTCATCTGCCTTTGACTGCCAAAGTCCCCAGATATACAGTGGGAAAAAGCAACAAGAGGATTATCTTTATTGTTTTCTATTTCTTCTATCATGTTTGCCTCTTTTATAAGGATTGTGTCTTTTTTCCCCCATTCATCTCCGTTTTTAAAAATACTATCTGAGGTTTTTAAGTGTGCCACTGTGGGTTCACATTCTTTCTGATGGGTTTTATTAATAGTGGGTATATCTGAGATTGGGTCTATAGTAGGAGAAACGTCAGTCGAATTATGCAGAATATCTGTAAACTTCTTCATTATTGCTTTTGATATTGCACTTTTCCCTCTTCTGTTGAAGTGTAGCCCGTGTTTGGTGTGACACCAGCTCTCGAGCAGATATATATCGAGGAGCTGCACGTTAGGGAGGCTATAGACTATTTGTCTAATCAATAAATTCAATTCTTTTATTAGGCTATTTTCTGGGCTATCAGCTGCACAGTCATATCGGTAGGGTGTTGTTGCCATAATCACATTTGTATGGTTAAAGTATTTAAAATAATTTTCTAATAAAGTTTTATATCCATCCAGAAAGACTTTAGTAGGCATACGTGTTGCAATGCTCTTTAGTACGTTGTTTGTTCCGCCTATAAGGACAATACAGTCACTTTTAGTAAGATCTTTAAACCCTTCATAGCTTCTCACTGTTTCCATTATGTATTCTATTGGAGCACCCGGGTTGCAGTTATTACAGATATTTATATTCTCATCATTGACATGGCCTAGATAAATTCCTAAGTCTCTTCCCTGGCTGTCGCTTACAACTATTAATTTATGGTTTGAATTTTTGGGGTAAGTTGAAACTATATTAAAGCGTTGAATCTCTTTTGTTGTTTTAGGATGATTTTGCTCTAATCCTGTTTTCCTCCTTGTTTTATTTATAGGTTGGTTGATATCGTCCTGATAGTGTTCATCCTCATCCTTACAGGAAATCTGATCCAGGACCTCGAATGTGTTTTTAGTTACAATGGTATATACTTTCATATTTCGTTTCTTGTTTCTGAAACGTTTATTTTTTGTATTATGATATTTTGTCCATTTGTTTGGCTTATGTTGATCTTTTATTGTGTTCCGCGTAGGCTCCATCATTATGGGTGTCATGGTGTCGCTTTTAGTTACCGGCTTATTATTGACCACATTAGCCGTTGTAGTGAACCAATCATAAAAAGAAGTATTTTTAGCGTCCTTAGAGCAATAATGATAGGCTATATATTTGGTGTTTGCCAACACATGTATGCCACACTCAAACGTGTCCCTCTGCTGGATACATGGCATTTCGACAACCTGTGATGTTACCCCTAGGTTGCTGGCAACGATCAAAGCTGTATTCCTGTTCACTGACTGCATTGAGTCAAAATGGTACGCCTTATTGTCAGTTCTATCTAGGAACAATAAGCTCCAGTGGGAGCCGCCGACCCTCCTATCAGCCACACTGCAATCACTCAGGCACAAAAAGACAAATTTGCACTCATTAAAAGTAGTCAGTTTTAGGATCTCCATACACGTGTCAGGGGTGCTAAATCTTATGGTAAGAGTAACTGAAGGACCGAGCAAAAGAATATCATTTCGGTTTATACTCTTTTCAATGGCTAAAAAATAAGAACTCAAAACTGTGTCATCAGCCCATTTATCAGTGTTCCAAGATGATCTACTGTCTAGAGCTATAATCTCATCTTTCAGTGTTTTTATTTCCAGTTTTAGTTTTGTTAAAGTAATGTCTTTATAGTGATCTCTTTCAGTTAGCGTGTCATTAAGCAGAGAAGCTTTCTTTAACTCCTTCTCCAACTCATTTTTTTTCTCCAACAAAGAGGTAAATTTTTTCATACTAATATTTAGTTTATTTTCTAGTTCTTTAACTTTTTCTATTAGAGTAAATTTTTCTTCGATCTCTATTTCATTAAGGTGAAAGGATCTATTGAAATCTATTGCTCTTTGTTTTTTCTCCTCATCAAGTTTTGAGGATAATGATGCAGCTTCCCTTAACGACGAGTCTAGTTTACATTTTTTTTCGTTATTGTCAACAATGACAGAATCACAGTGCCTAATTAGTAATACTAGTTTGGAGATCAATTCATCCAAGGATCCACATGGATAGTTAGCATTTATTTTATTAATTTGAAAACATATAGCAGATATGTATTCCTCCATGCCGTCCTCATAGCTCGTGGACCCTAAAATCAGTTCTTCCAATTTATCCATGTCCTTAGTCGTTGAGGCCAATTCAGTTGTGCCTTCGAATACCCTATACAGGCAACCGCGTTCTCAACTGTTGCCCCGTTGCGTCAACCGGTTAGTAGGCACTGCTATAAATCCATGAAGTTCGCAAAGCAATACGGCAGTCCAGTTTGGTTTTGTTGGGAATTTATTGATCGATATTGTCTCTCTACCTGCACACCTTTGTACTTAGTGCGCATGCGCGAACTAAAGCAACCGAGACAGGGCCTCCGTCTACCTGCTATCAGTAGTCAATTTATAGAGAGGTTAGTCAAGATTTTCCTGGTTAACTAGAAACTCACGGTGAGTGCAGCAGCGGAAATGGCTTCCAGGAGAGCGGAAGCACTGTCCTTTACCCGCGTAACCGCACATAAGCGATAACGATAGCTATCGCTGTTACGTTACTAATTTAATCGAAGCACAATAATTTCACCAGCATCATCGTAGGACCAGTCCTACCAACCCTTCCTACCAACTCTTATTTACCATAATAAGTGTAGTGAATTGAAATGAAATGAAAGTGTAGTGTAGTTCATGTAAAATATATTGTATTGGAAGTGACAGTGCATAAAAGGAAATTAGTTTTAGGTATTGTCCAACAAGTCCTACCACTAATCAACATTACATTATATTTGTATAAAAGCACTAGCACTTCAGAATCATATTAATAACAATCCTACATACAAATAATGCAATATAGGGCTAAAAACAGGCTGGAGAACTAAGAGTGAGTAAAATATTTCATCTTTTTGTGTATTTTAATCTGACAACTATGTATATATTTATATAGGTACTAGCCTTAACATTTATTTTTTATCCAATTTGATCAAATAAGACGTGTAAAAATATGGTATTAGTTTAGCATTATCATAATAATATAAGTTCTTGAAAAAAATAATATGTATTATTTGTGTTCGCTCAAATGACGCTTTTATTTTATTTATCAACAACAATATAAAATTTAACGTAGTAAGTTATTATTCTACGTCAAAACTTTTATTTTTGTCACAAATATAATTTTTGTTATAATTATATTCAGAAATATCTGTTCTATCAATTTTTGTTCTCTGAAAAAATCCTAAAAATTTTAATATCTTTTACTATGATTACAATATGCACAATTTTTTAAGTGCTGGTTACACAATTTGCGCACACTTACTTTTAGTGTTATTAATTTTATACTTTTTTACTATTTTATAACTTTATACTTCATATATTTTATATTTTCTTGTAGCTAATAGATTGTACTAATAAAGTACATGTAGCAAAAAACTATACATACCCCTTTTTTATGGATTGTTATCTAAATTTGTCACAGATTGCCGTGGTAACATTTTTATTTTCAACAACAAACTAAAAATATAAAACTTTGTGTAGGGGTACAATTTTTCCTAAACAACTTTTTCTTGTCAATTCAGTGGTAATTTTTAGAATTTTTACATGTATTATTTGATTACCTACTTAACTTTGCAAATTTTTTCATTTTTGCGTTTTATGTAAATAAACAACTAGTAGTTTATATAAAATATAACAACATATTACTATAGTGCACAAAATAATAAACAATTTGGCTATCTTGGAATTATTTACAACAATATTTTAGTGCTCCTAAGGAGGGTTATAAGTTATAATTAACGTACAAAATTTAAAAAAAATGATCAATATTTTCTAGACAATAATTATTTACTATTTTTTTTTTTAGTTTGGTCATAGTATGTGAAAGTACAGTTCTTGAGAAGAAAATCTAAATGATAAATTTGACATTTGGAGCATATTTAGTATTTTTTATTATTTTTACAAAAAAAGCTTGCGAAGTGCTGAAAAGAAGCACCGTGCAGTTGAGAGTTCATAATATGTCATTTAGTATTCACCATATAGGGTTAAGGATTGTTAAGAGGGCTCTAAAGGGAAAGAAAATATAGAAGTCATGCGACACTGGCGATAGAAGTTGGAACTACGTCCAGTTTAATCCGCCGGACGAAGTGCAATATAGTCCCAAGAATCATTTCCTGTATAGTAGGTTTTCGTAGTATTTTCAACCGGAAACCCCTTCCTCCCGTCTGCCGTCTCCTCAGGTAGCTACACCCGACCTTCTCTGTCTCAATGTATGTTGAGCTGAAAGGCCAATTCTTTTCAACAATTGTCAATTTTCCAGTCAGTACCGGTTTTGCTGCTGTATTTTATTTCTTAACATTTTTTTATGTCATTTTGTTTTTACAAAAAATAGTAATATTTTACTATAGTTTTTATTTGTTTTTATTTACAAAAAAAAACAGTAATATTTGTTAAGAAAAGTAGACTTTTTACAGCGAAATCAATTTATTCACTGATCAAATGGGGGGTCTACTAAAATATTGAATTTCTACTTGAAACGTTTTCCAAAATCATAATTCTTGTTCAAATCTTGTTATTCTAAAACGGTTAAAATTTAACATAGTTAGGCATAGGCTTACCATACTTATATTCTACTATTGAAGAGTTTGATTTATAAACATAAAGATACGCTTTACTAAAAACTAAGTAAATTACGTTATAAAGAATGGTTTTTGTAAATATTTCTTAAAGCTCTTGGATTGTGATCTAAATATTGGTTTTTATGTGGTTAAATATTTAAAAAAGGCATTAATTGGCAAATAAATTTCTATTTCGTATCTTTTTATGTTCAGTTAAAGATTAAAACAACATACGCTTAAAGCATTAAAGGATAGCCACTTTTTTTATTTGCTTCTGAAGTATGCTGAATGAATTACTACAATACGGAAAATGACACTACGGGGACAAGTTGGTTTCAAAAAGCAAACATTTTGTTACAACAAAGATTTTCGCGGACAGACGAAAACCGAAGCGAACCGTATGAATGATATCAATTATAATAAAATAATATATTATAATCTTGCTCAATTTTCCCATTGCCATGAGAAAAGCAATTATTTTACTTCGACAACAGTTCTTACACAATTACTTTTCAAAGATTTTAGTTCTACTGATAAATATTTCACAGTATTTTAGAAGTGATAAATTTAATATGATTCAATTAGGCATACACAAATTACTAAATATGACGATTTTTTAAAACACGACTGTTAAAAATAACCAACAATTTAAAAAAGAGAAACTGCTGTGAGCATATATCAATTTCGAACATATAACTTTAGACGTTCAAAGCAGATTGGGCTCACCTGCCTGACAGTAGTTTGGCCTCATAAACATGTATGTTCGGGGTAGTTTAGACTTACTTAGTCTACCAGTTTGACCTCAGCAATTCACACAGTACTTTGGTCTCAGTTTTTTATATGAGTAAAGTAGTTTGTAGTACCGCGCAAAGCAGTTTTTACGCTCCACTGAAAATAAGGAGGGCTACTAAATTATTGAACTTCTAATCAAAGCTTACTGTAAAATCACGGGTTTTGACAAAATTTGACTCCTAAAACGTTTGAAATTTAAAATTGATTTATATACCACACTTATTATACCCAACAATTGAAGAGTTTGATATAAAAGTGGGGCTAGGTACGCTTAAAGAACTGAGGACAACTATAAATAATGTATTTTACTAAATAGCTGTAACAAGTGTTTAGCACCCTAACAATTTGCTTTACGTGGTTTATTATTCAATAAAATTCCAAACATTTAAAAATAACAATGTATTTTGTACAGTCAATTGAAGAATAAAACAAAATAATGCTAAATGAACCATACAAAAATATTTTGATGTTAAAGTAGAATAATATATCCAACTGTCAATTAAACTGTAGTTTGATTAATATTTATTGTACGATTTTTACAATTATTTTTAACTAAATAACATATCATTTAACATATTATGTATTGTACAAAGGTAGTGTAAGTACTGTAGCACATACAATAATAAGTTTTCTTACTAAGACAATTCCAACATATAAGTAAAAAAGCATGACAATTGAAGTAAAACTATATAACAACAAATTCTTAAGGCAACTAATTACCTCAAAACTACAGTAATTAAAAAAAATAATTGCATTGTTAATACTACACAGAACATAGTTTACTGAAGTACAACTTAGAACATAGTTAACTGAAGTACAACTTATAATAATACAACAAACATATTGAAAATAAAGTAACCCCTAAATATTTTCTTAAACACCATATAAATAACAGTGACAGGGGATATAGTAACTCAGCAGCAATCTAATTAGTTCCTATGTGTAGATTTGTTATAGTTAATTTTGTAGTAGTTAATTAATTCCTAATATTGGAATAGTTAATTACAAAAATAATATAAAAATGCATAACAAATAAAAATAAATAACAACTGTGTACAACAATTTTACAAGCCAACTAATTTACTAAAACTAGACGAGCTGGTTGAAAACATGTAATTAATTGAATAGATAGTATGATACATGAACGTAGTACATCTTGTAAAAATGTGGCAAACATATTAAAAACTTTTTTTATAAATGTTCACAAATTACCAATAAAAACATTTTATTACTTTGACATTTTTATAGCCAAGTCCATTACGATGACTACCCAAGTTGATCAGTGTGACTGCCACAAGTTGATCACGAGCTCCCAAATTAGGTCAGTGGATACTCAAGTAATTGAACATGCATTAAATTAATACAAAACCAAACCGATCAGAACATCTTATTTCAGCAATATAATAATAGTTGAACAATTTTACTTCAATACACAAGTAACGTAAAAAAATGCAAATTTCATACAGTATAATAGGGTCTACTTATACTGTATTGATAAAAAATAAGTGCAATATGTAGGCTACGAATGTTAAGGTGATCGATTTCGGTAAACTTAAGCTTACCTTAATCGATCACCGTTATATTTGTTCAGTTTATATTAATATTGTATTAAATTCATCTACCAACACATACTATGCTAATTAAGAAAACTTTTTTAAATTAGTATTTTATTAATTCTCTTCGCATTGCACAATGTTTAAATATCACTTATGTCAAGTTTTACCGTCCTAAGTCTTCTCATTGGCTGTTCAACGGAATACACCGGAAGTGGTACGAGGTTCCCAAACACTACCTCGCCCCATGACTTCAAGTTCACAAAAGGATTGCCGCTCCGCCCCGCCCCGTCCCCCGGCTGTCATATTTTTCTGTCCTTGTTACCGTTTACGTAAAATATTTGCTTCAAAGTTACCTTCTTATAAAATTACAAATAAATGACCTAGCATTTTTTCTACCACAACATTAATGAACTATAATAAATTAATAGTTACGACTTAACATTACTGTATTTATATTTTTTAAATAAAACAAAGGCCAATAGTGACAGTGACTTATTATAGAATTACTTATTGCTTTGGTCAAGCCGGAATTATTGAATTAATATTTTAACTGTACGCATTCGTTAATGTAGTTTAAATGATTTATTTCATAAAAATGTTGTATATAGATGATTATTACAGTATTTTTCATGATATAATAAATATTGTGCACTGTCATTACGAATAAAAATGTTATGCTTTACTTTGTAGTTAGATTATATCAGGAACCACATGGGAACGCACATTTTAATTTAAACGAAATAAGCCATTCAAAAGTAATTAGACTAACTCTAAGTAATCAGTCTGTAAAATAATACTGATATCAGTCGTCGTAGGCCTACATTGCATCCATCGATGTTAAATTAAATGAAGGAAGGTTTTTATGAATGAAGTAGTAAAATCCATCCGCGACTAAGAAGTTCGAGGTTTCGCCACTTGGATCTCACGAATCACCGCATATTTTGGCAATAAATTAACATGCAGGCATTTGCGCGGTCCAACATTGCGGCTACAGATTTAAAGATATCGATCTGAAACCAAAACTAAATTGAAACCAGATACATTTCTGACTAAAATCGCTTTTTAAAATTTCGATAACAGCTCTAGTTTTATTTTGGCACTAGTTTGAATATCGGGTAACTTCAATAACCTATAAAATCGAAATGAAGGAGAATTCGAAAATTCTAAAAAGCGATTTGAGTCAAAAATGTCTTTATCTTTAAATAGATGTTTCATTTATAATTTTACGACAGTAAATAAGGGCAGTATCTTGGACCGCGCAAAGCAGTTTTTACGCTTCTCAGCGCGGGGGTTTAGAGCCCTCTTAAGCCTGCAAATAATTACTGTATTGAACAACAAAACATAACTTAAATCAAAACTTGTCTGTTTATGCTAACATAAATAAATGCAAATTAGAATAGGTGGGTTATAAGCAGTGGTGTTCTAACCTAGGATTCTTCATGCTGATTTAACAAGGAAACTAAAGTATAGTCCTTGATTGGCAAGATATAAGGCTGACTCCACATCAGCCTCTCATCCAACCCCAGTGAGCTTTCCCAACTCCTCTCATTCAACTTTCAAGGCACACAGTGATACACCAGAAACCACCAAGCCATCAGACTACAAATAAACACGCCCACTAATGCCCCTCCCATACCAGATGGAGAGAGTAACCCTAGATGACTCCAAATATACCACCAAATAAACAGTCCGGGCAACCAATAAAAGAGCGTCAATTTTTAGCCAAAACTCAGCCCCAAAAAGAAAGGCACAAACACCAAAAATATTCAACCGTCTTATCTGGAACTCAGCTCTCAACAAAAAAATTAATACATAATGAAAAAATAGCATTAAATTAGAACACCAGAACATAAATTGGCTAGCAAACAAGGTAGATCTACTGACCCACATTCTGGACAATGAAAGACCAGACCTTTTAATAATAACTGAACATAGCCTTCCCAAAGAAAACCTAAGAAACACCTGCCATGACAGCTACATGCTAATAGGGGGGTTTTCAAGAAAAGCCCACATTAAAGTAGGCGTAGCAGGATATGCAAAAAAAGGAATGGAGAAACAAATGAAACTAATTAGCAATAGTGGGTATGAAACAGAACTCATCTGTGAAACAGATCACTTTGAAATTAAAACAAAAAAGCAAACCCTCCAAGTACTAGAAGTTTACAGGACACCAAATGTAAATCTGAAACATACAATTGACATCTTACAGAACAACTAAACAGGATCTTGCGAACAAATAAACAGACTGTGCTTAAGAGTCGTTCCACTAGGCTAGTTTACAAGCTAATAGCCGGCTTTTTTAAAATCTGATTGTTATCTCACCCAGTGTCATTGTGTTCACTAGCTAACAAGCCAGATAGATTGTAAACTATCTTGGAGAAAAATTAAAAGTCATTCTACTTTACTCGCTACTCGCTAGCTTCTAAACAAGCCAGCTAGTAGCTTGTAAAACTATCCTACTGGAATCAACCCTTTATGCTTGTAAAAGGATGTTTTGAATCAATTAATTAACATATAATTCAGCTTTTTTAAGATAAAAACAAAATAAGATTGTTTTTTTATAGGAAATCTTTTGTAAAAAGGATGAACTGTAGACCCAAGATGATCAACATCAATCAAGGAAGTGATAAGAACTGATGAATACAATAGAAAAACCTAATTTCTTTTACTTTTCCAATTAAATGCTTAATTATTCTCATTATTTTTTATTTAATACGGATCCCAAAATATTCGTTGACTAAGTGAAATAGATTAACTGTTGGTAAGGGAATGTTCCACTGATTTGTTGCACGCCCCACGCATGTAAATTACGGTACCCATACGCATTGCTTGATAGACTCATCAGTACAAGTTATATCCTCAGGTCGAATTCTGTATTCGTTATTGCAATCTAATCAGGATTGTACGTCTGATCGCACTTGTCCTTGTCCACACAGAATGAAAAAGAAAAATTAACTAACAATCATTTCAAAACTATTTAATTGTAACATATGTTATTGTAAAACATCAAAGTACTCATTCTAAAAGATAAAAGAAAAATATTATTGATTAACCCTTTTAAGGCTGACGGCCGTAATAGGCACCCGACGTCAATTACGCGAAACCAGAGGAGGGCCGTTATAGGCACCCGTCGATATTTTTATAGTTTACTGACTTATTATGTATCCAAACGCCATATAACTATCTACGAATATCGTAAACAATACTGGTTTCTTGGATAACTAAACATGTCGGCATTTTTGACTTTACATCTGACATAATAGATACCTTGGCAGAAGACTGGCTGGTGCAGGGAAGTGTCAGTGACATGGGAGGTGGAGATGGTATACAAAATGTAGGTCAATTTAGAATTGAACACTTGCCAGGAAGATTAGAAAAAACTTGTTCAGTATGTAGCATTATAAGTACCGGTACAGGGGGGCCTAGGAAAAGGTCAAGATCACTATCAAGTACAGTGTTGCAGCAAGTGCAAGAAAGGTATTCATCCCTTGTGTTTTGGAAAGGAGCGATGTTTTATTTAGTTGTGACCAATGCCCTTATACAGGTACTGTAAAAAGTAAAATAGCAATGCATAATAAGGACTCACACTGGGGAGAAACCATTTAGTTGTGACCATTGCCCTTATAGAGCTACCGTAAAAAGTAAAATGATAATTCACATAAGGACTCACACTGGGGAGGAAACATTAGTTGTGACCAGTGCCCTTAAAGAGCTACTGTAAAAAGTACTATGATAATGCACATGAGGACTCACACTGGGGAGAAACCATTTAGTTGTGACCAGTGCCGTTATAGAGCTACCGTAAAAAGTAAAATGATAATTCACATAAGGACTCACACTGGTGAGGAAACATTAGTTGTGACCAGTGCCCTTAAAGAGCTACTGTAAAAAGTACTATGATAATGCACATGAGGACTCACACTGGGGAGAAACCATTTAGTTGTGACCATTGCCCTTATAGAGCTACCGTAAAAAGTAAAATGATAATTCACATAAGGACTCACACTGGGGAGGAAACATTAGTTGTGACCAGTGCCCTTATAGAGCTACTGTAAAAAGTACTATGATAATGCACATGAGGACTCACACTGATGAGAAACCATTTAGTTGTGACCAGTGCCGTTATAGAGCTTCTGTAAAAAGCACTATGATAATACACATGAGGACTCACACTGAGGAGGAAACATTTAGTTGTGACCAGTGCCCTTATAGAGCTACTGTAAAAAGTAATATGATAATGCACATGAGGACTCACACTGAGGAGGAAACATTTAGTTGTGACCAGTGCCCTTATAGAGCTTCTGTAAAAAGTAATATGATAATGCACATGAGGACTCACACTGAGGAGGAAACATTTAGTTGTGACCAGTGCCCTTATAGAGCTACTGTAAAAAGTACTATGATAATGCACATGAGGACTCACACTGGGGAGAAAACATTTAGTTGTGACCAATGCTATTATAGAGCTACTGTAAAAAGTACTATGATAATGCACATGAGGACTCACACTGGGGAGAACCATTTAGTTGTGACCAATGCCCTTATACAGCTACTGTAAAAAGCAAAATAGCAATACATATGAGGACTCACACTGGTGAGAAACCATTTAGTTGTGACCAGTGCCGTTATAGAGCTTCTGTAAAAAGTACTATGATAATACACATGAGGACTCACACTGAGGAGAACCATTTAGTTGTGACCAATGCTATTATAGAGCTACCGTAAAAAGTAAAATGATAATGCACATGAAGACTCACACTGGGGACAAACCATTTAGTTTTGACCAATGCTATTATAGAGCTACTGTAAAAAGTACTATGATAATGCACATGAAGACTCACACTGGGGACAAACCATTTAGTTTTGACCAATGCTATTATAGAGCTACTGTAAAAAGTACTATGATAATGCACATGAAGACTCACACTGGGGACAAACCATTTAGTTTTGACCAATGCTATTATAGAGCTACTGTAAAAAGTACTATGATAATGCACATGAGGACTCACACTGGTGAGAAACCATTTAGTTGTGACCAGTGCCGTTATAGAGCTTCTGTAAAAAGTACTATGATAATGCACATGAGGACTCACACTGGGGAGAACCATTTAGTTGTGACCAGTGCCCTTATAGAGCTACTGTAAAAAGCAAAATAGCAATACATATGAGGACTCATACTGGGGAGAAACCATTTAGTTGATACCATTGCCCTTATAGAGCTACTGTAAAAAGCAAAATAGCAATACATATGAGGACTCACACTGGGGAGAAACCATTTAGTTGTGACCAGTGCTCTTATAGAGCTACTGTAAAAAGCAAAATAGCAATACATATGAGGACTCACACTGGGGAGAACCATTTAGTTGTGACCAATGCCCTTATACAGCTACTGTAAAAAGCAAAATAGCAATACATATGAGGACTCACACTGGGGAGAAACCATTTAGTTGATACCATTGCCCTTATAGAGCTACTGTAAAAAGCAAAATAGCAATACATATGAGGACTCACACTGGGGAGAAACCATTTAGTTGTGACCAGTGCTCTTATAGAGCTACTGTAAAAAGCAAAATAGCAATACATATGAGGACTCACACTGGGGAGAACCATTTAGTTGTGACCAATGCCCTTATACAGCTACTGTAAAAAGCAAAATAGCAATACATATGAGGACTCACACTGGGGAGAAACCATTTAGTTGTGACCAGTGCCGTTGTAGAGCTTCTGTAAAAAGTAATATGATAATGCACATGAGGACTCACACTGGTGAGAAACCATTTAGTTGTGACCAGTGCCGTTATAGAGCTTCTGTAAAAAGTACTATGATAATGCACATGAGGACTCACACTGGGGAGAACCATTTAGTTGTGACCAGTGCTCTTATAGAGCTACTGTAAAAAGCAAAATAGCAATACACATGAGGACTCACACTGGTGAGAAACCATTTAGTTGTGACCAGTGCCCTTATAGAGCTACTGTAAAAAGCAAAATAGCAATACATATGAGGACTCACACTGGGGAGAAACCATTTAGTTGTGACCAGTGCCCTTATAGAGCTACTGTAAAAAGCAAAATAGCAATACACATGAGGACTCACACTGGGGAGAAACCATTTAGTTGTGATCAGTGCCCTTATAGAGCTTCTGTAAAAAGCAAAATAGCAATACATATGAGGACTCACTCTGGGGAGAAACCATTTAGTTGTGATCAGTGCCCTTATAGAGCTTCTGTAAAAGGCAAAATAGCAATACATATGAGGACTCACTCTGGGGAGAAACCATTTAGTTGTGACCAGTGCCGTTATAGAGCTTCTGTAAAAAGTACTATGACAATGCACATGAGGACTCACACTGGGGAGAACCATTTAGTTGTGACCAATGCCGTTATAGAGCTTCTGTAAAAAGTACTATGACAATGCACATGAGGACTCACACTGGGGAGAACCATTTAGTTGTGACAAATGCCCTTATACAGCTACTGTAAAAAGCAAAATAGCAATACATATGAGGACTCACTGGGGAGAAACCATTTAGTTGTGACCAATGCTCTTATAGGTCTACTGAAAAAAGAACTATGATACGGCACATGATGACTCACACTGGTGAGAAACCATTTAGTTGTGACCAGTGCCCTTATAGAGTTTCTGTAAAAAGTAATATGATAATGCACATTAGGACTCACACTGGGGAGAAACCATTTAGTTGTGACCAGTGCTCTTATAGGTCTGCTGAAAAAATAACTGATACGGGACATGAGGAATACTGTTCCTTGTACTAGTCTACAGTATCAACCCCTCATTTGGTTGAATTGTAGAACAATATGATCTCTGGTTTCCCGTAAGTTGGTGAGTTAACATCGTTGTCAATGGCAACATCATCATGCATTGATGATAGGTTGTCAATGGCATCATCATCATGCATTGATGATAGTAGTACCACCTGTTTGTTTTTTTTGGCACAGTGGGACACCAATGTACAGCTGTTTGTGAAGCCAAATTGTGAACCTCTGACGGGTAGGTGTTTTAAGTCCACAAAGGTTGGGGGTATTTCCTTCTATTTCCTCAATGTGCCAACAAGAGTAAGTTTATGGTTTTTTAGAAGGTCAGCACACAGTGATACTGAAGAAAACCAATTATCAGCAGTCACATTTCTATTAGACATAGATATGGGCTGTACTAATCGGTCAACTACGCTTTTTGCTGAGTTATCCATTTTGAATAGGCCCTCCGGTTGACTCCCAGCATAGATTTCTAGATTGCATGTGTAAAAAGATCTTGCACAGCACATAGCAAAGATTTTAATCCCATATCTAGCAGGTTTTGACTTTATAAACTGTCTAAAATCTCAGCGACCTCGAAAGGCCTCCAACATTTCGTCAACAGTGACAAAAGCACTGACGTTGTAGTTTTTTTGACAGTTAACTGTTCGAACGTATCCCTAATCGGAGCTAATCTATCATTAAGTTTCCTATCTTGTCTCGTATTGACATCATCAAACCTTAAGACTCTTATCAAGAATTTAAATCTGTACAGAGACATGACCAAGGGGAAAAATTCAATCTCTAGGCCATGTCTGGCTCAAACATCTTCCAAGTTTAGGTGGTACATTTTCATAACCCCAAGCATTTACAATAAACCAATAACTGCTCTAATTTAAGTAGGGTTTGTTGGTGTCTTTCTAGATTGTAACGATCTTTATTCTTATCAAATATATATATATATATATATATATATATATATATATATATATATATATATATATATATATATATTTGTATTCTTAACAATATCCTCAATCATTTCATCAGTAAAAAAGAGTTTAAATACCTCCAAATGTGACTTGAAGTCCCTTGCTGCGAGGTTGACGTAGCTAAAACGAACTCTAATCACATTCCTTGCTCTTGCTTGTCTTTGGGTAGGCATTGGCTCTACATTCCACATCATTTTGCCGTCTTTGCATACATAAGCACTTTGTCCATTTCGTCGCTTCACAATTAAATTTTTTTGTACTTGTAAGTGTAGAGGTATTTCTTCAATGTCGTTAAAATCACTACATGCTACAAAATCCTCATCATCTGGTTCAACTTCTTCTTCCCTTACTTCCTGTAAAATTCCGAAGCCATCATCATCTTCACTATCATTATTTTCTTCATTATCACTCATCTGAAAAAAGTGCCTTACAAAACCACCAGACTCCGGTCTTCTCTCTGAAGTAATTTCCTCTCGCTCAACACTTAGCAAAAGTCTATTTAATCGACGTTCCTCTTCAGAATCCATTTTATTTTAGAACCAAAACTTAAAAAAAAAATTAAAACTACTATTTACAAAAAAACACTACAATATTAGTACATAGAAAACTACTATTTACAAACAACACTGCAATATATACACATTAAAAAATAAAACATCCAAGGTAACACACGGAGGTAAACTCCAGATTTCCTAAACAAGAGCGGTGACACACGTGAGTCTTCAACCGTGTCCTTACACAATCTGCCAGCACAGTAAGGCCACAGGGCTGAGGTGAGTGAAAGTGGTGTGAGGTACAACGTTCACTAGCGCTGCATTCCGAATAAAACAGCAAAAAGATTTACAAATTACTTTCCACCCGGAGGAAACTTCTGTGATGTCAGCTCTCGAAGGTAAAAACTAATATGATAAGGTACATGTGGACTCACACTGTTGAGAAACTATTTAGTTGTGACCAGTGCCCTTATAGAGCTTCTGTAAAAAGTCATATGATACTGCACATGAGGACTCATACTGGTAAGAAACCATTTAGTTGTGACCAATGTCCTTATAGGACTACTGAAAGAGGATCTCTGATAAGGCACATTAAGACTCATACTGGTGCGAAACCATAGTTGTGACCAATGCTCTTATAGGGCTACTCAAAATGGACACCTGGTTGTGCACATGAAATGTCACACTGGAGAGAAACAATTCGGTTGATTGCCCTTAGTCAGATGAAAGCTTAATTTGATAATACTCTTGAGGACTCATATAGGATAGAGTCAACTGAATAGTTAGCATAGTCCTGGAATGTGAGGCTCTGGGGAGACAATGGCGTTATATCTTGGGGCTAATATCTAGGCATTGTGTAAAGCATTACATGGGTCTTAGTATTGGAAGCAATGTTCAGTGCCAGGTATATAGGAGCTTGACAAAGGTCAATAGCTGATGTGAACCACTGAATGCAAGTCTCTACTGTGCCCCAACATAATCTAATCTAATCTACAGTTATATACTTCTTAATTTTCTTTTGTAAAACATGTATAACAAAATATCTCCAAAAGCATGTTGAAATTATACACGAATTATCGTATATTATGTCCAATTATTGTGTACAAAAATACCTACAAATATGCTTCTTCCATTCATCTTTAATTTGTTAAGTTCCATTATTTTGTATTTATGAATATTCAAGCAAATATGAACGTCGAATAAATTTATTTTCTTAATTACAGTAATTACAGTATAAAAGAAAACAAAAGATGCTTGAAAATAATCTAAGGCCCCTCATACACAACAGTCCCTGCAAGAAGGTCTAGCCTTGAAGCCATAACTGCACAGATTTAGCCCGCAGTTGCAACTCCCCAAACACGTTCGATTTGACCTGAAGGCCAGATCTTTTAGTTGGAAGTGTTAGTTATTTAATTAGAAATTTTGATTAATAATAGTGATTTTGATTTCTATAAAACATCTGAGTATAATTTTTATTTATTTTACAATGAAAATTACAGGACTGGTGGAATTGCTGTTTATTTAAAATCCTCATTTGATAGTGGAAATATTATAGATTTTAAAATTTGAATCTGCAGATATGTTAGTGCTATGGTTTGATCTTAAGAAAGTGCCATGCTATATAATGTCAAATTATAGAAGGTTGCTTATACTATGGATATTTTTGTAAATGAGTTCAGTTACCATTATAAAGATAGAAGTAGTGTTTCTAAAAATATTTGATTTCAGTATAAATATTACTGGATGAAATAGTTTTAGCCCCTGATAATTATTATAATACGTTAATATCGTAGAATAAACTTTCTAGAATGGTTGATAAATGAGCTGAGTAACAAATCACTTAGAAACCTGTATTGATCATGTTGTCTTGTGACTCGCATGTAAGCAATCGATCATAGTGGACACGGCTGTGCTACATAAGGGCATAACAGACCACTCTATGATAATATTGTTGACTGTGGGAAGGGGGTAGTGGGAGTCTTAGCAGTTCCTGCTTGACCTTTCCTGGTATGTACAATCGTATTGATAAGGTACATTTCAATCAGCTGTTGGGGCAGGTGGATTAGACTGAAGTTTATACTCAGCCTACTGCGTCATCTACTTGTGACTCAATTTTTGAGTTATTTTCAAATTTAAAGCAATATTGAGGTTGTTAGAAAAATACAAAATAAACAAGTAAAAAATAAATTAAAAGTTAATAACACAACCATTAATGATCCACATGTAGTTTAAAATGGATTTCTTGATCCTTTTTGTAATATAGTTAACAGCTTAAAAGATAAAATCACAGATAATTTTTTTTCACGGGAATATAAAGACAAATATGTCTGTTGTCTTGTTTTTCTAAGATGATTTTAGTTCCAAACCATTTTAATTTAGGACAGGGTTTAATACTGATCATATAGTATTAAATTTATGATAAATGTTTATGATGTTATTAACAACAATATATAAATAGTTTTTAAATAAATTTATCTTAGCCCAAAGATCGTGTTTTGACTATTTTATTTATTAAATACCTTCGTCTAGTGATCCTTCATTGGTCATTTAACCGACCGGTTTCGCTACTATTGTAGCATCTTCAGGGGGAGTTGAAATTTCTTCATCTTGCGATACATCTCCAGATAAAACATAAAAAAAATACTAAAAACACAGTCAAAGTACATTGTTACACTTAACCTAATTGTTATGTCACTTTCTCCCTCCCTTTTCTGTTATCTCCCAGTTCCTTGGGTATCTGGTTTATTTAGTAGACAGTTGTACAGGATGTGGGATTTGAACTGTAGTTTTTCATTCATTAGATTAGGGTCGTTTTTGGTTGATTTGTAAATTTCAAATTCTTCTAAGCAATTCAAAAGTTGTTTATTTCGGCAATAATGTAAAATGTCCATGTTTTTTTTAATTGAATGTAATGAATGGTTATTATCAATGAGATGTTGGGCAACAGTGGATTTTTGGTTTTCGAGCTTGGGGTCATGGTGGTGTTCTTTAAATCTATTGTGGAAAGGTCTGCGGAATGTTTGTGTATTTATGTAATTATCATGATGTACACAAATTATCAAAGTTAATTATCAAAAAACCAATGATGTAATTATCCAAGACCCCTGTATAATTGTTTAATTTGAAATTGTCAATCTTTACACAAACATTCCGATCAATGAAACCTTAGAAATAGTGAACACGAAATTAAGGAGCTCAAACCTTTTACCTGAAGCAATTAACGAATTAATGAAATTATTAAAAGAAACTTTGGACCAAAACTACTTCTGCTTCAACAACAAATACTACAAACAAACTGACGGATTAGCTATGGGCTCCCCACTATCTGGCCTTTTAGCAGACATCTACCTAAACCATATAGAAAACAATCTAATTTTTTCAGAGAAAAATAAAATCAAAAACAAAATATTTATGTACTTCAGATACGTTGATGACACATTTTTAATATTCAATGGCAATACCCGACAACTTAATATACTACACAACTATTTAAATAGTTTATCTCCAAAACTTAAATTTACCATGGAAATAAGATTGACAATGTCAAATCAAACCATTATACACAGGTCTTGGATAATTACATCATTGGTTTTTTGATAATTAACTTTGATAATTTGTGTACATCATGATAATTACATAAATACACAAACATTCCGCAGACCTTTCCACAATACATTTAAAGAACACCACCCTGACCCCAAGCTCGAAAACCAAAAATCCACTGTTGCCCAACATCTCATTGATAATAACCATTCATTACATTCAATTAAAAAAAACATGGACATTTTACATTATTGCCGAAATAAACAACTTTTGAATTGCTTAGAAGAATTTGAAATTTACAAATCAACCAAAAACGACCCTAATCTAATGAATGAAAAACTACAGTTCAAATCCCACATCCTGTACAACTGTCTACTAAATAAACCAGATACCCAAGGAACAGCTGATAACAGAAAAGGGAGGGAGAAAGTGACATAACAATTAGGTTAAGTGTAACAATATACTTTGAATGTGTTTTTATTATTTATTTATGTTTTATCTGGAGACGTATCGCAAGATAAACTCCAGATAAAACATACTCCTTCTTTCAGATTCACCTTCTACTGTACTGGTTCGCCCCCTTACTCTGTCTGATTAAATTCCTCGCACAGATCAATAGTCTATGAGGAATGGGCAGAGTAAGGTTAAGAAGGAGGTAGGCCTCTCCTTAAAAAAAAAAAAAAAAGATGAAGAAATTTCAATTCCCCCTGAAGATCCTACAGTAGTAGTGAAACCGGTCGGTTAAATGACCAATAAAGGATCACTAGACGAAGGTATTTAATAAATAAAATAATAAATAGTTTTGTTTCTTAGACATTAAGAAGGCATTCAGTACTGTGGATCACAACATATTACTGAGACAAATATATGCTTGTGGTACGAGAGAACATAAAATACTGAAGGGTGTACCTTGTTATTAGTTAATTGGAAAGGATAAATTAAGAATTACACATTAATAAATAATATTTAAGGATATTTCTGTATTTTAAAGGATTTAAGCAATGTAAAATTTTATGTACACTATATTTTTCATTGGTGCAAAGCAGACTTGAATAATATGGAATTGTCTTATGGGGAAATACATTTGATTCATACTTGAATCCCATCTACTTATATTAAAAGTAATTAATTAAAATAATATCTTTTAAAAACAGGTCTGAAGATACACCTACTTGTTTTTCTTATAGCTCAAGATATTTATTATCTTTAAAGTATATTTATTTATATAAGATTTGAAGCTAAGCTGTAAGACTATAAAAGTGGAAAAATATCTTAAAATGAAAATGCATAGAGGAGAAAGTGAAGTAATGCTAATGATATACTGATTAAAAAGTCTAATATTAAATTTCTTATGATAACTTTACAAATGTATTGCTCCCAAGATTTATAAGAAATTGCCTGAAACTAATTCTAGCAAACCAAAATTTGTTTAATTATTAATTACTTATAAGTAATTTTTTTTATAGTATAGTTGTGGTCAGCCTGGAAAAGAAGGAGAAATATTTTTATGAGATTATTTTATTTAAAGCATGTTTTAACATTTGTTTAAAGTTAAGACAAAATAATAATAATCTTTTTATTGTGTGAACAATTATTTCAACTGCAAACAGTTGTCAATATCAAAGTAAACAATACTTATAACTAATTAGTATGGGAAATGAATACATAAATAAATTAACTTAAAATATTACAAAATTAAAAATATCATCCACTCATGCAACAATTTATCTCTTTCACTCCTTCACCCATATACTATATTACATCAATTTTACATGGCGTAATATTACACCAGATCTAGAGTTTTGGTAATAAAATTAGATTGCATCCCAGACTCATATAATAAAGCCATCAACCGAGTAAAACGACTAAGACCAACTTCAGATGGCAAGTGTTCGAAAGTGGCAGTTCTGTGCCGTTGTTGTGCATGGAAGTTGTCCCTGCCTCAAGAGTCATATAGGTAAACGTCTCTGACTTGGACCAAGTCACACTTGAATTGGGCAAGAACAGGTCTTTATATACCAGAAGTCTCAAGGATAAAAAAGACAGGGCAAAGTTAGCAATCCAAGCTCCCTAAAGGCATTTTTACATGAATCTCTATTTTACAATTTTGAAATGATTCGGACAGTTTTTTTACTTCTCTTAAAAAATATGTATTTAGAGAAGTGGCTATAACATACAGTCTCAACCCGTATGTTAAGTTAATGCATTTAAAGAACATATTTTTGAAAGGTTTTGTAAAACATTAAGGCCTGAAGAAACCTTTCACCATACAATCTTCTACACCCATAACATAAAGGGCTTCACCTAACACTTATGAAGTTAGGTTTATTGGTTTATGAAGTTAGCTTCCTTTACCAATATCTCATTAATGTATGTCATATGTTCTTAATCAATCAAACTACTAATTTTATTTTAGATCTATAAATATTTTATGATGAGATAAACAATTTTATATAATTTTCTTTGTTGAAGGTGGTATATGCAGAAAATACCAGTTCAAGAGCAGCAAACCAGATGCAAGACACATCTATAAGGATTGCTTACTTAAAAGACAGTGCATTCAGATGTAAGCAGTTCCCAACTAGAGCTAAAGAAAATAATGATTTGACAACACAAGTGACTCCCAATAATGAGGAATATCTTTTCAGTTTAAATCAAAACCCTAACAAGACCAATGGGGGTATTAATGTAAAAAAACACATAGGGACCAACAGTGGGGTGGAAATTTTAAGTTGTAGTCAATTTAGTCATAAACCAAAAGGAACGCCTCATTTGACCGGGGAGATTACAGAACACACAAGCAAGAAACCGTTCAGTTGTGATCATTGTCGTTATAGAGGCATTAAAAAGAATCATTTGATTCTGCACATTAAATCTCACTCTGGAGCGAAACCATTTAGTTGTGACTATTGCCCTTATAGAGCTATTGTAAAAAGTAAATTGATAATTCACATGAGGACTCATACTGGGGAGAAACCATTTGGTTGTGACCAGTGCTCTTATAGAGCTACTTTAAAAAGTAATATGATAATGCACATGAGGACTCATACTGGAGAGAAACCATTTAGTTGTGACCAGTGCTCTTATAGAGCTACTTTAAAAAGTAATATGATAATGCACATGAGGACTCATACTGGGGAGAAACCATTTAGTTGTGACTATTGCCCTTATAGAGCTATTGTAAAAAGTAAATTGATAATTCACATGAGGACTCATACTGGGGAGAAACCATTTAGTTGTGACCAGTGCTCTTATACAGCCACTTTAAAAAGTAATATGATAATGCACATGAGGACTCATACTGGGGAGAAACCATTTAGTTGTGACCAGTGCTCTTATAGATCTACTGTAAAAAGTAATATGATAATGCACATGAGGACTCACACTGGTGAGAAACCATTTAGTTGTGACCAGTGCCCTTATACAGCTACTGAAAAAAGTAAAATAGTAATACACATGAGGACTCACACTGGGGAAAAACCATTTAGTTGTGACCAATGCTCTTATAGAGCTACTGTAAAAAGTAAATTGATAATTCACATGAGGAGTCATACTGGGGAGAAACCATTTAGTTGTGACCAATGCTCTTATAGGTCTGCTAAAAAAATAACTATGATACGGCACATGAGGACTCACACTGGTGAGAAACCATTTAGTTGTGACCAGTGCTCTTATAGGTCTGCTCAAAAAATAACTATGATACGGCACATGAGGACTCACACTGGTGAGAAACCATTTAGTTGTGACCAGTGCCCTTATACAGCTACTGTAAAAAGTAAAATAGTAAAACACATGAGGACTCACACTGGGGAGAAACCATTTAGTTGTGACCAATGCCCTTATAGAGCTTCTGTAAAAATAACTATGATACGGCACATGAGGACTCACACTGGTGAGAAACCATTTAGTTGTGACCAGTGCCCTTATACAGCTTCTGTAAAAATATCTATGATACGGCACATGAGGACTCACACTGGTGAGAAACCATTTAGTTGTGACCAGTGCCCTTATACAGCTACTGAAAAAAGTAAAATAGTAATACATATGAGGACTCACACTGGGGAGAAACCATTTAGTTGTGACCAATGCTATTATAGGTCTGCTGAAAAAATAACAATGATACGGCACATGAGGACTCACACTGGTGAGAAACCATTTAGTTGTGACCAGTGCCCTTATAGAGCTTCTGTAAAAAGTAATATGATAATGCACATGAGGACTCACACTGGGGAGAAACCATTTAGTTGTGACCAATGCTCTTATAGGTCTGCTGAAAAAATAACTATGATACGGCACATGAGGACTCACGCTGGTGAGAAACCATTTAGTTGTGACCAGTGCCCTTATAGAACTTCTGTAAAAAGTAATATGATAATGCACATGAGGACTCATACTGGTGAGAAACAATTTAGTTGTGACCAATGCCCTCATAGATGTAATATAAAAAGTGCTCTGATAAGACACATTAAGACTCATACTGGGGAGAAACCATTTAGTTGTGACCAATGCTCTTATAGGTCTACTGAAAAAAAACAATATGATAATGCACATGAGGACTCACACTGGTAAGAAACCATTTAGTTGTGAACAATGCCCTTATAGGACTACTGAAAGAGGATCTCTGATAAGGCACATTAAGACTCATACTGGGGAGAAACCATAGTTGTGACCAATGCTCTTATAGGGCTACTCAAAATGGACACCTGGTTGTGCACATGAAATGTCACACTGGAGAGAAACAATTCGGTTGATTGCCCTTAGTCAGATGAAAGCTTAATTTGATAATACTCTTGAGGACTCATACAGGAGAGAGTCAACTGAATAGTTAGCATAGTCCTGGAATGTGAGGCTCTGGGGAGACAATGGCGTTATATCTTGGGGCTAATGTCTAGGCATTGTGTAAAGTATTACATGGGTCTTAGTATTGGAAGCAATGTTCAGTGCCAGGTATATAGGAGCTTGACAAAGGTCAATAGCTGATGTGAACCACTTAATGCAAGAGTCTCTACTGTGCCCCAACATAATCTAATCTAATCTACAGTTATATACTTCTTAATTTTCTTTTGTAAAACATGTATAACAAAATATCTCCAAAAGCATGTTAAAATTATACACGAATTATTGTATATTATGTTCAATTATTGTGTACAAAAATACCTAAGCAAATATGCTTCTTCTATTCATCTTTAATTTGTTAAGTTCTTTTATTTCGTATTTATGAATATTCAAACAAATATGAACGACGGATAAATTTATTTTCTTAATTACAGTACTTATATATACAAGAAAAAGAAGTGTGTGAGGATTACTTTCAAGTATCTTTTCTTTTTCTTTTATGGGGAACGTGTATGGGGAGTTACAACCGCGGGCCAAACTGTGCAGTTCTGGCTTCAAGGCTAGACCTTCAGGACAGGCCTGTTGTGTTTGAGGATTACTTTCAAGCATCTTAACAGGCCTGTCCTGAAGGTCTAGCCTTGAAGCCAGAACTGCACAGTTTTGGCCCGCGGTCGCAACTCCCCATACACGTTCGATTTGACCTGAAGGCCAGATCTTTTTGTTGGAAGTGTTTGTTATTTTATTAGAAATTTCAATTAATAATAGTGATTTTGATTTCTATAAAACACCTGAGTATAATTTTTATTTATTTTACAATGAAAATTACAGAACTGGTGGAATTGCTGTTTATTTAAAATCATCGTTTGATAGTGTAAATATAGATTTTAAAATTTGAATTTGCAGATATATTAAAGTTATTGTTTGATCTTAAGAAAGTGCCATGCTATATAATGTCAAATTATAGAAGGTTGCTTATACTTTGGATATTTTTGTAAATGAGTTCAGTTACCATTATAAAGATAGAAGTAGTGTTTCTAAAAATATTTGATTTCAGTATAAATATACATGGATGAAATGTTTTAGCCCCTAATGATTATAATAATACGTTAATATTTGGTAATTTTCTAGAATGGTTGATAAATGAGCTGAGTAACAAATCACTTAGAAACCTGTATTGATCATGTTGTCTTGTAACTCGCCTGTAACCAATCAATCATAGTGGATACGTCTTATCGAGCTACTCAAAACGGATACCTGTTTGTACACTTGAGATGTCACACTGGAGAGAAACTATTCAATTGTGATTGTTGATTGCCCTTAGTCAGAAGTAAGCTTAATTCAAAAATGCACTTGAGGACTCATACAGGATAGAGTCAACTGAATAAGTAGAATTTAATAGTCTCTGGAGAGACAAAGGCGTTATATGTTTTAGGGCTCATATCAAGGCATTGTGTAAGGCATTAGGTGGGTCCTAGCATTGGAAGCAAGATTCTTAACCTGGTTAAGATTGTAATAATCGGAGTAATCAGTGCCAGGCATGTCGGAGCGTGACAGAGGTTAATAGCTGACGTCAACCACTGAACGCAAGAGTTCTACTGTGACCCTAAATCTGTAATCTAATGTAATCTACAGTTAATTACTTCTTAACTTTGTTTTATTTGTTTTGTGAAACGTGTTTTAACAAAATATCTCCAAAAGCATTTTAAAATTATACATGAATTATTATTTCTTACGTTTAATGTGTACAAAATTATTTAAGCAAATATACTTCTTCCATAAATCTTTAAATGTTATGTTTCATAATTTTGTAATCATGAATATCCAAGCAAATGTGAAAAATGGATAAATAAAGTTGTTTTCTTAATTACAGTACTTCAATATACAAGGAAACAAAAGTTGCTTGGAAATAATGTGAACCATCTCTTTGAGTTCTGATAGCTGTTTAGTCCACTCTGTTGGCACTTCTAATCATATGTCATATATCTTATCACCATGAAATATGAAAATAAAACGCAGAATAAAGAGCAACTACATAAAGTAACGAGTAGTACTTCTAATCGTAATATCTCATCAGCATAAAATATGAAAAGAAAACACACAACAAAGAGCAACTATATAAAGTAACGAGTAGGATAAAAAGTACTGTATATTGAGTAACAGCGAGTAAGAATGAGGAATGATAATAAAAACTACAGGAAATATTTATGAGTATTATGATTAGGAAAAATTTGAAAAATGTCAGCAAGGAATAAAGATTAAACAAGTACTAATGTTCTTTGTTCGTCGGTGGTCACAAGAAAAGTGACAGCGAAGCCATTCAGTTGTGGTTTGACTGGTGAATTGACTGACATAGCTTTCAGATTTAAATTAAGAAGACTATCGTTGTTATATTTACAGTCTGTAAGTCTGGTTACTTTGGTTGATTCAGTTATTAAGTTATACTGTGGTATATTGAGAAAGAGTCGTATTATATAAAATACATGATATACTGGAGTGTGGTGCGTTGGGGTTCCGATTTAAAATGTTTGTAGAGGACAAGGGCGCCGCCAGGAGGGTGGGGCAGTTGGCTCCCCTGGGAAAATGAACAAATGAAAAAATATTCAAACCGAATAAATCTATTAAAAAATGTTTAATCTCGTATTTTAGCAGCAATTAATTTCGGTATCATTACAATTTGTTGGCATCAGTTATAACACTTGTATCTTGTTCTTGTATGACTTGAACGGTCACATATCTCTGGCTGGCTGCGCCACTATTCGGGCAGTTGTTCAGAATGTTCACTTCATGAGGCCATCTTCGGATCTACATCTAATCGGTGTCTGCACGAAGCTAAGTGCGTGTAGAACAGAGATGCAAAAGACTATGTACGTACCGCTTTGGTCAGTCGGGCTACACAATACATGTTTGTATTATTATCATAGCCCTGATTTTTTTTAAATCCTAAAAAGTCAGATTATTGACATACTTGTTAATAAGCATAAGGCCTCTTTAAAATCAAATTAACGCCCCAAATAAAAAATCCAATGAACAAAGTTTAAAGTAAATATGTAATGTACTACAGCCACATTCTCCATAGCCCAGCTAAACGAATGCCTAAAAAATGAAGGTGCAATAGAACGCATGATATGCTTATGGATAAAACCATAAATAGTAGCAGATATAACGGCAGCGATGTCTGTAAAATCCAATGGTCCGAGTTCTTAAATCAGACAGACGTGACGGGCTTAAAAAATTATCTCTTGCTAACATCTAGTAGATTCAAATTGTAATATGGGCGATCTTAATAACATGCTAATATTGCTTAAATGTCATAAATGTCAGTAGACTCAAACCTTGAGGGATAAGTTACAATATTTACAAACATAAAAAAGACCATCTTACATCAGATTCACATTAATAATAATATAACCATAACCATGAACTCAAATTTTCATCTCTTTTATTTAATGTATTGCTGGGTAGCCGTACAAATCAATAAGCTGATCGCAGGCACAGGACTGACTGACTGACTGTGATTAAGAGGCCCTGTCAAAATGACTCCAATAACACGAAGCCACTGATGATGGTTCTATGGAACTGAAACTAGTACAGTAAAAACACAGTTCTGGATTATAACACGCAGGTAAAAATGCTAATTTTATGCTAAAAAGTTAGTTTCAATTTTCAAAATTAAACTTACATTCGCCAAATTATAATCTCAAATTAAAAATATATCAAATGGTTTTGTGACAAAAATGTCATGCTTAGATAACATAAAACCCCATTATATATTAAAATTTCAAAAATTTTCTGGGGGTACTCCCCCGCACCCTCCACCATTTTGGAGGTATTCAATACCCCCCTTTTCCCAGAACTTATTGCCCTCCTAGGAAAATTTCCTGGCGGCGCCCATGGTGCCTGAAGAAAGTGCCACTGGCACAGAAAATTTGTGATTATGTTATTATTTTTTTTGTTTACTACTACTGTGGTGTTAATGGAGTCTTCTAAGGTAAGTTTGCTGATGTCCTATCTCTTCTAATATAACAGTTTTAGTCATAAAATTAATTAACCTTAAATTTAATCTGATAGTCTCAAATTTAATGAGCAGTGAATCTAAATGTTCAAACACAAAAAATATTACTTTGACTTTATACATTTTTGAATATAATGTTCTGATGTTAGCTACATTTTTTAATACAATGTTATAAAGTAAAAACCTATTTATTCATTTGAATTCACAAAACTATATTGAATAGTGTCAATTTTAAAATTAGACTAAAATCAAAAGTGACGGTTTTAATGTCAGGCGTTGACTGATTCCCCTATGTATTTTTGTAAGTTTCCATTTAATTTCAGAATTGAATAAATTAGAGTCAAAATGAAAAACATATACATAGTTATATTGTTTCAAATGAGATATATTGTTAGACAGTAAATTGAAGAAGAAATAACAGAATGTCAAAACAATTTCTATAATATACTAGCTGTACCCGCCTGCTTCGCCAGTCATAATATTGAGTTTGATTTAGAACCTAATAGCTGAAAGAATTCAAGCATTTTTGCTTCTTCTACCAATATTAGATTTTTTAGGAGGCATGTCATAAAAAGTAAACTGCAAAACAAATAATTATTTATTTTTTATTTTCACGTTTCACCACATGTTTTAATTACAGAGGAAAAAAGGTTAACACCAAATACAGATCACTTGATCAAGTAAAAGTAGTGTGTGCTACACTCTCAAGGTGAAATGTAGAACTACAATAAATCAAAACATATATAGTACTGTTGTTGTGAGAACTTCAATCTGCTTATGGCATGTGAAACTACATTAAACCACACAGTCATATGTTTTTTATAAACAATTCAGATTCTCCATTTGAATAACATGGGATCTTTAGGAGCCCGTGGGGCGGGACCCTGTGGACGGATCTGCATCAAACTTCACAGAAACCATCTCGGGAGTATACAGGACAACATCCTAAAGTTTCATGGCGATCGGTTGGATGGTTTGGCAGCGCATAAACTTCAAACATATATAATTATACAAACATCCTCTTTTATAAATATAGATTCAAGCATAAATGATTAGAATTTTGAAATAAATTGTTAAGATTCTAAAAGAAAAATGTAAAATCAAGAGGGTATTAATTGGGTATAAAATTGTTAAGGTGTTATTATGATTTTATAAGGATAAAAAACACGTTGAAACACAATAGCTTTATATATATATATATATAAATCATCATGAGTTTCTAATAGGTCAAATTATTAGGTAGTGAAAACAGAAGTGTAGATTTAGTAGGGAATCACTGGTTATAAAACTCATCAAAACTGTACCAAGACAAATTTATGAGGTAATTTTTAAATTTTCTTTTAAAAGTTGAATAATTATTAGTTTCTGATTTAATATGGATTGGTATATATTTTAGTAATCTTCTTCCAATATATATAGCGCATCGTTGTTTGTCAGCTACCATCTATTAATTTGAAATTATATAAAAGCTGTGTTGTGTACTTGGAAAATCTCCAAAAGTCATTAGATATTAATAAAAAAAAAAAAAAATTAAAATATCTCCTGTCATAAAGCTAAATCCAATCCATCAAGCCATTTAAAACTCCCCTCACTGATTCTGTTTATGCTAGCTAATCCCTCTATAAAACAGCGTAGGAAGCATCCTGTAACTATGTGATCCATTGTTTGGATAGACTCCCCGCAGTCACATAACTGATCTAGTGTAAATCCCCATTTGTATTTCCTGTTTTTACATCTGCCCACTCCAGAACCGATTTAACAGTGTATGTTAATTACAATATACATTAGTTTTTTATTATAAAATTCTAGTCTGGGGTTATTTTCTTGTAATCTCTCTTTTATGCCTAGTATTATATTTGTGTACATTGTACAGTGTACAGTGATGTTATTTCAAATACTGTTTTAGGACCAATGTTTAGTTAAAATTTGTTCATTATTTGAACTAGAAGAATGTTCTGAAGGAGTGGGAGAACTTCATGAATCACTCTGTACATAAGAACTTATGTCAATTATTAAGGATGGTATATAATTGTTTGTTGTAGTTGGGTTACATCCTTGAAATGATTGTATGTAGAATAGATGACTTCTTTATACAATCAGACTTCCTTATAGCAGACTGCATGCTAGGCTATCCACTTAATTACGAGCCTTGATAAAATACATAGACATATTGCAATTTAAAAAATTCCTGGACAGAGAGTCAGCGGGAGAGAGAGTATCTTTTTCCATTGCTTAACAAGTCTATTTGTTCTTGGTGGGCACATTGGGCCGCGGGTTAATTTCAAATATAAAAAAAGCAATACAATACTTCAATGTAAGCAATTCAATACTTGGGCAAGCGGTTTAAGGCTTTAGAACATTGAGCTTGGGTTAGAGATAGTGCTGGTTCGAATCCGGCCTAGACTAGAAGATTTATCAGTAATATTCACCTTCTACTGTATTGGTTTGCCCCCTTATTCTGTCTAAATAAATGCCTCGCACAGATCAATAGTCTATGAGGAGTGGGCAGAGTGAGGTTAAGAAGGAGATCGGCCTGTCCTTTTTCAGAAAAAAATTTACAAAATTAAACACCAACTATTCACTTAAAAGTTGTATATGGACATATAAATTGAGCAAAGCAGTATTTAATGTAAATTAATAAAAATTATAATAAATCACTTAAACATCCATTTAATCGATTATATAGTATCTGTGGAGGTTTGCAACTATTTACAAAAGTTCCTATAATGCAGTTAAGAGTGTTCCAAATTAGTGATACTGTTACTGGACATCAAGTAAGTATAAACAGGTATATTATGTTTGGTCTGTATTATTACTTATTCAGTATGAAGTAGATAGTATGCTTTCAATAGAAACAGTGTCCAAGTCATCAAAATGGAGATTCACACATATTGATGTAACCTGTTGAGATTAATTAGACTAGTTAATTAATAATGTATTACAGTTTAATGAGGTGTATTGATTGTGGCTGTATTATACACCATCAAGAGTTGTAATTAGATTGGAATATCGTCAGCTGTATCAATTGAATTTTTTAGTCTTAACATAAGTTTACATAGCGTATAGGTTACAATTAAACTTATGAATACTTTTCGTGGTATATTACTTTAAGAATCACTTGCTGAGCATAAGTTTATCAATAGTAACAATAATATACCGCAGTAAAAAAAATCAACAATAATGTAAATAATTATTTAAAATATAAAATTGGTTCGTTTGGTATAAAAGTTAATGCTCATAAGAAAGCCAGGGAATAAGAAAATTTAATGTTTTGAAAATAGGGTTTATTGTTTGTCATTTAATTTAATAATTATTATAATGCAATCTAAACATTTTTTAGACTTACTATAAGAGTATAAGTTTATCTTTTTATACTTAAAAGAAATTAAATTTTGCAATATTACAAATAATACAATCAAACAAATATGTTATAAATTAAATAAAATCCAGTATTTATTATAATGGAACTATAATCATTTCCAAAATGTGTAATATAAACACAAAATATTTTTTCTTTTAAAAGTAATTTATTTACTTTTTTATGTGTTTGTACGCCTTATAATTTGTCAGCGTTAAGTTGTTTAACTATGAATGCAGCACTTGATTTATCGAGCTTCTTTAGTTACAATGAACGCTTCCAGGCTCTAGCACTATATGGCTATGAACTAAGCAGTTCAGAGTGACACCGTGTGAGAGCAGCACATACCCTAATATCGATCACCCATGTAGAAAGTGTGAAGAGTATCAAATAGATGCTAGGAAAAAAAGGGGTAAATTGAGAAAATATATATTAGCTAGATGTATTTAGAAGTTTATGCTGTATGTTCACAATGTAGAATATTTCCGAAACTGATTTTACCACTCAGACAATAAAATAATGAAAAAGTTAATTTATAAAGGCATAATACATTAAATGACAGTAAGTTTATCGTTTTGATAGAAGCTTTAATTATGAGGATTTTGTTATTGTAAACATTTTTTTTGTGATGAATTAATTAATCATAAGTAGGCTTTATTGAATGCACTTTCATTTATCAAGGTTTTATACAATTATTGAAATATTTGTTTTTAAATGGAGTCTAAAATAATAAACGCATAGTATTGTTTGCTAGTTAAAAATTATTTCTTTTCCCCTATTGATGTTTTCAAGTCTGTCTAAAAAAATAATGTAAAACCATGGTATGCAGTGTAAACTATTTATTTAACTGTTTTTTGAGTCTTGTTTCAAATATATGGACTATTTATATTCAAATGATTCACTCACTTCAAATTACGCAATACTGACCCATCTCAAATGTAAGTATTGAGTATATGTTATAATCATTGTCCCAATTATAGTTAAAAAATGTTACTAATCTGAGATTATGATTCCACTTTTTCAGTTACTGATTTATTAGTGACTTTTTATTTATATTTTACTGTTCATAATCAACATGAGCATCAAACAGAAAGTAGGTTTTTGTCATGTGTAGTTTTTCTCACACTTTGCAAAAGATTATCTTTTTAAAATTTATCTGACAAATTTATCAGATATATACTATTTTTAGAGCTAGTTACTTGATAAGTTAGATAAAATAAAATTTTCTTTAAGAAATAACTTATTCTCAGCTTTTTAACACAAAAACATAGTTAGTGTTATAGTGTTCTACAAATGAAAATTACATTTCTTAACACCTTTTTATAAACAAAATATATTAATATTTATACACATGTACATATTTTAACCTTTTTATTATCTTATTATAATCTTAGTAAACTTAGTTGTAGGTTATTGTTACTAATGTAATTTAGAAAACCTTCGTAACACTCTTTTCACAAAGTCATTGTGAAAAGAAGTCTAAACAAAATCTAAATAGTTTTAAACATTTTTAGAGGTGTAAATGTATTCGACAATATCACTGTCACCAGTATTATATCATCTGTGGTCACACTAAACATATTGTTTCAAAGAGATCATGAGTAAATATTCGTTATATCTCATCGATCGAATATGAAATGAAATTATTGTCTATTAGGGTGAATTACTATAGTGTTAACTTCAATATACATATATTATTTCATAATAAATTGGTTTATTGTTAATATACATTATTTATACATTTTATTTATAATTTTTCAAAAGATTTTACTGTAAAAAGTGTAAAGCAATCCAACAAAGTCTACTATGTGATATTGGTCCATTGCCAATAGTGATTGTCTCTTTCCGACAGTAAAACGTGGACAGTCAATGATTTGTTGTTGCAATAAATCTACAGTATCCGTTATATGTAAATTGTTGGCCATTTTATGTGTCACATGCTTGATATGGTTACAGTGTATCTTATCAAATGATACATTTGTTCTCTTAAAACTTTAATACTTAGCGTATGATATATTTAGTGGTATAGTAGTTCATTACTTATTTTAAAATTTATTAAACTTGTTAATTACAATAAAACATTATTTTAACGATTAACTGATCAGAATAAATTATGTAAAACATGGTCTCAAATATTTAAGCTCAATAAAGTATTTTAAAATTATTATAATATAACGAAATGCTTTGTTTTTACTAAGATCCTGATTATACTATATATACACTTTTGGCTGATGCTTAAATTATCATTATCTTTTTTTATAGTAAAAATATACATTTCTGTAATAAATCTTATAATTCATACTTAGTCATGTCAACATAGGCTTACTCTGTTCAACCCAGCAAACTCATATCTTCTGAGTAAAAGTTTTTTTAATCGAAGTTGAAACAGAAGAATACAGAAGATACAATTACTTCAATTTGCTTGGTGTCATCTATTGATGTATTACAGTCCGAAGTCTATTATCGTTACTTGTACTTGTGTATTTACATGAATAATAATACAGAAGTAGAATTTGTTTGTCATAAATAATGCTCATTTTAATTTCAATAAATAATTTATATATTTATTTCAGCTTATGATTACTATAAGTAAGTATTCCAAAACAATAAATAATTGTTCCAAGACATCTTACAACCAGTTTCAAATTTTGTTGGTTGTTGTAGATCAAGTCATGTTAAGATCTTTTATAGAGCACCTCCTCCTGAAAAAAACTTGCAAAGAAAAATTTCATTTTACGATTTTTATTTAATAGATCTATGTAGTCATCAGTTTTATAATTTCAATTAAATTAGTAGACAATCTTCTCATATGTTTTTAACTATAGATGGTAAAATAACTCTTTTGTTCCACTACCAATCTGGAGTTTTTCAGCACAACCGGTTCGAATGATGCCGTCCTCCATCTTAAGGCACACTTCAATCTGGGCTTTCAATTAACACATTAATGTTCAAATTCCTTCATTTGACGGTTTGAACCACCAACAGTAAATTTAAAGGGGCTGGTGGTTCATGGAGGGGGTGGCGATGCCAACCTTTCATTACTGAATTGCTTAATTTTATATAATGTTTTTAAAGTTGTATGATTGTGTAAAAAATTTAATTTCTTTGAAATCAGGGTTTTCATTTAATACATGGTGAGGATCTTGTTTGATTGGTTTATAAGTGTCAAACTGTTTAAATACATTTTCTTAATTCTTTTTTTGCAAATTAAAAAAAAATTTTAATTTTCTACCATTCCCGTGATATTGTGGCTGTACCGTATTCTGTGAGTTGATCTGCAAATTTTGATTTATAGTTCTTGTTGGGGATATGTTCTTTAAATCTGGTGTTGAGAGATCTGTTTATAAAAAATCATAAATGTTTATAAAAAATCTGTCAACCAGTGGATTGTTGAAATTGGTAGAGCGGAAATTAAAAGTTACTTTCGTTCTTCCTACACATAGGTATCGCACAATAGACCACATTCAGAATGATGACGCGCACGATTGTGTGTGTATGTTTTTTTTTTTATGCGTGTCTGCGTTGTGCTTGTGTGGGTGTGTGTGTGTGTAAGTGTGTGCTTTTGTTAGGGTGCATCTGTGTGTGTGATAGTGGAGTGATGTGAGTAAGTGCAAATGTGACTTTGAATATGTGTTTGTATGGTAGGTGAGTGGGTGTGAAGTCTCTACTAATAATAGCTCCTGATACAATAAATATTAATTGATTATTTGTCCCTTCTTATTGCGCATGCATATATATGATATTCTTTTATATCAAACTAGTTTTAAGTTATTGTTCTTTATGCTATTTAGTAGTAGTGGCCGACAACATTCCGACTGTTCTGGACTCGTTTCCCCACACACAGGCAGCCGCCCATGTGGGGAACCAATTTCATGTATTTTTGTATATATTTCTGTTTATATATTATAAGGAGGAAATAAATAGATTTTTCATTTCATTTCATTTGTATGTTTGGCCAAACGGACAGTCGTTATATTATATTTTGTAAATTCCACATTCAAAAATTTATGGTTGCATCGTGGTTTACCATCTATCATTAAATACAACCAATCAGGACAATATCGATAGCTTAACAATAGATAGGTTTTAACAAACCAGCAAAACAACCTTTTATTACTGTAAAGTTATTTATATATTTAATACATTTAATAAAACCATACACTATTTACTAATAAATTAAAGTTACATTAATTGTCAGCGGCTATGACCAAAGGGTTCCAATGTTACTGTAAGATAACAGTGTCGAGCAACATCGAGTCTGGCTGTTCCTTGGATGGGTGACTCATGTGAGATCTCTTCTTTGCATGTCGTCTGCGGTGGTGGTTTGTAAGTCACCTTTAAGCCGTTAGTCCCCAGGTTAATTAAGTGTTATAGAGGTATTATTAAAATACCTAAATTTGTTTATTGAAATATTAGCTTTAATAATTATTTTAATTTAATTTTAATTCTATTATTTTAAATTCAATTTGATAATATATTAAAATAACTAAGACATTTTGAATATGCATAGTATTATTCATTCAGTTTCCATCGTAATAATAAATTTAAAAAAATGTAACTAAGAAAGTATAACGCATAAGTATAAGGGCATCCACATATGCTTCACCCCATGAATTGAACCCAAGAACTTTTTATTACTACTGGTTTTTATTATTACTGATGGTCGCAGTGGATGCGAATAGCGTGCCACTGGACCATCAGACTCCTTAGTATATACAAAGTAATTATTCGTAAATATATGTGAAATAAAGCAACAATAACGTATTATGACTATACTTCTAAAAACATTTACTAACCTCTAATACAACACCATCAAATGGCAATTCTTTATCTAAAGCTAGTTAGTAATTTATTGCTCATTACCACTTACATCATTCCTAATAAAAACTAATGGTGTATTAACGACTGCAAAAATTTAAATTAGGAGCGATGGGAAATAAAAATGCCTCGACGAGAAAGGTGAAGAAAAGCGTAGCAAATGGAGCGAGTCAAGACACTGCTGGAAGGTAAACAGTTTGATGGATTTTTGATGAGGGTAAGAGAATCCCGTCCAAGCTGTCAGATTTGTTCCGCTTATACAATTTTATTTCTTTTGAATTAATTCACGGGGTTCTGGGTTACAAAATTTAGATTTTTCTAAACAATATCTATATTATTTAAGACACATAAAATCACCTATATGTACTTTATATAACTAATGTATGTATATTATATCAGATTATTTATTACCACATTGAATATTATACTAAAGTAAATTGCATATAGCAAAGTATTATATATTTGCAATTGAATGTGAAAAAGTGTAAATATACATATGAATAATTTACTAACTAGCATATGAGTTTACATTTTCATTAAGTGGTGGTAAAAAATATATAAAAAAATCTCATAGTACAAATTTCAATTGATGTAAGAAAAAATACAAATATTATTGTTTACAAAACTCTATTATTTTATTCTATTTTGTATTTTTATTGTATAAAATTTGGGATTTTTGGTCATTGTATTCATACCGACAACTCATGTCCCAGCTTATGTAAATATAAATTTTAATTTTTCCACACCAAAATTTAAGCTACATTGCATTTAAACTAGAATACTTGAAACTTTACAGACCTGGATAAGCTTGTTCAAGCCATTGACTTCTTAGGAGTTTTACAAAGAAATACTAAGGCAACATAAACTTGGTGTTTGGAAAAGACAAATTATATTTTTTCTGCAGAGAGAGATTTTTATTCACTATAATGTTAAATAGTGAGGTACTTATTAGAAAAAGCATCTTTACGAAAAACGCAACATTATAACGTGTAAAATCCAGATGTTATGAGTTTTTTATATACTTTTTAGTGACTGGGATGAATGCTTCTTACCAACTGGATACAACTTTTATTCCAGGACTAAAATTAATTTAATCTTAAAATGACGGTGATGTATGTGATCTGGTTATTGTACAGTGCTTTCAATGGAAACTACTTTAACAATTACTGTCGGCTCATAAATTATGTGTCTCTCTGAGTTTGACGGTTGTTTACTAAGAAACTAAGATGCCTATAAAAATCCGATCACACTATTGTTTTCCTTGTTTAATTGTACGCTAATAATACATGGACAGAACATTCTAAATTCTATTATAAGTTTTAGGTAAGGTTAAAGGGCACTAGGCCAGGAATTAGTATATTGGAGAGATAGGATACAAGCAAAATTACCTTAGAAGACAAGTTCACTAACACCAGAGTAGTAGTAACATACACAAAAGAATCACATAATCACACTAATTTTCAGTGCCACTGGCACTTTCTTCAGGCGAGGGGAGAGAGACAGAGAGAGAGAGAGAGATAGGAATAAATAAAATAAATTGCATTCTTGCTGAATAATATGAGATTAAATTCATTTTAATAGAAAAATACGTATTTGTTGTATTAAAATGTTAAACATGACATGTAGTGTTATATGTCTTATTTTGTACTAAAACAATTCAATGACAAACATGTTTTTTAAGCTCAGATTTACTTGCCAAGTTTACCAGAGCATGTGAATGCCACATAGATATGCTGCAACACTCCTAACTGGCCATTTTTCTCACTTAACTGACCTATCCTATCTTCTGCAAGCGAAAATGGGCAAATTCGTCCATTATTCAACCAAAGATGTATGTACTTGATGCTGATAAACTTTGTAAACGAAATAGGTTTCAACTCCTTCCTGATCATAATTACGCTTCGACAAACCTAATTTCATCTAATATTGACATGGACGTTAATTCAATTTCTCTTGACAAATCCTCCAAGTCAGAGGGAATCATGTAGAATCTCCCACTTACATTTATATATATGTTGTAAACAATCATCAGGAGGATATTCACAAAAGATATTTAGCAAATTGTCAAATTTGATTTTTCTACTGAAGTGAAAGGGAAGTCTCTAAAGTAAATTTCCCAAACACTGATGATTGTATAAATTTGACAGCTTTCTATGCCCAAGATAATGTTAAATACTGCACATTTCAAACAAAACAAGATAAACTTGAAGTAGTATTTCGAAATGTTTCATGTTCACTTTCTGATGAAGAAATAAAAACTGAACTTGTCTCTCTTGGATATCCTACTTTAATTGCAGTTTGACTTCTAAATAAAGAACAATTTCTATCCCTCTATGTGTTTTCACCTTGGAAAAGGACGAAAAGCAAATAAATGATATATTTTCACTGGATCAACTATGCTTTTTTATTACAAGTATTGAACCTAAAAGAAAGAATAGAACTATACTAAAATGTACACACTGTAAGCACTTTGGACACACACAAAACTTCTGCAAATTAGATCCTAAAAAATGTCAGTCGTGTTAATGATAAAAATGAGCAAGGTACAACAGAGACGACAATTAATGGACCAAGATATTACGCTCAAGCTATTACTAATATAATATATCCTCATACACTACAACTGAAGCGTCTCATTCCTCAAAAATCATAATTCACATGATGATACCTCTACTATTACTTTAGAGAAACTTGTAATTGATGTAATAAACACTTTTATTTAAACAACTATTTCATAGCGTAATTAAAACACTGCTATAAGATGGCTCGATTTAATCTCACGACGACTGTTCAAAATTTAACAATCCTGAACTAGAATGCTGATGGCTTAAAGAGAAATAAGAATATTTTTTCAGAGTTCATCGTTAGGAATAACATCGATGTCATAACACTGAGACACACTTTGACATCAGTCATAAGCATCTTCTGGCCAAACTTCATGGATGTGGAATATGTGGCAGCCTACTTTCTTGGTTTCACTCCTATTTGATAATAGAACTTTCCTAGTTAGCTTCGCTGGCGCCACCTCTGGTTCCCTCCGGGATTACGCCTGGGCCCTTTTCTCTTCAATCAAATGTTGACTGCCTAATGTTTGAGGATGATGTCAAGGTCTACCGTGCTATTAGGGACCCTTCTGACACTGCAGATGAACCTATGCTTAATTGATAACTGGTGCATCACTAATGCTATGAACATAAATGCCGCCAAATGTTCACTGGTTTCATTCACTCGTTCTACCCAACCTCCTGTGGTATTTGACTACGTGCTCAATGGAACTGTTTTATCTCGTAGTTCAATCGTCCGTGATCTTGATGTCGTCTTCTCTGCTGATCTCAGCCCTGATAAGCATATTGACTATCTGTGGTAAAGCCCTATGAATGCTCAACTTCATACTAAGAGCTTCAAGGAGTGGTCTTAACATTGAGGCCCTGAATATCCTCTATAAGTCCTTGGTATGAGTATACTTGAATACTGTTCTGTTGTCTGGTGCCCTTATCAACTCAATCACATTGAACGTCTAGACAGGATCCAGCGGCGCTTCGTCCGAGCTGTTGGTGTTTGGCTCGGTCACAATTATCTTGATGTACCCATTGATCTAGTTGAAGTCTCTTTTGGACTTCTCCCTCTATCTATTAGAAGGCAACAAGCTGTTGCTCTTTTCCTATGGGGAGTTCTTCATGGCACGGTCGATTGTTCTGACCTACTCTGTCGCATTGATCTAAATGCTTCAAGATTGACCCGCTCATACAACCTGTTTTTTGTCGGTCGCACCCCACCAACTACATCATGCACGGTCCTCTTCCACGATTACATCGACTTGGCAACCAGCTGTGTCATCAGTTCGACTTCTTTTATGACAGCCAATGTGTGATCACAGGAATCTTCCAAAGACAAGTTCTCCGATGAATTTTGTTTTTGTTTTGCTCTATTATTATTATATTTTTATTATTATTATTTGTTGTGTTGTATAATATAAAAATAACACAATAATATTATTTTTATATTATTGTGTTGTACTTATCTGTAAAATGGAGTTCTCTGTAAATAAATAAATACATGAGCCTTTTAAAATCCCTGGATACTTTATCTATAGGAGAAGACAGAATGCACCCAATGCTTCTGGAGGAGTGGCAATTTTTATAAAAAGATACTGTACCTCAATCACCACAATATACTGTTGCTACATTTTTAATTTCAACTGAAGCTGTAGGTATCAGAATTAATTTGTAATCTTGTAATGTTGACAAATCTTGTACCGGTAATGTTATATCCGTGTATAAATCACCCAATCAACGTTTTTACCAACAAATATCTCTTAAATCTAAGGCAAGGTGACACTCCAACTATATATATCTCTAGTATGGTTTGTTGTCAGCTACCATTTGTTAATTTCAAAGCTGCGATGAATATTTGAATAAATATCCAAAAGTCATGATAGTATATTCACTGATTAAAAATAATAACACTAATTATACACTAATTAATTTTAATCCAATAAGTTTAACAACCTTATCGAGGACAAATATAAATAAAATAATGCTGTACAGTTAAACTAAGATCAGTACAGTATTTTGATACGATAACAATAAATTAAAGTATTACAAAACTAATTTTAGGTTTTGTACTAAATAAGTAAGTACAACAAAAACTAACATTTTATTAAATCTTAACTACTTAAAAATGAATAGTTTTAAAACATAAATTTACTATTTTCTTTCAAGTTAGAATAATACAATAATGAAAGCACACCCTAATACCAAGTGGTATGTCAATAGTATTCCCTACAGAAGAGACATCAGAGATAAATACATCCAAGAAACCAATGATGCACTGGAGTTTATGTGCCAAAACCTGGGTGCGACTTTCATTGATCTAAGCAACACACTGACAGAAGAAATGATGGGACGGGAGGGAATACAACTGAATAGGAAAGGAGCTGAACACTTGGCTGCTCATATAATAAAAAATGCCAACCTTAACAACAAAATTCAACCCGTGCAGACCCTCAACCTACCTCCCAAGCTAGACCGCAGCGCAACCCCGCGCCCACGCCCATCGGCCCCACCTATGATGACCCCACAACCCACAAGCCCTCACATGCACTGCACCCCTCAACCAACTCCAAACGCCCTACAATCAGACAAACCCCCTGAACCACAGAGCTCTAAAATACCCACAATAAACCAAACTAACGGCCAATACCACGACACAAGCACAGTAAAACAACAACCATAGGAATTACCCAGCAACCACACAGAATCTCACCAGATAACAACATACTACAATAATATCAAAATCTTTCACCTCAACATCCAGCGAGGACTCCAAACAAAACTAGACAGACTACAAATAGAACTATCCCAAATAAAACCAGATATCTTAATAATAACCGAACATGGACTATCAGAAGAGCAAATTAAATGCACTAAAATAGAAAACTACTCCTTAATAACCTACTTTGCTAGGAAGGCTCATAGATGGGGTGGAGTTGCAATATACGAAAAAAACAACATCTCAACCAATTTTAAGGAAGTACCTACAGCCCAGTATAGCAAGGAACTCCAAGCAGAGTTTTCTGCTATAGAAACCGAAATTAAAAAGAAATTCCTTACAATAATTGCACTTTACCGGCCACCGAACCAAAATACCGAAGATTTCTACACTTCTTTCGAACAACTCCTCCAGGAGCACACCAACAAAAGGAAAAGGATCATGATTATTTGAGACATTAACCTTGACCTTAAGAACTCCCATGACTCTAAAATCAAACAACTAAAAAATTTCCTCTCAGAACACAACCTAATTCCCGCTGACATACCACATACCCGTATTACAGCAACATCTGCTACGAGTATAAACACCTGTATAACAAATATAGACCAAGACATAGACGTAAATACCCACTCAAATAATATATCTGACCATCTTGGTATCAGCGTCAACATCAGAAAGCGCAATCCCCCTCAAACAAAGACTATTAAAAAATTCACCAAATCACTCACTACGATAAATCTAGACCTCCTCAAATACAGACTGGGCAAGGAAGACTGGCACACGGTATACAACGTCCAAACAATCGACGAAAAATACGACAGATTCACCAACATTCTTCAATACGAAATGGACCTTGTCATGCCTAGCACCTTAAATACTATAAACAAAACCAACCGTAAAAGCCCCTTCTGGGACAATAACCTTCTTACCCTTAAAAAACCCCTAAAATCAGCCCAAGACAAATACAACGCCTCTGGACTAGACGAGGATAAAACACTATACAAAAAGTTAAAAAGAACCTACGACAAAGAAGTCAAAAGGAAAAAAGCACAAAAAACATTAGAGGATATTGAAAGATCAGATAACAAGAGTAAAACACTGTGGAACATTATAAACAGTGAACGACAAAACAACTAGAATAAAATTGGAAACATGACCTTGAAAATTAATAATAAAGATATCACAGATCAATCAAAAATAAGCAACATTATGAATGACTATTTCATATCTGTAGGCTCAAATCCTCACAAACAAAACAGCAGCACCCCCCGAACCAACCAGCCTGACCCTAAAAATGAAAATTCCCTTAAAAATTTACCCTGATCACCAAAAAAGAACTTGAAAACGTTTTTAAAAACTTTAAACCTAAAACATCAACGGGTATAGACGGTATCCCCAACAAAATTCTTAAACACTGTCAATAAGAAATCACTGAACCATTGATCAACATCATCAACACCTCTCTCCTGCAAGCCACTGCTCCAAAAAACATGAAAATTGCCACAGTTGACCCAAAATATAAAAAAGGAGACCCCAAACAAATCGAAAACCACAGACCAATATCTATCCTCCCAACTATATCTAAATACATAGAAAAAATCGTTTACAACCAGTTATTGTCTTACATCGAAGATACAAATTAACTCTCAGAAAATCAACATGGATTTAGGAAAAAAAATCAATAAACACAGCATTAAACCAACTATGTGTCGCAATAACAGACACATGGGAGAACAACACCATGCCCCAGCAGTTTTTCTGGACCTGCAGAAAGCCTTCGATAGCCTCGACAGGAATATATTAATCAGCAAAATGGAAGATATGAACATTCAAGACAATGTACTCAAATGGATCATCAGCTATCTGGAAGACATAAGACAACTAGTGGAAATCACTGAAGTATGCAGGAACAGAGAAACCAAAATTAAATAAAAAATACACAATTCGGAATCCCTCAAGGTTCAATACTTGGACCCCTACTATTACTCATATATATATAAACGCTTTGCCCAAAAACCTACCCAACAACAACACCTGTTTAATGTTTGCAGACGATACCACTATAATAACAAAATCAACCCCTAATGGTAACGCGAACCCCCTGGAAGAAACGCTACAAGCAGCTATTAACTTCTGCGAACCTATAAACCTCAAAATCAACAAATCCAAAACCATCTTCATGAATTTTACACCTATCCAAAGAACTACCCTTAATAACAAAATAATCGAATCCAACCACAATATATCAGAATCCACTAAATTTCTAGGTATCACTCTAGATAGTAATCTAAATTGGCAAGACCATACAGATAAACTACAGAGAACATTATCCTCAGCAATCTATGCCATAGAAGAATAAGATCCATCACAGACAAAAAAACTGCAAAAATAGCTTACTTCGCCCTCTTCGAATCTCATCTGCGATACGGACTAATAGCCTGGGGGGGCGCAGGTGAAACAACATTAGAAGGCATAAGAATCATACAAAAAAAAGCAATTCGAACCATAGAACAGCTCCCAAATCAAGAACACTGCCGAGAACATTTTATCCACAACCAAATCCTCACATTAACCTCTCTTTATATCCTCGAAACAACCCGATTCATAACTCCGAAACCCACATACCAAAAGAACCAACTGTCACGAATACAACATCAGAATACGTACTAATATAGACCTACCCCAACACAGACTAAACAAAACCAGCAAAACTCCACAATACGTAGGATCCAAAATTTTCAACCACCTACCTGAACATATTAAAAAAATTACTGACACTGAAATTTTCCACAAAAAACTAAAACTTTACCTACTGAAAAAACCATATTACAATCTTAGAGAATTCTACGACTATCCAAACCTGATAGGGACCTAAATCCCTATCCCTAACCCCCCCTTCCAGAAGGAAGACTGTGAAGACTCCCCAGTCTTGAAGACAGCGGAGAGGACACCGAAGGTAAAAGGTACAGATACAGACGACGAATGAATTGAGTGTGGCGCGAAATGGAGGCGAGAGTTCACAACGTAAGACAAGTGGTGGGGGAAATGACTTAGGAGCCGGCTCCTAACACGAAAGTGACCCCACATCCTTAGTCCCTTGTGACTGCAACTGCTCTGCTGGGACTGGGAGGCTTCAGCTTCAGGCTTCGGCTTCACGTTCACTTGAAACAGCGATGCCAACCTAGGGAGAATTCCCCTAGATTTAGGGAAGTTTTGAAGATCCTAGGGAATCAGGGAAAATACACTAATATTTAGGGAAATATATGCAGTCTTGCATATAAATATTGAATATATATTTTAAATAAATATAAAATATATTGACGTGTGATAAAACCTTAATAATTGGATTCTTCATATTACAAAAGACTTGGGTTCATTTCATATTGCGTTCAGGGTAATTTCCCGGTATGTAGGGGAGACAGTGATGATATAGTAGAAACCTTTATGGTATGTTTAGCGTTTAAATTTGAAATCTAGATCTGGTTATCAGTCTCCAGTCATGCATATCTCATCGTGATAATGGTGGAAAAGCATAATTTCCTATCCACCACTTTGTTTTACTAAATTGTCGATGTTAAAATCACAATAAGCGACTTAAAACCCCTCCGATTACTAATTTTCAAAGAAATATGTAATTGGTTTTTCGATTTATTCCAATTATGTACTGCTTTTGTTTACTATGTAATTTAACCGTTTTCCTAATTGTAAAATTAGTATATTTCTGGTGTTGAGACATTCCTTAACAAGTTGAAAAAGGTTACAAATCGATTGATCTACTTTCTATTTAATCGGAATTTTTCTAAAATGTTGTACCTGGTTTCGTGTACTAATATAGAACTTGTCTTCTCTATTCTATTATTTGTTCACTGGTATCTACGCAAAATTTTTGGTATCTGGTATCTATCTAGGGAATTTTTGAGTAATCTAGGGAAATTTAGATTGTTCATCTAGGGAAAAAGCACTAAGCTAGGTTGGCAACGCTGACTTGAGAGTTGAAATGAATTTGAATTGGACTTGACTTTGACTTGAAGAAGTGGTCGTTTAGAGGATATACGTAGTAAATGTGTTTATAAGTAAGAATAAATAACCAGGTAATATAAATTTTCTACAATGTCATGATCGATAGACTAAAAGAAATGTTAAGAGTGCTGTGTTAAGTAAAATGAGGTTTATTTTAAATTTAACCGCGCTTCTTAAACCTTAAAAACTGACTCTGCCAAACGAATGTTGAAATCTTGAAAATGGTCTAAATATCATCACAAACTTTTTGTTACCTGCATGTTGGATAGCCTATTTTGTAAAAAATGTGGTATTTATGTGCTTTCAAGACGCGTTGCTAATCTTGAATTTTTTATCACTAGTGTGTAGAATCAGGTAAATATTTTATGAGAATACAATTTTTATTCCGCGGAAAACGTTTTGTATGAGAAATCTAAATTTTTGAAAATGCTATTTTTCGATTATATCCGTGATTTTTTAAAATTTGGTGTAGTTTCTGGTGCTGAACACGAATTTGAAAACTATTTGACAATTATTTCTCGAGATATTACAAAAAAACTACTTTTGCGACAAATCACCTATGGTGCCCATATGTATAACGATAATAGGAGCTATTATTGGCCACCAGAAACAAATTTACGCATATTCCTGCTGGAGTGACGGCCAGTAAGCCGTCACGGAGGCCAGACACCCGAATTTTATGCAAATTATGATTTTTATTGAGTTTATAGAAGATTAGGATAGGTTAGGTTGTTTGGCTAGGTAAGTAAAAAGTGCATTTTTCGGGCTAAAAAACTAATTTTATTGAAAAACCAATTCTATATTTTTGTTCAGCATAAAAAAACAAGTAAAAGGAACAAAAAATCTCTTTTTATAAAAAAAGTTTGTTTTTCACTATCACATAAAAAAAACAAAAAACAACACTATCACAGTTTTTTCAATTTTTTTTTAAATCGAGTTTTCCGCGGCTAAAATCAACCTCTTCAAGTATTATTAACTCATAATTTATCTTTTTTTTTAACAAGAAATCACATTTTCAGAGGCGTCTAGAAAGTGCATAATTAGAATTAAAGTGTTAAAATACTCAAACAAAGTGGTCAGAACGACGCCACCCGGAACAGTGAAATGTGCGCCTTCTGGTTCCTCCAGTGCCCCCAGCCCTCTACTAACTTACCCATACTCTTTGTTCTATAGCCTACTTGCTTGTTGGGGTGAATTTTTAAATCTTAATGATTTCACAAATCATTGTAATATTTAAATAATGTAAAACACATGAATAGCAGCAACTTTGCATAGCAATAAAAATGTGTTTAAGACCCAATAATATCATGAGCCATCTTAATTATTGTAGCAAATGATAGGTCTAGTTGAATTTTATTTCCTTTAAAAAAGACTATTGTATCATCTACATAAAATCAAATGTTCAGATTGTCCGAATATTTATATAGGACAGACAGACCATTCTTTCAAAAAGCGTTTCAATGAACACCTACCCAAGAACGTTAATAAGCCTCAAACATCTCGCTTTGCTGAACATTTAGTTTTTATGTTTTTAGTTATGATGTTCGCTTTGCTGAAACAATCATAACATTAAGGAAATTGACAACAACCTAGATATTCTCCATAAATGTAATAAAGGTGCGAATTAGTACTATAGAGACTTATGAAATATATAAAGCCATAAAGAGCAACCCAACTATTGTGCTTAATGAAAAATTAAAATTCTCTACAAATATTTTATTTGATCGGATTACAAGTTTGAGTCAACCTATGAAAGAAGAGATAAAATTGTTTAAGGTCAAGTAGGCATTGGATAACATAGTTCCAGCTGCACGCTCAATCCAAATCTGACCATCATACCAGCCGGCCGTGTTATCATGTGTTTTATTTTTGTCTTATGTTTTTAATGTGACCGTTTTGACAACTTACAGTGTATGTGAGCATGGAGTTCTTGCTCTGAAACTGGTAGTCCAATAAAAATATTTTATAGCTGAATACGGCAAAGGTACGTTAACCTTATTATTTGTTGTATAAATCAGCTCAGGAGTGTTTAACAATGAATAAATTAAGTGTTGTTTATTCCGCAATAAGTAAGATAAAACTTTAATACTATACCTTGGTGGTTCAGCAAATAATCTGCTAATTAAGTTTTGCAGGGTTACTGCTAATACAAGTATGAAAAATAGGCCTGTTTTATATATATATATATATATATACAGGGTGAATGGTACGTGGTGTTTAAAAATTTAAGGGCTTAAACTGCATGCTTGGGGCTACTTAAAAACGGAAATTTCAGTTTTATATGCCAAATGGTTAGTGTGGTATGTTCAAATTAAGATTTTTTTTAAAATCGTGGACCTAACCATAAAAATGCTTTATTACTTACTCAAAAGATCATATTTTTTAAACTGTGACACCATTTTTGAAATCTGCATTAAATTTTCAACAAGAATAATGAGCTAGTAAGATGCGTAAATTAAGGTTGGTATTTAAAATTATGCGTTAAAGTAAAAAAATAATGTTTGTTAAATTTTAAACAATGTTTTACGTGTAGTTAATAAATTATGGTAACTGACATAACGTGTCAAACCATACAGAAAACTGCGTAATTTAATGTTCTTTTCAATGGTATAATTGTGATTTTAATTATTTTGTTTCGTCATCGAAAACGTTAGGTTAAACTGAATTAAAACACAGTTTGCAGAAAACTTGAAGCTTTGACTATTTATTACAAGAAATATTATAATACTTTGATTTGACATAACATACTAATTACATTCGTAAAAATAATTGAAAAAAATGTCAACTTAAAAGAATAAGATTTACAAATGTTGTTCAAACTGCCTTCCTCCATTTCTGATGCAGGCCCGTGCTCTCTTGCGCATTTGTTGAACTGTCACTTTTGTAGAGACTTCTTGGCGCACTACTTCAGCAGCCGCAGTTATTCTCTCCCTCAGTTCTTGTTCTGTGTTGATAGGTGCAGAATAAAATTTTGTGTTTCATCCTTCCCCATACACAGAAATCCATGGGACTAAGGTCCGGCGATCTAACTGGCCACGGTACGATCCCACCTCGTCCAATCCATGTAGGATAATTGAGCGTCAACCAGTGACGCACTCCTGCGGTGAAATGCGGTGTAGCTCCATCTTGTTGGAAAATGAGACTGTCTCTTTTTTCTTGGTTGAGATGGTCTAGCAGCAAAGGGCGTTCCCCGTTAAGGTTTCCCTCGAAAAAATATGGGCCAATAAGCGTTTCACCTACTACCCCAAACCATACAAACAAATACTATGTGAAATCTCCTTTGAAACGATCGTTCTTTGGTTGCTCTTGGGTTATCTTCCGCCCACATGTGCATATTATATGTATTAAAGATTCCATGTCGTAAATATGGCCTCATCTGGCCAAAGGATCTTTTTGAAGAAATGGTACTGCTCAATATCGCTATTGAGCAACCATCTACAGAACTGAACACGATGAGCGAAGTCTTGAGCTTGAAGTGCTTGTACAGGCGTGAAGTGGTATGGATGAAACTTGTTTCTATAAAGAATATCCCAACACTATCCACTGTGAAACATTTAGTTGAGCCGCAATTGCCCTACTACTACTCTCTGGGTTTTCTTGAAAGGTATTTAGAATCAATTCTTCAACACCTACATCATAATTAACTGGACCTACCTCAGAAGACTTTCTTTGAACTTTTCCACTTTCCCCTAACCTCTGGTGAAGTCTAGTGAACACCTGTGGGCTGGGAGTTTTTCGATCTGGGTACCTTAAACTTTACTCTCTTTGCGCAGCAAGTGCATTGCCATTGCAAAATCCATAAACAAAATGCATTTCTGCATATTCTCTTGTAGTGAACTCCATGATGCTACAGAACTGAATAGCTTATACACAGACCCGGTCTAAAGAGTAAACAGATAATGGATTCCAGTTTTCCTCGTGATAAGTTTGCTTAAAAAGAAACTAACTTTTGTTTAACTAAGCAGGTAGTGGAATTTCCTAGTCATTAAGGACAACAGACAAAACTATTGATAAGGTTGGGGTGTATGCCGTGTCTAAGAATTGTGGTAAAACCCCATTCGTCCCTGATTTACACGTGTTTTTAATCACATAACGTTATTTGAATGTCCAGTCCTAGTTGCTGGCTAGTAAGATAGTCTTAAAATTTTTTAACCACTGTGTGTTTCTTTCTATTCAAATAATAATAAAAAATAGAACATTGTACGATAATACAAACAAAAGCATATCACTGGAAAGAACATTAAATTATGCAGTTTTCTGTATGGTTTGACACATTATATCCGTTACCATAATTTAGTAACTACTTGTAAAACATTGTTTAAAATTTTACAAAAACATTATTTTTTTACTTTAACGCATAATTTTAAGTACCAACCTTAATTTATGCAGGCTATTAGCCCATTATTCTTGTTAAAAATTTAATGTAGATTTCAAAAATGGTGTCATAGTTTAAAAAATATGATCTTTTGAGTAAGTAATAAAGCTTTTTTATGGTTAGGTCCACGATTTAAAAAGAAATCTTAATTTGAACATACCACACTAACCATTTGGCATATAAAACTGAAATTTGCGTTTTTAAGTAGCCCCAAGCATGTGGTTTAAGCCCTTAAATTTTTAAACACCATGTACCATTCACCCTGTATATCAAATTTAGACTTCACATCAAATTTAGTATAATAATGTACATGCACACATCCATATAACATGAAATAGACAAACTCGCACGCAGAAACAAATGCACACATGTACGTACTTACACGACACACACACATACGCATGCACGCACCAATGGATGATTGTAAATATAATGAAAAGATTTGTATACATTAAATTTCTGAAAACATACAACGAAATAAATGAAAACAACATAGACATACATGCATACATCTTGTTGTTTATTATTTTAATCTGACATTTTGTACATTAGAAAGTTGTTATTTACGAAATAAATGATTTCTGATTTCAGGGAGATATAATTTTCTGCTGAGCTGATTGTGTTATTGTCATATTATCTCAACATTAAGTGCAGAATGGAACAAGTAAAGGTAAAGGAATCATGCTGCTAAGACTAGATTATGTATGCATTTTTATAACTGGAAGAGTTTTTGCTTGATTACTTATTGAAACAAGAAATTTTACCAAAATGCTTGTGCAAGAAGAAAAATTACTAAACAAGTTAAATAAAACTGTATGCATCATTATTTTGGATAAAAGTCCGAGTACTAGTATTTTGGACAACAATCAATAGTATAGACGAATCAATATAATTGTAGTTATGACAGTATTTTTTTTTTTTTTTAATTGATTTAACTGTGTATGCCTAGGTACCCCTGGACTACAATGAAAAACGTATTGTAAAGGTCCTTGTTAAACGTTTGGATGAGTACTGTGATTCCATTAAAGAGGAACCAACATTGGAAAAAGTAAGTTTTGATAGCTGTATAGGATAGCTAATATATAATAATAACTAAATAATTTGCCATACTTATTATTTTGTTATTTGTTGAGGTTTTACTACAAGGTTTTGAGATTTTGAGTCAACGCCACTTGTAACATCATAAGATCATAGTTGTCAGATAAAGTTTCAGAAGTTGATATGAGTCTCCTCTAATAGAACTGTACACTGGATAATTGCTTCAGAAAATGATGATGGCTATAACCATTGACAATTGAAACTATAAGACTGTCCACTCTTATGGGTCACCGTGAAGCCGGTTTTCCTGTTTAGTGAAAATAGTTTATAATAGGTTTTACAGGTAGTTCCAGCAGTGTCTCTCTCTACCTCACTTCATCCTTCTGTCTGTCTCTCTCCAGCACACATGAAAGTGACTAATAGCTGTATGCCAAATGGTTGTCCAAGCGCTTATTTGAAAGGTCAGTAGCGTAGTTGGTTCAATCCCAGCTTCATGTGCTAAAGATTCTCAGTTCGATCCCAATCAGAGTCAATACATTTTGAGAAGGATCAGCTGATAATCACCGGCTGTTCATTTGTCATTGGGCTATTAATTAATGACACTTTCTAAGGAATGGTCGGCCTTAGTTTGTAACAATGACTACATTCGCTCATCTACACTCCTCACACTCATTCGAAATCCATATTCCCCCTTATCTTGACGATCGGCGTCTTATGAATAAATAAATTAGATAGCAGCAAATGTATTGGCATAAGTAGTTTAATTTGTTTCTATAGTCAATACTATAACTTGGTGACAACTGAGTTTGCTGTAGTACAGTGACGCTTAAGAAAACTACATATACATGTATATAAATTGACGAAACAACATCGATTCTCACTCTACATTGGTCCAACTTATTCCTTTCAGGTAGGATCATGTCATGTTGAGGTGAGTGGTGCTCACAGTGCTTAAATATTTTGTTTGTTTTATGTGCATCAAGATAGTGATGATTTTGAACTTTTTGTTTTTAAAAGATGATAAATTATGGCTGTGTGGCAAGCTACCACAATACTCCCTTAAATATGGAAGTTTGATTTTTCTTCATTCCGTAGATGAAGATATAAGTTTTTTTAAGCTGTTTATTGGGTCAAATCACCCAGTAAATAATTAATTTGACACCCACCTCTTTAGATTTTGATGAAACTTGGCACAATTGTTGCATTTGCTATCCTATTGATAAATACCAAATTTTATTTCTCTATCTCTTATAGTTTTTTTTCTAAACATTTTTTAATTATCTTAATTTAACGCGATTTTAGGCCTCGGATTTTGCGTTTTGAAATGTAACTTGTAGCTTAAAAAATTAATATCTTGAAAACTATTTGAGATATCACCATGAAACTTTGCATAATATTTAATTAATATATTTAAAATAAAGAAAAAATACATTCACTAACCTATCTCAACTCCAAAAAATAATAAAAATATTATAATCAGAAATTTTTTTTATTTGAAAACCGTTGTCGGGATTTACTAAAATTGCAATATCTCAGGTCTCAGACCTGGTAGAGTGTTCATATTTTTTTTACATACTCCTAGATACATAGGCTAACAGATAAACAAAAAAGATGTATGGCTTTTTCACATGTTTAGTTAATATTCCAAAAAGTAGAATATTATTAAGAAATTATAAATTTGCGGTTTACTTACATTTAATAAATGTGAAATAAAATAAAAACTGAAGTCTAAGAATCAATATCTTTTATAGCAATTATTAGTTCTGCTTGTTATATTTTTTCCACTTCATCCAACACTCTTCTGTTTTTCTGATACACTCTTTTTTGAAGTAGTACATTCTGCCAGTGCTACTTGATTGCGGTGCATCAACTGTACTGATAATGTGCTCCAAAGGTATTATGCACAAGTCTTCTCTTTGAGGCCAGTAAAAGCTGGCAGCAGGTCCTGGAGAATGAAGAAAAAGAATTTCAGCATCTTCTTCTTCATGAAACACAGTTTTAACGAGTCCAAAGTACCACTTTCCATCGTAGTTTGCAGCCACATAATCGTTTAAAGATGGTTGAATGCAGACCCAATCCGTAGCAGAATCAAAAGAAAACATTAGAGTAGGATTAGGACTATCAGTAGTCCTCCTTATTTCAATTTCATTTGTATTTAATGGTTTGAAATAATGGAAACTTCTAGTACCGGGAATAGTCTTGGTGGTTAAAAATCGTAACGCTAACTCCAATCAGAAAGCTTCAGCATTTTTTGTGTCAATAAAGTGAAAATTTATTTTTTCAATGTTGACTTTACAGAAGTCATAAACTGCAGTTGCTGTCTTGATTTGATTTTCATCTGAAAGTTGAAGGCTGGCTTTTCTCAAAATTCTCTTAACAGTTCCTCCCAAGCCATCACATATTGATTTCCCGTGGCTTGTTGCAAAGAATGAATGTTCGGCTTTCATTCCAAAGTCTTCATGATGGTTTGTTAGGTTTTTGAAACTATTTCTATTTTTGTATTGACCAGCACAGCCGTCAGTGAAATAATGAACTTGGTTTATTTCGGGATGATTTTCTTTCAGCCATTTCGAAATTTCTTTTTGTACGTAATTCACAAAACAAGTGTCATGTTGTAAATCATCACTTATGAAAATTTGGTTGGAAATTAAAACTTTATCATCCTTTTTCAAGTAGAGACCAACTGGATGAATTGTGCATCCACCTCTGTTCCAGTGATAACTTTGGATTTCATTTTGAATGGTGTAAGAATAATTTTCACTGAAATCCATTACTACAATTGCTGTATTCAAAGGCGGATCTTCTTTCAGTTTTTTGAAAGTTTTAGACTGTGATTTTGTAATATATGAATGTGGGATTAGGTTTTCTACAGATTTGTTCAGTAAAGAAATAAAGTCTTCAACGCTGATTGATTGCTTAACCATTTCTGTCCTGTCAGTACTAACCCATTGGCTTATAATTATTTCTTCTTCTAAATCATAATCTTCGCTCAATGTTGCAGTTAAGTATTCAATCAGGGCATCATCAGACGGACAGTTGTCACAATGGCGTAGCATACACTCACTGTTTTCAACATTACAAACCAACATCTTGATCAAATCTTTGTAACTTTCTTCAATTTTTACAGCATCTAGTAACAATTTCACATTCTGGTGTATGCTGCATACACATACTGTATGGGTACCTGCTGACCCAGCAAGGACACACCACTTTGGCCTTAAACTGCAAAATTTCGAGAATCCTATTTTCAAGTTGGGGCATTCCCATTTAAAACAAGAGTAAAGCTCTCTCAAATTACTGAGAATAAGTCTTTTTTGCATATAAATATTTTTTTTAATGCTCACTTTATCTTTTGCTCCGGGTAAAACTATTGAATTCTCATCACTTTGGTAAAAGTCTGTCACAAGTTTAACTGTGTTTTCGGAGAGTGTGTTACCTTTTTTAGGGTCAGGGATAGCTAGGATACCTTTCTCTCGTTTAAGTTTTCTTGCTTGTTTTACCATATATTCAGTCACCTGAAATTCTGTAGCAACTTTTTTCTGGCTCCAAGATTCTGGCACCAAAGTCAGAATCTGGACTTTTTGGGATCTCCCAACAGACATAAGTTTTTATTTTAAAAGGCCCACGAGCTTATCAAAATCTTCTGCTTTTTTGATAACATTTCTTTCATCTTCTTTTTCGTCTTCTGACATTTCAATGTGATAATCTAGAGCTTTGGAGATTTTTTTCTTTACTTCTTTTGTTACTTTTTCAACTTTTCTTTTGTAATACGATCCCTTACTATGTGATGACAAATTATGAAGTTTAATTGGAGTTAAACCCAAATCATCGAAGGCTGCATTTGTTTGTGAAAGGAAGACATTTCTAGATTCAAATGAATCCAATTCAATCATTAGTTCGTCATCAGATTCATTTTCAGTGATTTTAGTTTTTTCTTCACAGAAGTTTCGACATGAAGGGCATATCTTCTGTCCAGGTTTAATAAAAATATTTTTTTTCACACAATTGTTTTGAAAAACTTAAGATGCACTTCTTAGTGACTTTTTTATTGGCTTTTTGTGTTTTTTTAATGGATCTATGCATACTGTTTGATATTTTTCAAACACCTTGAGAAAGCAGTAGCTGTGATGGGAACAAACATTTTTAAATTCAATTAAATTGATTCCAGATCTAAGTTGAATTAATTCTTTTTCTTCCTCGGTTAATTCTGATACAGATTGTAATTTTTTGGAAGGTGTATAAGTTGTCTGAAAACAGTCTGATTGTTTAAATAGTCCAATGCTACAAGCTTGAGGATTTGTCATTTTGATTTCCGCTTACCCCATTTTAAAGTCCAAGAAGAAAAATAGGTACAACCTGTAACTAGCCTATTCGCTTAGTTTTACACAATCACTGAGTCAGAGAAAATTGACTCTTGTTGATTTCCAAAATTAAAAGGTGCATCTTTACTTCAAAACTAAATAGTTTTATTAAATTAAAACATTTAATGGAAATCACATAGTTATATGTTACTGTAACTGTTATGTTTCACTTTTCACTTAATAAAATTAAAAATCACAATCACTGCACAAGAAGTTTGCACTATAGGTCTTCACTCACTCAAAGCAAGATCTAAACTGAGGCAGTGTTCAGTGGTTAGCTGTAGAGCTAGGAGCATGAACCAACATGAAAGGATCCTGTTGAGACAAGATAGATGAGTCATACAGGCTGTGTAAATATTAGTGCTTATAATGTCTCTTTTATAAATCTTTGTCATGTCTTAGTTCTGACCCCTTGTTCTATCAATAATTAATTGATTTTATTGGTTATAATAATTATTGATTAGTTGGTCTGTAATTTTGTTACTCATAAATAATGCTGAATATCAGTCAAACATGTGAAAAAGCCATACATCTTTTTTGTTTATCTGTTAGCCTATGTATCTAGGAGTATGTAAAAAAATATGAACACTCTACCAAGTCTGAGACCTGAGATATTGTAATTTTAGTAAATCCCGACAACGGTTTTCAAATAAAAAAAAATTTCTGATTATAATATTTTTATTATTTTTTGGAGTTGAGATAGGTTAGTGAATGTATTTTTTCTTTATTTTAAATATATTAATTAAATATTATGCAAAGTTTCATGGTGATATCTCAACTAGTTTTCAAGATATTAATTTTTTAAGCTACAAGTTACATTACATTGCAAGACACGAAATCCAAGGCCTAAAATCGCGTTAAATTAAGATAATTAAAAAATTTTTAGAAAAAAAACTATAAGAGATAGAGAAATAAAATTTGGTATTTATCAATAGGATAGCAAATGCAACAATTGTGCCAAGTTTCATCAAAATCTAAAGAGGTGGGTGTTATGACCTGGTTGACTTGACATGGAATGACCCTATTATCAAGATTGTGTGCCTGTATGTTAAAAGCTGAATTGTAATCTACCAAAGATGGCTTTTTATGATGTATATGTATCTTTTGATACCTATCCAAAAATGGCCCACTTTTGATTCCGACAGGTTTAATATTTTCATTGAGGAAATATGAGGGCTTAAATCTCAAAAGTGGTTTTTAAAGATGACAACCACTCCTGCTTTCATACTTATATCAACATATATGCCCGCAGAGATGCAGCTTGCTATTATAGACCTATCAGTTTCATTTATAATACCAACTACACTGTATCAGAGAATGTACATAGGGACTATTGGTATTATGATTATATACCTCCTGACTTGCAGTCAGGTTGGATCAAAGTTTATCTTGGCCTGTGGAAACAGGGGTAATGTCTAATATGAGATAATCAGTATTAGAGATTATGTTTTTAAGCTAATGTCAAATATGTTTGTTTAGAAGCTTCCTGGCTGTAATGACCTAGTGAATGTAAAAGTGGTTTTAAAACGTTTGGAAGGAGAGAATTTTGAGAATAAACCAATATTAAAAGAGGTAAATTAAAAACTTATATAAGAATATTAATCAGATAAGTAGTACTGTGTTGATGAATAGATTTATAATAATTAACAATATGGTAAAATAGTTACCTCTGTTTTGTTCCACCATCAATCTTGCGATTTTATGGCATTACCGGTTTTAAAGGATGTCCTTCATCTTCAGGTGCACTTACTTGGGCTTCGCTTAACACACATTAAGCGTTAAACACATAAACAACTTTGAGTGTGTTACGTGAAGCCCAAGAAAGTGCATCTGAAGATGAAGGACATCCTTCGAAACAGGTAGTGCCGTAAAAACGCAAGATTGGTGGAAGGACAAAACAGAGGTAACTATTTTACCGTCTATTATTAATTACAACCAATCAGGATAATACCGATAGCATAATTAAACTTCAACAAAGCTTAAGGATTCGAACTTAGCAACTCATGGTTACCGGTAATCAGCAAGCACGGAACTGTCTGGAAGATTCAACAGATAACGTAAACAAAGACAGCGAAGAAGGGTCTAGCACATTTCAGCGCACTACTAATGCGCCACGGCACATTCCACAAACAATAGGCCACCCGACCCTATATAACCTGAGGCCCAGACTTATCCGCTCCAATACTACTGCTGCTACGAAGCCCACTCTACAAAGATGGCACTCTATAACGAGGCCGAAACAAAAAGCTCCTGATGTTGTACATAGTTTGACATGGTCGGACCACTGAGCCCGTATGGGCGGTCGGGTGGGCCAGTACCACTGAGCCTGTATGAGTGGGCGGGTGGGCCTGTACCACTTTGCCTGTAGGGTTGGGTGGGTGGGTTGATAACACCATGCTTGTATGGGTGGGCGGGTGGGTCAGCAGCACCGTGCTTGTATGGGTGGGCCAATACCACTTAGCCTGTATAGGTGGGTGGGTGGGCCAGTACCAGTGAGCTTGTATGCGTGGGCGGGTGGGGATATTGACTACATTGACTGTGGAAGCTTCTCCAGGAAAAATAAATTTCATTAAATTGTGAAAAGAAAAGGAAACAACACACCTGGTAAACTGTACATATAGTCATATACAGCACAAAAAAGAATGGATGGCTTGTGAAATATTTTGGAGCCACCGGACCTTCCCCAGTCACAACACAACTATTGACTTTTACTAACTTTGATTTTGTGTGTGTTAACTATGCTTTTGTCTATTTATTTATCGAATAATGCCTGAAGGTATATATGCATTAGGTGTAAATTGACAATTTTACTATAATGGATATATCTATTTGCCACAAAGAAAAGGTACTCATAAGTTGTTTACTTTTTGCCAGTGAACCAATTATTTAAATCTAAACATGTATACTTTTACGACTTTGTTTATGATGAGGGTTTGTGTTTGAGATAATGTAAGCAAAGAGGACAAAAAATAGCAACCAAGAACATTTACTAAAACATTAATTCTGAAGTAAAATTGTTAGCAAGACAATTTTTAAAAAACTCTTCTGAATACATAAATAAATTAACTTAAAATATTACAAAATTAAAAATATCATCCACTCATGCAACAATGTATCTCTTTCACTCCTTCACCCATATACTATATTACATCTATATTACATGGTGTAATATTACACCAGAACTAGAGGTTTGGTAATAAAATTAGATTTCATCCCAGACTCATATAATAAAGCCATCAACCGAGTAAAACGCCCAAGACCAACTTCAGATGGCAAGCGTTCGAAAGTGGCAGTTCTATGCCGTTGTTGTGCATGGAAGTTGTCCCTGCCTCAAGAGTCATATAGGTAAACGTCTCTGCCTTGGACCAAGTTACACTTGAATTGGGCAAGAACAGGTCTTTATATATTAAAAGTCTCAAGGATAAAAAAGACAGGGCAAAGTTAGCAATCCAAGCTCCCTAAAGGCATTTTTACATGAATCTCTATTTTACAATTTTGAAATGATTTGAACAGCTTTTTTACTTCTCTTAAAAAATATGTATTTAGAGCAGTGGCTATAACATACAGTCTCAACCCGTATGTTAAGTTAATGCATTTAAAGAACATATTTTTGACAGGTTTTGTAAAACATTAGGGCCTGAACAAACCTTTCGTTATACAATCATCTACACTCATAATATAATGGGCTTCACCTAACACTTATGAAGTTAGCTTCATTGGTTTTATGAAGTTAGCTTCCTTTACCAATATCTCATTAATGTATGTCATGTGTTCTTAATCAACAACAACTAATAATTTTATACAAGATCTATAAATATTTTATGATGAGATAAACAATTTTATATAATTTTCTTTGTTGAAGGTGGTATATGCTGAAAATACCAGCTCAAGAGCTACAAACCAGATGCAAGACACAAGCAAGAAATCTTTCAGTTGTGATCATTGTCATTATAGAGGTATTAAAAAGAATCATTTGATTCAGCACATGAAATCTCACTCTGGAGAGAAACTATTCAGTTGTGACCAATGCCCTTATAGAGCTACTGTAAAAAGTAATATGATAATGCACATGAGGACTCATACTGGGGAGAAACCATTTAGTTGTGACCACTGTCCTTATAGGTCTACTGTAAAAAGTATTATGATAATACACACGAGGACTCACACTGGTGAGAGACCATTTAGTTGTGACCAATGTCCTTATAGGTCTGCTGTAAGAGGATCTCTGATAAGGCATATTAGGACTCATACTGGGGAGAAACCATTTAGGTGTGACCAGTGTCCTTATAGAGCTACTGTAAAAAGTAATATGATAATGCACATGAGGACTCATACTGGTGAGAAACCATTTAGTTGTAACCAATGTCCTTATAGAGCTACTTTAAAAAGTAATATGATAATGCACATGAGGGCTCACACTGGTGAGAAACCATTTAGTTGTGACCAATGCTCTTATAGATCTACTGTAAAAAGAACTATGATAAGGCACATGAGGACTCACACTGGTGAGAAACCATTAAGATGTGACCAATGCTCTTATAGGTCTACTGGAAAAAGAACTATGATATGGCACATGAGGACTCACACTGATGAGAATCTATTTATTTGTTACGAATGCCCTTATAGAACTACTGTAAAAAGTAATATGATAATGCACATGAGGACTCATACTGGCGAGAAACCGTTTAGTTGTGACCAATGCTCTTATAGGTCTACTGAAAAAAGAACTATGATAAGGCACATGAGGACTCACGCTGGTGAGAAACCATTTAGTTGTGACCAATGTCATTATAGGTCTACTGTAAGAGAATCTCTGATAAGGCATAGAATGTTATAATATGGATATTTTTGTAAATGAGTTCAATAACCATTTTAAAGATGTAAGTAGTGTTTCAAAAAATATTTAAAATTTGATTTGGATGTAAATATAACTGGAGGAAATGGTTTCATCCACTAATAATAATTATCATATGATGATGGCAGCTAATGGTCTAGAATGTTTGATAGTATTTTATGTACACTGTATTTTTTATTGTTGCAAAGCAGACTTGAATATGGGATTGTCTTCTGGGGAAATACATTTGATTCATATTTCAATTCCATCTACTTACATTAAAATCAATTAATTAAAATAATATCTTTAAAACTGGTCGGTCTGTAGATACACGTCCTTTTCTTCTTGATATTACCTTTAAAGTATATTTATTTACAGTATAAGATTTGAAGTTGTTAAATATTAAAAGCGAAAACATACGTCAAATATAGTGTATAGTTTTTATTTGGAGATCTTAAATAAATAACACTTAGATATTTTTATCAAACTCAGAGCACTTATGCCGGGCTAGATCACTCGGGGACTAAGCATCGTATTGCTATGACGGCCCTAGGGTCATAAGCCGCCTGATGGTAAAAGTGTGGTGTGCTTCAATCATATTTATATTTAAGAATGTGTTATACTTAACCCTTTGAGTGCCAGGAGTTTTGCCTAGTATGCATGCGAGAAACCCCAGCCTCAGCGCTATGTAGTAGTGCGAGAAAGCCCAGGCTGATATTAACAGTTTTACAGCTGTTTGGAAAAACCAATATTACTTTGTTATTTCTTGGTAGAAATTAATAATTTTTGCTTTGTTTGATGTATAAAACTATACTCTAACTAAAAATAATACTTATTTCTCATACCGATAAAATTCGTATTTTTAAATTAAGAAAACTTTTATTTACTAAAAGATTACCATATAATTTTTAAAGTTTGATTAATATTTAATCCAGAAAAAATCCTCACGCTATTGGCTGATTTATTTTTCAAAACAAGACATATTTTTGTATATAGACATAAAAATAAAGATTTTCTTCTACTTTTTTCAAATTATTGCAATTTTCTAATTTTTCATTTGCCGTATAACAACTTAGTCAGAAGTAAAATATTCTTTTCAATTAATTTTTCTAGGCCTATTTAAAATAATGCTGTTCTTAGTTTTACAAAAATAAAACAATACTACAGTAGAACCTCGATTAACCGGGGTAATGGTGGGGAGAAGGGCCACGGATACATGAAATCACGGTTAAGCCGCTGATAACAGAAAAAAAACTGAAATGCATAATTTAGTGCAAGAAATCATGTTTTAATAGGTAGACTAGGCCTAATTAAAGTGTAGAGTACATTTTACCTGCTTGTAAAAGAGTATCCATGAATGTCTTTTCGATATAAAACTAAAATATTGGTCAAAAGAAAATTATTTACAAAATATTTACTACGCTGTTTATAGTAGTTACTGCATTGTTATTACTGATTAGCAGACGGCTTGAAGAAGTCGGTCATCGTTGTTTGCCGTTTTGCACCTCTTTCTTTCCTTGCAATCGATGACCGTAGCTTCCGTAACAGTAGCTTGTCACTTAAGAGAGAATCGTCTTGACCCTCCAAGTAATCTAATAGGCATTCCAAGTGATTGAGTGCAGCGCCGTGGCTGTGAGCGATACGGGTCTCGGTGTCAGCTGGCATTTCCCCTTCCCCTTCCTCGCCCTCCTCCTCGTCTCCTTCTTCCTCGCTCTCCACTTCTCGCATAGCGCGCCTCACAATCTCTTCGTCATTAAACATCTCAAACGATGGCAAGTCTTTGGAACCACTCATCGATGTTTTCAGTGTCCACGCTTTCGCCACCTGGCACTGCCTTCGCCATATTTGCTAATTGATTTGAAGTTATTTCTTCTTCAGCAAACCCCGTAAAATCCTCACTATCATCAATGTCGGGAAATATTTTCTTCAACGATCTAATCAATGTGTTTTTTTTTACTTTTTCCCAAACAGATGCACATTCATAAATAGCGTCTAGTATGGTGAATTTTTTTAAAAATGATTTCAGATCGTTCTCTTCCTCAATCAGTTTTCTCAAAACTGAAGTTCTGTAAACTTTTTTTATTCCAGCGATGACACCTTGGTCCATAGGCTGGATCAGTGCTGTCACGTTGGGAGGGAGATATTTCACAACGATTTTTCCGTCATCTGATTTTAAGATTGTTTCACTAGGGTGTGAGGGGGCATTGTCCAAGATTAAAAGCGCCTTTTGAGGAAGGTTTTGTGACCTTAAGTAGTCACGGACTTGGGGAACAAAATGTTTAGAGAACCATTCCTGAAAAATAACTTGGTTCATCCAGCCCTTTTTCTGGTTGAAGTAGTGGACTGGCAAATTTTTTGCCTCTGTTCCCTTAAACGATCTAGGTTTTTTGGCTTTACCAATGACTACGAGCTTAAGTTTTTTCGTTCCTGAAGCATTGGAGCAGGTCATTATGGTTAATCTGTCCTTACTGGCTTTATGGCCAGGCGCATTTTTTTCTTTTACGAACGCTAATGTTTTCGATGGCAAACATTTCCAATAGAGGCCAGATTCGTCTGTATTAAAAATCTGTTCAGGCAAAAGGTTTTCTGCAGACACAAGCTCATTGATCTCGACGACAAACTTCTCGGCCGCGTCCTTATCACCACTTAATGCTTCCCCTTGAATGTGTAGTTCCCGAATTCCGTGCCTTTGTTTAAATCGATAGAGCCACCCAGAAGACGCATCAAACTTTCCTTCAAGACCTAAAGATTCGTAAAAAACCTTGGCCTTTTCGGCACAAATTACACCATTGACGGGATTACCTAAAGCACGTTCTTGCGCAAACCACTCCAACATAGCTTTATCTAAAGTTTCGAATGTGGCTTTTTTCATTGTTTTTCTTTTCATTAATCCCGAAGATGACTCTGCAGCACTTGCAAACTTTAACAAATCCATTTTTTTCTTTTTTAAATCCCTAACAGTCTGTTCCCCAATATTGTACTCATCGGCCAAACTTTTTGCACCCCTCCCCTTTTCCAATTGTTCAATAATTTGAAGTTTTTGTTGAATTGATAAAACTACACGTTTCCTCTTGTTACCAGACATTCTTACGCACTTTACAAAATTACACCCAAAGTAAAAAAATACGATCGTAAATAAAAAGGATCAAACTAAACTAATCAAATTCGCACGCGACAGCTCATTACCATAACAATCTAAACACATCCGTACACTGACTGATTTATTGGACGGGTGTGGAGGGAGAGACGGATAGCAGCACAAAATGAATGGCGCGAAAACAGGTTGTTGTCTTTTGTTCCCTCACCCACTGCAGGCTGCGCAGAGACAACAGCGCATCTTGTTGTCATAGCAACTGTTCGGTATTGCTTTGCTTGGCTATTCGTACCGTAGTACAAGTACGGAACTCTGGAACTATGTTAGTTCCATGGAGTGGGGAGAGATACGTCGACACTGCAGCCGCTCTGACAGTGGTTGCGCGCGCATCTCGTTCTCACTCCTTTCTGTTGGTAGTTCCAAAAAGTTATTAATTTATTTAATTATTAAAAGTTATTGTTATTTAATTATTTTACAAAGAAAAAGTATGGATGTCTTAGGAATTTTCCAGCAGAAAGTGAAGTATCGTATATTTTATATGCGTATATTTATGACATATAATACTCATTTATTCTAGTTCCGAAATGAACTAGTTCCGCACTAGCACTCGGAGTTGGAGCTGTAACTCCTTAACCGGAGTAGTTCCTTTGTTGTCGTTCATTCCGGAGTTACCCATCTCTAATCTTTACTTCGTAAAAAAATCGACCGGATCGAACCACGGTTAATCAGCTCCCCGGTTAATGAGCCCCCGGTTAATCGAGGTTCCACTGTATAAATACTTATCAACTTATTGTATATGTTACCGGACAAACCCGATTTTTAGGACAAACTAGTTTGGACTAGGATGATCTAGTTTTTCCTGACCGCCCTAGGATAAACTAGTTTGGCCTTTTTTTCCCAGGCTAAACTAGTTGGGCCTAATAGCGTTAGGATAAACTAGTTTAGCCTGGTTGAATTGTTAGGCCAAACTAGTTCTCGGTAGATCACGGCTGCTACCCATGTAGATCACGGAGGCTACCCAAGTAGATCACGGCTGCTACCCAAGTAGATCACGGATGCTACCCAAGTAGATCACGGCTGCTACCCAAGTAGATCACGGATGCTACCCAAATAGATCACGGATGCTACCCAATTAGAACACGGATGCTACCCAAATAGATCATTATCTAACCTAACCTAACCTAACCTATCCTAACTATCCTAACCTATCCTAACCTAACCTTGAACACACTAGTATGGCCTGGTCTAAAGCAGGCAAATCTGGTTTATCCTAACGCCACCCGGCCAAACCAGTTCAGCCTGTAATCAATAAGGCCAAACTAGTTTATCCTAGGGCGGTCAGGAAAAACTAGATCTTCCTAGTCCAAACTAGTTTGTCCTAAAATCGGGTTTGTCCGGTATCATATATATTGAGATAAAAAAAAATAACCTGGAATGGTAGACGGTGGGGATGAAACCCTTTTTTACATGTTTTGCAAATAAATCTGCTTTTCTTTTTTCTCCAATCTGAGTCACAAACATAATGGTAACAACACTAAAACACCAAAATAAACTATATTGAGGTGTAAAAGTAACAAATAAACAAGATAACACACGTCCATGAAACAGCTGATTGACAAAAGGTCATGACATAGGCACAAAATAGCCAAAGGCCTTGTCAGAGTAACAAGAAATGAGTCCTGTACCTAAGAAATGAGAGAGCTCCACAATGACACAAGATGTGTATGGAGCTATCTACATCCTCCTCACACAGCCTACATGTGGAGTCCTCTGTTAGGCCCATAATCTTTATATGTATGTGAAGAAGATTAGGTCCAGTCAGCATTCCCCTAACCGCCCTCACCTTGGCCCGGTCACAGCTCAGCAAAGCTCGGCTGTAACTGCGATCCGGTCCTTGAATAAGAGCACGAGACTGCCTGAGCCCGGACTTGGTCCTCCATCTTCCAGCGTGTTCCTCAGAGGTCCACTGATCAATTTTTCTCTTAACCTTTTCGAAAGGAATGCCAAGAGCCGGCTCCGGTACCAGAAGAGGGCACTTTGCCCCTCTCCTAGCCAATGCATCAGCCCTCTCATTTCCATCAATGCCAGCATGCCCAGGGACCCATATGAGTCTCACCTGTTTACGCTGGCGAAGGGTCTCTAGGATACCCTGGCACTCCCATACCAACTTTGAGCTGGTACGTGGCACCATGATGGCCTTTATTGCCACCTGACTGTCTGAACAGATGGACACAACTCCTCCGGAACCACCTAGACGCATTTCTTCCTGTGCGGCTGTTATGATTGCCATCACCTCCGCTTGGAAGATGGTAGCATGGGCACCTAGAGGTACAGACAGAACTTTCTGTGCACCCCTCCCGTACTCCCCAGCACCCGCACCTCCTTCCATAAGTGAGCCGTCTGTAAACCAGATGCTTCCTTTGACTTGTGCAGGCTTGGTACTCCCCATTCGCTCATCTCTGGTTGGAAGGAAAGCCCTGACCTGCCTGTCAACTCTGTACCTAGGTATCATTGAGTCTGTTCGCATCACAAGCAACGGGTCCAGACCAATGTCCCTAGATAGTATTTCGCCATGGAGTCCTGGTGCAGCCAGCCACCAGTCGTCCTTCTTCTAAAGGCCGCTTTTCAGGCAGGTCCATTGGGCGGAGCCGCCAATGGGGTTGTTCTGATTGCACCTGTAATTCCCAGGCACGCCATTCTCTGACGTCTATCTAATGTTAGCCTTACACTGTTTTGTGCCATGGCCGACCACCAGACAACTGCAGCATAGCATAAGGAGGGCTGAAGTACACTCGTGTATAGCCAGTAAACCATATTTGGTTTAAGACCCCACGTTGTCCAAATGGCCCTCCGGCAAGCCCAAAAAGCCATTCTGAACTTCCTGTTTTTTTCCTGTAGGTGCTTGAGTCAGTTCAGTTTAGCATCCAGGAAATGGGCCCTCTAAACTGGCATTAGTCTTAGAAGCTTTATAGTTGCTTAATTTACGCCAAGATTGATTTGAAATAAATATACTATGGAAGTTAGTTTAGTTTACGTTTAATTATTTAATGAAGTAATAATAATTTTAATAATTATTAATTAATAATAAGTAAATTATTTTTACAGTATAGTTGTGTTTAGCCTGGACAAGGAGAAATATTTTTATGAAATTATTTTATTTAAAGCAAGTTTAATATTTGTTTAAAATAAAGACAAAATAATAATAATAATTTTTTTATTTTGTGAACAATTATTTCAATTCCACATAATCAACAAAGCAAAGTTAGCAATCCAAGCTCCCTAAAGGAATTTTTACATGAATCTCTATTTTTCAATTTTGAAATGATTTGGAGAGCTTTTTTTGACTACTCTTAAACATTTTTTTGAAAGCAATGGCCTCACAGTCTCAAATGTATGTTAGGTGAGGATATATAAGGCCAAAATAGGCAATTGTTAATGCATGTAATGAACCTATTTTTGACAGGTTTTGTAAAACATTAAGACCTGAAAAAACCTTTCATTATACAACCATCCATACTCATAATATGGCCCCTCATAACAGATGGTGTCCTGGTTCCTTCACTGTACTTTCTTAGTTGTGTTGGAAATGAACTCCTGAAGTTGAAAATGAAAAGTGATTAAAAGAGCAAACTCTTGTGTTTTGTGAAAAGTTAGCTTCCTAATTAACTTAACCAATATCTCATTAGAACACACAAGCAAGAAACATTTCAGTAGTAATCAATGTCATTATAGAGCTATTAAAAAGAATAATTTGATTTTGCACATGAAATCTTACACTGGGGAGAAACCATTTAATTGAGTTTTCAACCACGTGGTTGAAAGTTCTGTTTTGCCTAAAATTCCTCAAAAGAATCAGAATTCACCCTCCAGCACAAGCTAGGTTTGGGTTTACATTTAGAACAATAACAGAAGAGGTTTTAGAAAAAATAATCAAATCTTTTGAAAATAAGTTTTCTGCCAGTAGTGATGAAATTTTCATAGTTGCCGTTAAAAAAGTACTTCCCATAATATTGAAACCCTTATTGCACGTGGTCAACTCGTCTATTATTTCTGGCGTATTCCCCTACTCTTTGAAACTTGCCAGAGTGATTCCTGTTTTTAAAAAAGGAATTCCCACTAATGTGTCATGTTACTGTCCTGTATCGGTGCTAGCTATTTTTTCAAAAATAATTGAGAGAGTTGTTTATATTCAGTTAGATTATTTAGTCAACCACAAACTCTTAAATAAAGAACAGCATGGGTTTCAACCAGGAAGATCAACAATTACTGCCCAATTATTATCAATAGAATTCGCCCAATCAATAATTAATCCTATTGATAAAGGGGAAAAGGTGTTAGGCATCTTTTTAGACCTGACAAGAGACTGACAGTGTGTCCCATATTGAACTTATGAAAACATTAGTAAAATTAGGAATTATTGGAAAAGAGGTAAAGTGGTTTGAATCTTATCTCCAGAATGGACAGCAGTTTGTTGAGATTGAACATATAATAACAGATAGTTCTAATAAATATAATTATATTCGGAAACGTAATGCACAAATAAAAATAATCAAGCATGGCATGCCGCAAGGGCTGGGTCCTGGGCCCACTCTTGTTTCTTTGTTACTTGAAGGGCTTACCGGATGTTATCCCTGCTGGTGGCAACATTTGTCTATTTGCTGATGATTCAAACTTAACAATAAAAGGAGATACTAAAGAAAATGTAAAAATTTCATCATTTATTAGTCTGTCTACTGTTAAAGAATTCTTAAATAGCAAAAATCTTCTAAATTTGAGTAAATCCAATTTTATCTCTTTTTGTACAAAACAAACAAGAAACAAAATAAACCCACAAATAGTATTAAATAATAAAATAATAGAACAAGTTGCAGTTACAAAAATTTTAGGTCTTATTGATAAAAACTTAAGTTGGGATAAGCATACTGATCATGTAATAGGTAAAATGTCAACAGGCTTATTTGCGTTAAGACAAATGGCAAAGTGCTGTAATCTACACACTATGAAAACAAGATATTTTACCTTAGTTCATGCACATCTAACTTACGGAATAAGTATATATGGAGCTACAAAAAAGAGAAACTTAGATACAATTTTAGTCCAACAAAAAAAAGCTTTAAGAATTATGTGCAAGTTAAAAAGAGAGGACTCAGTTAAACATGTCTTTGCTGACTTGGGAATACTGACAGTATATGGCCTTTTTATTCTAGAAACTGCGGCTTATGTAAAACAGAACTTTTTTCCAATGTCAAATAACCATATTTATAACACTAGAATAAGTAGACACGTTGAAATACATAAATTGGAATTTAAAAATAAAAAATACTAAGTTTCTAGGAACAAAGTTTTTGCACAAATTACCAAAGCATATCACTATAGAAAGTAAATTTCATACATGGTGGCGCGCTGTAACCCAGCTACATGGGGACAAAGTGTTTGGGAGATTGTAGGCGATAGGTTGGATGCTCGGTCCTCTTAATACCGACATGGCGTCCGCTTAACGGTTGCTATCGGCGTGGACACTACTAGAGAAGTCTGGGATGTCCATGTTGGGTGGTAATCACTGTGCGGATGTTGTGTGGGGGAGATAATTGAGTATCAGGCTTGTCAATTAGCTGAAAATCAGACCAGCACTACGTGGTTCGGATTCCAAGTAAAGCTGTAGGTCCCTTAGTTGCCCTGGCTGTTGGGCTATTAATAAATTGCCCTTTCTGAGGAACAGTTGAACTCAGATAGTAACCAGACTACACTCATCCTACACTCATATAACCATTCATATTCGCCTTAAAATACCAACAACGTTGTGTTGGCGTCTCATATATAAGAATATAAGACTATAGAAAGTAACTTTCATAAATTTAAAGCTAGAGCCAATGAACATTTGATAAAGTTAGCCTTATATTCTATAGATTTAGTCCCCTACTTTAATAAAGAATTAAGGAGGGCCAATGATTTTATGTTATTAGTTTTTAGAACAAATTTTGATAACATATAAAATGACGCTATTTGCTGTACCTGTGTACATTTACATAAATAAAGTAATTTTGAATTGAATTGTGCCAATGACCTTATAGATCTACTGTAAAAAGAGCTCTAATAATGCACACGAGGACTCACACTGGGAAGAAACCATTTAGTTGTGACCAGTGCCCTTATAGAGCTATTAGAAAGGATCATTTGATAATGCACATGAGGTCTCATACTGGTGATAAACCATTAATTGTGACCAACGCCCTTATAATATTGTCCTTATAGGTCTACTGAAAAAAGAACTGACAAGGCACATGAGGACCCACACTGGAGAGAAACCATTTAGTTGTGACCAATGCCCTTATACAGCTACTATAAAAAGAAAAATAGCAATGCATATGAGGATTCACACTGGAGAGAAACCATTTAGATGTGACCAATGCTCTTATAGGTCAACTGAAAAAGGATCTCTGATAAGGCACATGATGACTCATACTGGTGAGAAACCATTTAGTTGTAACCAATTCTCTTAGAGGTCTACTCAAAAAGGATCTCTGATAAGGCACATGAGGACTCACACTGGTGAGAAACCATTTAGTTCTAACCAATGCCCTTATAGGTCTACTGTAAAAAGTAATATAATAATGCACATGAGGACTCACACTGGTAAAAAACCATTTAGTTGTGACCAATTCTCTTAGAGGTCTACTGAAAAAGGATCTCTGATAAGGCACATGAGGACTCACACTGGTGAGAAACCATTTAGTTCTAACCAATGCCCTTATAGGTCTACAGTAAAAAGTAATATAATAATGCACATGAGGACTCACACTGGTAAGAAACCATTTAGATTTAACCAATGCCCACCCCACCCACCCTACAAGAACAGTTGCATTGACCCACCCACCCGCCTTTACAAGAATAGTTGCATTGACCCACCCACCTGCCCTAACAAATGCTACTCCTGCAAAACTCTATGTCCAACTCGCCTTAAACACGTTGTCACGAGTTAAAACACGCACGTTCACAGTTTTTTAACGCTAAGCAATCACTGGAACTTCGATAAAATGTTAAAACTACGGAGCGATCATAACATACGTCTTGTTATACCCAGATGCCCCCACTAAAGTCCCACACATACAAGTACAGTGGTATTGACCCACCCGCCCACCCATACACGTACAGTCTACAGTAAAAAGTAATATAATAATGCACATGAGGTCTCACACTGGTAAGAAACCATTTAGTTTTAACCAATGCCCTTATAGGTCTACAGTAAAAAGTAATATAATAATGCACATGAGAACTCAAACTGGTGAGAAACCATTTAGTTTTAACCAATGCCCTTATAGGTCTACAGTAAAAAGTAATATAATAATGCACATGAGGACTCACACTGGTAAGAAACCATTTAGTTGTGACCAATGCTTTTATAGGTCTACTGAAAAAGGATCTCTGATAAGGCACATGAGGACTCATACTGGTGAGAATCCATTTAGTTGTGACCAATGCCCTTATACAGCTATAGTAAAAAGTAACACAGTAATGCATTTGAGGACACACACTGGGGAGAACCATTTATTTGTGACCAAAGCCCTTATTGGTCTACTGAAAAAAGATCTCTGATAAGGCACATGAGGTCTCATACTGTGGAGAAACCATTTAGTTGTGACTAATTCTCCATATAGCTACTAGATATAATCATTTAATCGATCATACGAGGACTCACACTGTAGAGAAACCATTTAGTTTTGACCAATGCCCTTATCGAGCTACTCAAAACAGATACCTGTTTGTACACTTGAGATGTCACACTGGAGAGAAACTATTCAGTTGTGATTGCCCTTAGTCAGAAGAAAGTTTAATAAAAAAATGCACTTGAGGACTCATACAGGATAGAGTCAACTGAATAGTTAGAATTTAATAGTCCTGGAATGTGAGGCTCTGGAGAGACAAAGGCGTTATATTTTTTTGGGCTCATATCAAGGCATTGTGTAAGACATTAGGTGGGTCTTAGCATTGGAATCAAGATTCTTAACCTGGTTAAGGTTGTAGTATTCGGAGTTCAGTGCCAGGCATGTAGGAGCGTGACAGAGGTTAATAGCTGACGTGAACCACTGAACGCAAGAGTTCTACTGTGACCCTAAATCTGTAATCTAATATAATCCACAGTTAATCACTTCTTAACTTTGTCTTGTAAAACGTGTTTAACAAAATATCTCCAAAAGCATGTTATAATTATACATGAATTATTATTTCTTACTTTTAGTGTGTACAAAACTATCTAAGTAAATATACTTCTTCCATCAATCTTTAAATGTTATATTTCGTAATTTCGTAATCATGAATATCCAAGCAAATGTAAAAAATGAATAAATAAATTTGTTTTCTTAATTACAATACTTCATTATAAAAGAAAACAAAAGTAGCTTGGAAATAATGTGAACCATCTCTTTGAGTTCTAATTACAATACTTCAATATAAAAGAAAACAAAAGTAGCTTGGAAATAATGTGAACCATCTCTTTGAGTTCTGATAGTTGTTTAGTCCACTCTGTTGGCACTTCTAATCATAATATCTTATCACCATGAAATATAAAAAGAAAACGCAGAATAAAGAGCAACTACATAAAGTAACGAGTAGCACTTCTAATCGTAATATCTCATCAGCATAAAATATGAAAAGAAAACACACAACAAAGAGCAACTATATAAAGTAACGAGTAGGATAAAAAGTACTGTATATTGAGTAACAGCAAGTAAGAATGAGGAATGATAATAAAAACTACAGGAAATATTTATGAGTATTATGATTAGGAAAAATTTGAAAAATGTCAGCAAGGAATAAAGATTAAACAAGTACTAATGTTCTTTGTTCGTCGGTGTTCACAAGAAAAGTGACAGAGAAGCCATTCAGTTGTGGTTTGACTGGTGAATTGACTGACATAGCTTTCAGGTTTAAATAAAGAAGACTATCGTTGTTATATTTACAGTCTGTAAGTCTGGTTACTTTGGTTGATTCAGTTATTAAGTTATACTGTGGTATATTGAGAAAGAGTCGTATTATATAAAATACATGATATACTGGAGTGTGGTGCGTTGGGTTTTCGATTTAAAATGTTTGTAGAGGACAAGGGCGCTGCCAGGAGGGTGGGGCAGTTGGCTCCCCTGGGAAAATGAACAAATGAAAAAATATTCAAACCGAATAAATCTATTAAAAAAATGTTTAATGTCGTATTTTAGCAGCACTTAATTTCAGTATCATTACAATTTGTTGGCATCAGTTATAATACTTGTATCTTGTTCTTGTACGACTTGAACGGTCACATATCTCTGGCTGGCTGCGCAACTATTCGGGCAGTTGTTCAGAATGTTCACTTCATGAGGCCATCTTCGGATCTACATCTAATCGGTGTCTGCGGGAAGCGAAGTGCGCATAGAACAGGGATGCAAAAGACTATGTACGTACCGCTTTGGTCAGTCGGGCTACACAATACATGTTTGTATTATTATCATAGCCCTGATTTTTGACTGCCAAGAGATCCGAAAATGCGTCTCACGAAGATGTCACCCCACGCCATGAGTCCCAGATGTTGGTCTCAGGCAGACTGTCACAAAATATTATGTGGCCCCGTTTTGGGTCTCAATATCAATGCTTTTAAATGGTGGAATATGTAGTCGTGGCACCACAAGACATCTCGCTATGCGTAGTTTGAATGTATCATGTCAGGTTTCAGACTTATGATTTTTCAAAGTTGTAAATTTGTAGATGATTAAATATTTGCTATAATTTTAATTTCTATAGTTTTTATAGTTACAAACTGTTCTAATTTACAACCTATTTATACGTGAATATATTAGGCCTATATTTGTTGACATGTAACTTCTTGCAGTTTTTATTCAGTTTTCAAACACTGAAAAACAGCTGTTGAAAATTCAAATTCAAAATTAACGCCCCAAATACAAACTCCAATTAACAAAGTTTAAAGTAAATATGTAATGTACTGAATACAGCCACAGCCATATACTCCATAGCCCAGCTAAATGAATGCCTAAAAAATGAAGGTGCAATAGAATGCATAATATACTTATGGATAAAACCATAAATAGTAGCAGATATAATGGCAGCGATGTCTGTAAAATCCAATGGTCCGAGTTCTTAAATCAGACAGACGTGACGGGCTTAAAAAATCATCTCTTGCTAACATCTAGTAGATTAAAATTGTAATATGGGCGATCTTAATAACATGCTAATATTGCTTAAATGTCAGTAGACTCAAACCTTGAGGGATAAGTTACAATATTTACAAACATAAAACAGACCATCTTACGTCAGATTCACAGTAATAATAATATAACCATGAACTCAAATTTTCATCTCTTTTATTTAATGTATTGCTGGGTAGCCGTACAAATCAATAAGCTGATCGCAGACACAGGACTGACTGACTGTGATTAAGAGACCCTGTCAAAATGACTCCAATAGGACGAAGCCACTGATGGTTCTATGGAACTGAAACTAGTACAGTAAAAACACAGTTCTGGACTATAACACGCAGGTAAAAATGCCTAATTTTATGCTTAAAAGTTAGTTTCAATTTTCAAAATTAAACTTTTACATTCGCCAAATTATAATCTCAAATTAAAAATATATCAAATGGTTTTGTGACAAAAATGTGATGCTTAGATAACATAAAACCCCATTATTTACATTGAAATTTCAACAAATTTCTGGGGGGTACTCCCCTGCACCCCCCACCATTTTGGAGGTATTCAATACCCCCCTTCCCCAGAACTTATTGCCCTCCTAGGAAAATTGCCTGGCGGCGGCCATGGTGCCTGAAGAAAGTGTCACTGGCACAGAAAATTTGTGATTATGTGATTATTTTGTATTTGTTTACTACTATTGAGGTGTTAATGGAGTCTTCTAAGGTAAGTTTGCTGATGTCCTATCTCTTCTTAAATAACAGTTTTAGTCATAAAATTATTAACCTTAAATTTAACCTGATAGTCTCGAATTTAGTGAGCAGTGAATCCAAACATTCAAACAAAAAAAAAAATATTACTTTGACTTTATACATTTTTTAATATAATGTTCTGATGTTGGCTAATTTTTTTATTACAATGTTATAAAGTAAAAATCTATTTATTCATTTGAATTCACAAAACTATATTGAATAGTGTCAATTTTAAAATTATACTAAAATCAAAACTGACGGTTTTAATGTCGGGCGTTGATTGATTCCCCTATGTATTTTTGTAAGTTTCCATTAATTTCAGATTTAAATAAATTAGAGTCAAAATGAAAAACATCTACATAGTTATATTGTTACAAATGAGATATATTGTTAGACAGTAAATTAAAGAAGAAATAACAGAATGTCAAAACAATTTCTATAGATTCAAGCACAAATGATTAGAATTTTGAAATAAATTGTTAAGATTCTAAAAGAAAAATGTAAAATCAATAGGGTATTAAATGGTTATAAAATTGTTAAGCTGTCATGATATTATAAGGATAAAAAGCACGTTAAAACACAATAGCTTTATTTATACATATAAATCATCATGAGTTTCTAATAGGTCAGACTATTAGATTGTGAAAACAGATGTGTAGATTTAATAGGGAATCACTGGTTATAAAATTCATCAAAACTGTACCAAGACAAATTTATGAGTTAATTTTTAAATTTTCTTTTAAAAGTTGAAGAATTATTAGTTTCTGATTTAATATGGACTGGTATATATTTTAGTAATCTTCTTCCAATATATATAGCGCATGGTTGTTTGTCAGCTACCATCTAATAATGTAAAATTATATAAAAGCTGTGTTGTATACTTGGAAAATCTCCAAAAGTCATTAGATATTAATAAAAAAAATTAAAATATCAAGTGATCTGTCATAAAGGTAAATCCAATCCATCAAGCCATTTAAAACCCCCCTCACTGATTCTGTTTATGCTAGCTAATCCCTCTATAAAAAAGCGTAGGGAGCATTCTATAACTATGTGATCCATTGTTTGGATAGACTCCCCGCAATCACATAACTGATCTAGTGTCAATCCCCATTTGTATTTCCTGTTTTTACATCTGCCCACTCCAGAACCGATTTAACAGTATGTTAATTACAATATATGTTAGTTTTTTATTATAAAATTCTAGTCTGGGTTGATTTTCTTGTAATCTCTCTTTTATGCCTAGTATTATATTTGTGTATACCAGTCATGTTATTTCAAATACTGTTTTAGGACCAATGTTTAGTTTAAATTTGTTCATTATTAGAACTAGAAGAATGTGCTGAAGGAGTGGGAGAACTTCATGAATCACTCTGTACATAAGAACTTATGTCAATTATTAAGGATGGTATATAATGTTTGTTGTAGTTGGGTTGTATCCTTGAAATTATTGTATGTAGAATAGATGACTTTTTTTCAAGTTTGAATTATGTAATGATTTTTTCACTACACTACTATGAGTTCAGCTGTTTTCGTTATGTGTTTACAACATGTGAAACATCATATTTTCAACAGCTGTCTATTGTTTACTACCGAAAGTAACATTGTTTACAACCGAACATTTTCCACAGTCAACAACACCTGTTTTTATTCCGTAGTGTAGTGAAAAGTATTGTTCAAAACTCGAGTGAAAGTGTTTTGTATGTTCTCGACCATTTGAAGTGCTCGACAAGTCTCGCACTTCAAACATATGGTCTCGAACATGCAAAACCCCACTTTCCACTCTTGTTATGAAATATACTATTTTCCAAGTAAATATACTTTTCGTTGAATCAGTGATGAAATAAAATGTATAGCAGACTGCATGCTAGGCTATCCACTTAATTACAAGCCTTGATAAAATACATAGACATATTGTAATCTAAAAACTTCCTGGACAGAGAGACAGCGGGAGAGAGAGTATCTTTTTCCATTGCTTGACAAGTCTATTTGTTCTTGGTGGGCACATTGGGCCGACGGATTAATTTCAAATACAAAAAAGTAATACAATACTTCAATGTAAGCAATTCAATACTTGGGCATGCGGTCTAAGGCTTCAGAACATTGAGCTTGGGTTAGAGATAGTGCTGGTTCGAATCCGGCCTAGACTAGAAGATTTATCAGTAATATTCACCTTCTACTGTACTTGTTCGCCCCCTTACTCAGTCTGAACACGTTCTTCGCACAGATCAATAGTCTATGAGGAGTGGGCAGAGTGAGGTTAAGAAGATCGGCCTCTCCTTTTTTAGAAAAAATGTACAAAATTAAAAACCAACTATTCACTTAAAAGTTGTATGTGGACATATAAATTGAGAAAAGCAGTATTTAAAGAGATACAAAATTACAAAGAACTATGTAAATTAATAAAAAATATAATAAATCTCTTAAACATCCATTTATTCGATTATATAGTATCTGTGGAGGTTTGCAACTATTTACAAAAGTTCCTATAATGCAGTTAAGAGTGTTCCAAATTAGTGATACTGTTACTGGACATCAAGTAAGTATAAACAAGTATATTACGTTTGGTCTGTATTATTACTTATTCAGTATGAAGTAGATAGTATGCTTTCAATGGAAGCAGTGTCCAAGATAGAAATTGGTTTGTAAGTATGTAGTTCATCAAAATGGAGATTCACACATATTGATATAACATGTTGAGATTAGACTAGTTAATTAATAATGTATTACAGTTTAATGAGGTGTATTGATTCTGGCTGTATTATACACCATCAAGAGTTGTAATTAGATTGGAATATCGTCAGCTGTATCAATTGAATTTTTTAGTCTTAACATAAGTTTACATAGTGTATCCATAAGGTTACAATTAAACTTATGAATACTTTTCGTGGTATATTACTTTAAGAATCACTTGCTGAGCATAAGTTTATCAATAGTAATAATAATACACCACAGTAAAAAAATCAACAATAATGTAAATAATTATTTAAAATATAAAATTGGTTCGTTTGGTATAAAAGTTAATGCTCATAAGAAAGCCAGGGAATAAGAAAATTTAATGTTGTAAAAATCAGGGTTTATTGTTTGTCATTTAATTTAACAAATATTATAATGCCATTTAAACATTTTTTAGACTTACTATAAGAGTATAAGTTTATCTTTTTGTACTTACAAGAAATTAAATTTTGCAATATTACAAATAATACAATTAAACAAATATGTTACTGTATAAATGAAAGAAAATCCAGTATTTATTATAATAGAACTGTAATAATTTCCAAAATATGTAATATAAACACAAAATAATTTTTCTTTTAAACGTAATTTATTTACTTTTTTATGTGTTTGTACGCCTTATAATTTGTCAGCGTTAAGTTGTTTAACTATGAATGCAGCAGTTGATTTATCGAGCTTCTTTAGTTACAATGAACACTTCCAGGCTGTAGCACTATATGGCTATGAACTAAGCAGTTCAGAGTGACACCGTGTGAGAGCAGCACATACCCTAATATCGATCACCCATCTAGAAAGTGTGAAGAGTATCAAATAGATGTTAGCACAAAAAGGGGTAAATTGAGAAAATATACATTAGCTAGATGTATTTAGAAGTGTATGCTGTATGTTCATAATGTAGAATATTTCCGAAACTGATTTTACCACTCAGACAATAAAATAATGAAAAAATTCATTTATAAAGGCATAATACATTAAATGACATTAAGTTTATTGTTTTGATAGAAGCTTTAATTATGAGGATTTTGTTATTGTAAAATTTTTTTTGTGATGAATTAATTAATGATAAGTAGGCATTATTGAATGCACTTTCATTTATCAAGGTTTTATACAATTATTGAAATATTTGTTTTTAAATGGAGTCTAAAATGATAAAGCATAGTATTGTTTGTTAGTTTAAAATTATTTCTTTTCCCCTATTGATGTTTTCAAGTCTGTCTGAAAAAAAATATGTAAAACCATGGTATGCAGTGTAAACTATTTATTTAACTGTTTTTTGAGTCTTCTTTCAAATATATGGACTATGTCACGCCTGTCCGCATGAAACTTTGCTAGCTCAGGGAGAAGGGGTGGGGTTCTCCTAAGAGACAGGCCAAGTATAAGGGAAAAGTTTTTAGTAGTTATCACCCAAATAAATGTTTCCAAGTTCATAAATACTAGCCAGGGATTAGGGCGCCACCTTGTTGACCTAAGAATGGCAGGACTCCAACAAGGAAACTTTCCTGCAGGTGTAAGATGTACTGATGATTGTAAAAGTTCCGTTCTAGCACTATATCATAAACTATGTAAATAAATATTTCTCCCTGTGGTTAGCCAGGAGTTTAAAACAAAAGAAAACTGTTAAACTAAACACAACTACCTAAAAACAAAACAAAATAATACTTATCCTCGTCACCAAATTTAAAAACACAACATTTTAGTGTGAACAGAAAAACTGAACTCTCTTATTCCCAAAACATAACTTATTGTAGAACAGAAACAAATGTAAGAAACATACATATGAATAAATTAAGTTAAAATAAATAACAGCTGATCATCTGTTTACAAATCGATTGTTCACACATGATAACTGTTTACCTTAACATCTTGACTGTAATATAACTTTATGTACAGCAAAAAATTGAAATGTCACAAACACTCCCCTTCCTCCAGAAAATTTCCCAAATTTTCTAATCCTGAACATACTTCTTCAGATCAGTGACATGCCAGTTACCAAGTGCTTTTCCTTTTAGATCGGCCAGAGAATAAACTAAATTTGAGATTTTCCGTGTCACAACAAGTGGTCCAATAAAGCGGGGTGCCAACTTCGCCGAAAAGTGTTTAGAAGCATCCGACTGAGGGTAATTTCTTTTTAGCACAAGGTCATTAACTTTAAACTCTACGTGTCTCCTCCTAAAGTTGTATCTCTTGGCATTCTTCAGATGCGCTTCCTTAAGTCTGTCAGAAACTTCTTGGTGGAAACCTTTTAGCTCCTTCAATTTTTCCCCATATTGCTGATAATCTTTAATATCTGGAGTATCCCCATCTTGCAGAACCTCGAAACCCGGACCGGAAATGGCAAGTTCCCTTCCAAAATTTAGGAACGCAGGAGTATGCTTTGTGGACTCATGATGAGCGGTGCGCAAGGCAAAACCAATCTGTGGAATATATTTGTCCCAATCACGGTGATTTTCATTCACATAAGCTCTTAGCATAGACACGATGTCACGATTCACACGTTCAGCAGCGTTTGCCTGAGGATGTCGGCTGGCATTAAGCAGTATCTTACAGTTATAACTCCTTGCTAATTGGGTCACAGGTCTTCCAATATATTCTGAACCGTTATCGCAAATGATATATTTTGGTATCCCAAACATTAGAAATACATCATTTTCCAGGTGTTGCGCTACAAGTTTGGCTGTAGCTGCTCTAAGAGGACGTAAAATTGTAAATTTTGTAAAGGTATCCGTAACAACAGAGAGATATTTGAATCCTTTCATGGATCGAGGTAGAGGCCCAATGAGATCAGCAGCCAACATCTTGAAAGGGGCATCCACACCACGGTAACTGCCCATCATGCCAGCTGGCCGTTGTTGGTCATATTTGGTACATTGGCAAACGTGACATTTTGAAATATAGGAAGCAATGTCCTTCCTCATCTTCGGCCAATAGAAACGTTGTTGCATCCTCTTGAAGGTCTTCAATACGCCTTGGTGTCCACATGTTGGTGGGGCGTGGCAACCTTCAATCGCCATAGATCGCAATTCTTTAGGTAATACCAGTCGCCAAGTATCTTCATCGAGTGATGGGTCAAGCCCTTCAACTTTCTTCCAAAGTTGCTTGCCTTCAATACTCCACTGACGATAATTGTCACATTGCTCTTAACTCTTTTCAACATATTGTTGTACCACCGATCTTTCACCTCATTCGGTATTTCCATAACTGCAAACACAGTAGGCTGTTCAGGGCTTTTCTCCTCTTCAGAAATAGGCATGGAGCGGGACAACATATCTGGGACAATATTTTCCTTACCCTTACGATGGACTAGTTGAAAATCATAAGCTTGGAAACATGTAGCCCATCTAGCTAAACGTCCAACCGGATCTTTAAGGTTATGTAACCACAACAAACTATAGTGATCAGTGATCACTGTGAATCGGGTGTCTTCAACGTACGGCCTGAATTTCTCAATGGCCCAGATTATAGCTAGGCACTCGCGCTCAGTAGCAGAGTAGTTCTGCTCTTGTCTTGTTAGAGTTTGGCTGGCATACGCAACCACCACCTCGCCTTGTCCACTACTCTGGCTAAGGACGGCTCCCAGACCATAGCCTGAAGCATCGCATGAGATAATGAAAGGTTTAGTGAAGTCAGGGCATGTCAAGATTGGAGCTGAGATTAAACAAGCCTTAATGTCCTGAAATGCTTGGTAGGCCTCTTGGGGTCCACTCAAATTTTGAACGTTTTCTGAGGAGAGACGTGAGTGGGTACATTCTGCTGGCAAAATCTGGAATAAATCTCCTATACCACGATGCGGTTCCACACACTTGGTGGACTTCCTTCTGATTCTTAGGAACTGGAAGGTCCACAATGGCCTTCACCTTCTCTGGGTCGACGTGTAGACCCTCCTTACTAACTACATAGTCCAGGTATTTTAACTCACTTCTACAAAATTTACATTTTTCTTGATTCAAGGTAAGTTTAGCTTCACGGACTCGCTTAAATATTTCAGACAATATATCTAGATGCTTCTGAAAAGTGGGTGTGACTACAATTATGTCATCCAAGTAGACAAACACGTAAGGCTCTAAATCAGGACCTAGCACATTGTCCACGAATCTTTGCCATGTAGCGGGTGCACCACAAAGTCCAAAGGGCATAGTGACGAAATGAAACAGCCCTCTTCCGGGAATGGTAAAGGCTGTTTTTTTCCTTGCTGTTCTTTTCAAGCGGAATTTGCCAGTAGGCACTGCGAATGTCCAGACTGGAGATAAATTTGGCATCCCTAAGTCTGTCAAGGATGGAGGTTTACGTATGGCAACGGATAGGCGTCCTTTTTACTTACTGCATTAACCTTGCGAAAATCAACAACAAACCTCTTTGAGCCATCAGGCTTATCGATTAAGAAGATCGGGGAAGACCATTCACTCTTAGATGGCTCTACTATACCCAATTCTAACATTTGAGCCAATTCCTTGTCTATAAGCGCTTGTCTGGCTGGTGACACCGGAAAATACCGTTGTTTAATGGCTGGGGAATCTCCCGTGTCGATAACATGCTGAACTCGATTAGTGCGGCCTAATACTTTAGGTTCGTCCTTGAAAAAGCCGTCCACAAGTTCCTTCAACCTAGCCTTTTCGTCTACGGATAGACGCTCCTCCGATCTGATACCATCAACAGAGCTACAAAATGCTGTACGCAGTTTATTTGCAAAATGCCACTCCCTATTGTGAAAGTCAGCAACAATATGCATGGCTTCCCAAAAGTCAATGCCTAATATCAAGGACTGATGTAAAGTTGGCACCACCAAAACCTTCAAATTCTCCGTCCTTCCTTTCAACGTGATAGGTAAGACCACGAACCCACTAACTTCATGACGCTGTGCATCCGCAGTTTCTACAAATTTATCATTAGTCAAGTGAAGATGAGCAGGGTAAGTATCAATAATCCACATCCCATCTTTACCCAAAATGGTATGCGAGGCTCCTGAATCCAACAAAGCAGTAGTCTTTTTGCCAAACACTCGGACAGATAAGTACGGCCTAGGATCATTGATTTGGTTCTTAATCAAATAACTTGATTGGATAGTAGTGGAATGTTTCTGGGAATCAGCTTCATTTACTTCACTGATTCCCTGCTCTGCAAGTTTTTTTGGACGGCAAGAAACACAGTCCCTTTTTAAGGTATCATCTTTTCCACAGCCATAGCAACATTTCCTCCTGGGCCTATGACAATCTTTGAACTGGTGACCAACTGTTCCACAATTCCAACAGGTGATGTCAGAATGGCTACCAGAGAATTTATGTTGCACACTAGCTACTCTATCTGTGACCACTCTTCTATTCCAATGGGGTTCCCAGTAAGCTAGATCAGGTTCCAATGCAGAATCAATCCTGGGAGAAGGTCTAGGCCTTGAAGTTCGCAAGCGACCTGCTTCTGCTCGACGTCCCATAAAACGCAGATCATCTAGACTCTTAATATCAAACAATGCAAGTCTGTCCTGCAGCTGTGGGTGCAAATTATTAAAGATCTGGGCCAGACGAGTCGATTCTGGAATTTGGACAGATGGCCTACCGTACAAGCCTTCCATAGCTGCCATGTACAGGTCAATAGATTCTTGTTCTCCTTGGACTCTGTTGAAAATTTCTTGCTGAAGTCTGAAGTCGTAGTCAGGGGGCTGAAATACCTCTCGCAGTTCCCTAGATAACTGTGTCCATGAGTGAATCCTACTGGTAGAAGCTCTGTACCAAACAAGAGCGGGGTCAGAGAAAAGATCAACAGCTGATTCAAAAAGTTCACTGTGAGTAACTCCGCGAGCTCTGCACAGTTCCTCAACACGTTCCAAAAAGGCAGCAACGCTAGATCCATTATTGTCAAATTTGATTCCCCACTTGTAAACAGGAACATACTTAGGACGGACACCAGGACCAGAAGTTTCCCTGAGAGGACTGGGATCCATTACTTCCTCAACATGCGCTGAATTTGAGCTGTTAACTACCGCAGACCCTTTCCTAATTTCAGTAGGTAGGCTGAGCCGCTGTACAGGTAAATTATGTTCCATATTAGCATCTGAACAAACACTAAGAATACGAAGAGTAGGCAAAACATGGCCACCAGCTTTACTATCACCTTCCTTCCCACAATTAGTTGTGGACGGTGCAGACAGATATGTAGAAGAAATGCCAACCTTAGCCGTATCCACCTGATCGCCTGAAAACTGGGCCTTAAGAGAGTCTATTATTTCCTTAGTTTTAGCTTGTAACTCCGATTTGTCACTCTCTTGGTCGTTGTCAGCATCTGCATCAACTGGAATCCTTCCAATACGCAAATAAAGATGAAACAAGCGAGCAACTATATGGTGGTATTCATTGTCATTAAAATTACCCTCATAGTCAACAACACAAGTCGATAAGCCTTGAAGCTTTTCCTCACATTCCTCCAGCTCCTGCGAAACATCTAAGGAATTGACCACAGCTACACTAATTTCCTCATTATTAGCCATGCTTTGCTGTAATTGCCCTCTAAGTTCATTAGCATTGCCATCAATATTTAAACCTCTGATCTTAAGTTCATATTCTACCTCCTGCTTGCGAAGATGATATACATTCATGTTGATAACTAACACCAAGTTCCAGAGTGAATCAGAAAATTACATATACTTTTTACAAGACACTTATATAAAAACACAAGACACTATATGCTTTACAAAATATCTGATAAAATATCTTAATTCTTCTTTTGTTCCCAAAACCTATAACACAGGCCCCACGTTCGCGCGCCATTTGTCACGCCTGTCCGCATAAAACTTTGCTAGCTCAGGGAGAAGGGGTGGGGTTCTCCTAAGAGACAGGCCAAGTATAAGGGAAAAGTTTTTAGTAGTTATCACCCAAATAAATGTTTCCAAGTTCATAAATAGTAGCCAGGGATTAGGGCGCCACCTTGTTGACCTAAGAATGGCAGGACTCCAACAAGGAAACTTTCCTGCAGGTGTAAGATGTACTGATGATTGTAAAAGTTCCGTTCTAGCACTATATCATGAACTATGTAAATAAATATTTCTCCCTGTGGTTAGCCAGGAGTTTAAAACAAAAGAAAACTGTTAAACTAAACACAACTACCTAAAAACAAAACAAAATAATACTTATCCTCGTCACCAAATTTAAAAACACAACATTTTAGTGTGAACAGAAAAACTGAACTCTCTTATTCCCAAAACATAACTTATTGTAGAACAGAAACAAATGTAAGAAACATACATATGAATAAATTAAGTTAAAATAAATAACAGCTGATCATCTGTTTACAAATCGATTGTTCACACATGATAACTGTTTACCTTAACGTCTTGACTGTAATATAACTTTATGTACAGCAAAAAATTGAAATGTCACAACTATTTATGTTCAAATAATTCACTCACTTCAAATTACGCAATACTGACCCATCTCAAATGTAAGTATTGCGTATATGTTATAATTATTGTCCCAATTATAGTTAAAAAATGTTACTAATCTGAGATTATGATTCCACTTTTTCAGTTACTGATTTATTAGTGACTTGTTTATTTATATTTTACTGTTCATAATCGACTTGACCATCAAACAGAAAGTAGGTTTTTGTAGAAAACGCTAAAAAAAGGTAAGTCATGTGTAGTTTTTCTCACTCTTTGCAAAAGATTATCTTTTTAAATGTAATATACTGTGTAAAATTATTTACCTAACAAATTTATCAGATATATACTATTTTTAGAGTTAGTTACTTGATAAGTTAGATAAAATAAAATTTTCTTTAAGAAATAACTTATTCTTAGCTTTTTAACACAAAAACATGAATAAATATGAATAATGATCTTTATTCACAACAGCTTGACAATTAAATGAACACAAAACTTAAGTGAATAATACTAACCACTGTTTCCAGTAATGTGGTTAGAGACCAAAAATAATAATAATAAAATAAATTAACAAATAACTCAGTCCAGTCTCTTTTAAGTATTAAAGTCTTATATATAATTAGAAAGGCATTCTGTAGCGTTCATTAAATTCAAACTACTACTAAAATAACAGTACTTGAAAATTAAACTAAATATAGGTTAAAAATTAAACATAGTGTTTTAGTATACTAAAAATGAAAATTACATTTCTTAACACCTTTTTATAAACAAAATATATTAATATTTATACACATGTACATATTTTAACCTTTTATTATCTTATTATAATCTTAGTAAACTTATTTGTATGTTATTGTTACTCATGTAATTTAGAAAACCTTCGTAACATTCTTTTCACAAAGTCATTGTGAAAAGAAGTCTAAACAAAATCTAAATAGATGTAAAGATGTAAAAATGTACATTTTTAGAGATGTAAATGTATTTGGCAATATCACTGTCACCAGTATTATATCATCTGTGGTCACACTAAACATATTGTTTCAAAGAGATCATGAGTAAATATTTGTTATATCTCATCGATCTAATATGAAATGAAATTATTGTCTATTAGGGGTGAATTTAGGACTTACAAAGCTTACTACCCTTGGGATCCAAGGCTCTTCCAAGTCATGGTTCTCAAGCTACCTGACTAAAAGGATACAAAAAGTTGAAATAAAACATGTACAAAATGGAAGAACAAATATAGTAAATTCTGACGCAAAACCAATAACCCGAGGAGTCCCCCAAGGCTCTGTTTTAGGCCCAATACTCTTCATTCTTTTCACTAACGACTTCCCACAATTCATTCAACAATACTGTGATGCACTCATGTACGCTGATGACACGGTACTGCTACTTGGAAGACCCAGACCAGAACAATTGGACATAGACAGCTTTGTGGCCTTAAACATGGCAATACAGTACTGTCACAATAATGACCTGGTTGTTAACGAAACTAAGACACAGCAACTAATACTGGGACGACAAAAACAGGACGTGTCAGGACTACCCGACCTTGGAGAAATTTCTTCTTGTCGATATCTAGGAGTTACTCTGGACGACAAGCTATCCTGGAAACCTCATGTAGAAACTCTTTGCCGTAGATTAAGCACAGGACTCTACGTAATACGAAGAATTAAGAACACCAGTGACATCGATACTGCAAAAATAGCTTACCACGCACTGTTTGAGTCTCACCTTCGCTATGGGATTGCAGTGTGGGGAGGAACCACAATGGGAAACTTGCAGCGAGTACTTGTGCAACAAAAACGAGCGGTTAGAAGCCTTAAAGGTCTGGAACCAAGAGCATCCTGTAGAGAGGCCTTCCGGGAACTCAAAATTATGACAGTAATCAACCTCTATATCCTAGAAGTAGTCTCATACGCTCACATCAAAATGCCAACAACAGTGAGAAGCGGAGTACAAATTCACCAGTACAACACAAGACATGCTACCAACTACTGCCTTCCAGTACATACCCACGCCTCAATGGAAAAGAAACCAAGCTACATCGGTGCGAAGATCTGGAATGCACTACCAGAAGCCCTCAAAAGTGTAGACAGACAGAGGTTTAGAAGAGATCTGCGAGCCTGCTAAGACAATCCTTTCTACTCCGTTACCGAGTTCTTTGAATGGAGACCATAGAACAATCCATAGTGTACAACTTTTTGGTTCTTGTTGCCTTTGTATATGACATGTATTATTATGTTAAATGACGCAACTACTAATCTTGAAGATTATGTAAATAAAGAGATTTTGATTTTGACTATAAAGCCTTAACTCCAATATACATATATTATTTCATAATAAATTGGTTTATTGTTAATATACGTTATTTATACATTTTATTTATAATTTTTCAAAAGATTTTACTGTAAAAAGTGTAAAGCAATCCAAGAAAGTCTATTATGTGATATTGGTCCATTGCCAATAGTGATTGTCTCTTTCCGACAGTAAAACGTGGACAGTCAATGATTTGTTGTTGCAATAAATCTACAGTATCCATTATATGTAAATTGTTGGCTATTTTATGTGTCACGTGCTTGATATGGTTACAATGTATCTTATCAAATGATACATTTGTTCTCTTACAACTTCAATACATAGCGTATGATATATTTAGTGGTATAGTAGTTCATTACTTATTTTAAAATTTATTAAATTTGTTAATTATAATAAAACATTATTTTAACATTGAACTGATCAGAATAAATTATGTCAAACATGGTCTCAAATATTTAAGCTCAATACATTATTTTAAAATTATTATAATATAACGAAATGCTTTGTTTTTACTAAGATCCTGATTTACTATAAAGACTATAATACTATAAAGACTATATAATACTATAAAGACACTTTTGGCTGATGCTTAAATTATCATTATCTTTTTCCATTGTAAAAATATACATTTCTGTAATAAATCTTATAATTCATACTTAGTCATGTCAACATAAATATATAAAGACACTTTTGGCTGATGCTTAAATTATCATTATCTTTTTCCATTGTAAAAATATACATTTCTGTAATAAATCTTATAATTCATACTTAGTCATGTCAACATAGGCTTACTCTGCTCAACCCAACAAACTCATATCTTCTGAGTAAAAGCTTTTTTAATCGGAGTTGAAACAGAAGAATAGAGAAGATACAATTACTTCAAGTTTGCTTGGTGTCATCTATTGATGTATTACACTCTGAAGTCTATTATCGTTACTTGTACTTGTGTATTTACATGAATAATAATACAGAAGTAGAATTTGTTTGTCTTAATAATGCTCATTTTAATTTCAATAAATAATTTATATATTTATTTCAGCTTATGATTACTATAAGTATTCCAAAACAATAAATAATTGTTCCAAGACATCTTACAACCAGTTCCAAATTTTGTTGGTTGTTATAGAGAAGTCATGTTAAGATCTTTTATAGAGAACCTCCTTCCTGAAAAAACTCGCAAAGAAAATGTTCTTTCTTGAAGTGTTTTGTTATACAAATTATAAGGTTTCATTTTACGATTTTTATTTAATAGATCTATGTAGTTATCAGTTTTATAATTTCAATTAAATTAGGGGACAGTCTTCTCATATGTTTTTAACTATAGATGGTAAAATAACTCTTTTGTTCCACTACCAATCTGGAGTTTTTCAGCACAACCGGTTCGAATGATGTCCATCTTAAGGCACACTTCAATCTGGGCTTTCAATTAACACACTAATGTTCAAATTCCTTCATTTGAACGTTTGAACCACCAACAATAAATTTAGAGGGGGCTGGTGGTTCATGGAGGGGGTGGCGATGCCAACCTTTTATTACTGAATTGTTTAATTTTATATTATGTTTTTAAAGTTGTATGATTGTGTAAAAAATTTCATTTCTTTGAAATCAGTTTTTTCATTTAATACATGGAGAGGATCTTGTTTGATTAGTTTATAAGTGTCAAACTCTTTAAATACATTAATTTTTATTCTTTTTTTGCAAATTTAAAAAATTTTGAAATTTTCTACCATTCTTGAGATAGTGTGGCCGTCCTTATTCTGTGAGTTGATATGCAAATTTTGATCAATAGTTCTTGTTGGGGATATGTTCTTTAAATCTGGTTCTGAGAGATTTGTATGTTTGGCCTAACGGACAGTCGTTATATTATATTTTGTAAATTCCACTTTCAAAAATGTACAGTTGCATCGTGGTTTACCATCTATCGTTAAATACAACCAATCAGGACAATATCGATAGCTTAACAATAGATAGGTTTTTAACAAACCAGCAAAACAACCTTTTATTACTGTAAAGTTATTTATATATTTAATACATTTAATAAAACCACACACTAATTACTAATAAATTAAAGTTACATTAATTGTCAGTGGCTATGATCAAAGGGTTCCAATGTTATTTTAAGATAATGGTGTCGAGCAACATCGAGTGTGGCTGTTCCTTGGATGGGTGACCCATGTGATATCTCTTCTTTGCATGCCACCTGCAGTGGTGGTTTGTAAGTCACCTTTAATGCGTTAGTCCCCAGGTTAATTAAGTGTTATAGAGGTATTATTAAAATACCTAAATTCGTTTATTGAAATATTAGCTTTAACATTTTTTAAATTTAATTTTAATTATATTATTTTAAATTCAATTCGATAATATATTAACATAACTGAGACATATTGAACATTCATAGTATTATTCATTCAATATCGATCCTAATAATAAATTTTAAAAAATGGAACTAAGAAAGTATAACGCCTTTGATGATTTTGTATTAAAAGTCCAGTTTTACCAAGGAAAAAAATGTAAATAAAATGGAATCTGCTAACACAAGAAAAGCCTAGTGTTGTGATAAATTTGATTTTTTTAAAATATTTGTAATTTGTTGAGGTCATTCAATTATTATTTTTGAATGAAAACACACGTAATTATACAGGGTGATTAAAAAGTGTGGATACCAGATATTAACTTATTAACCACTGCACCTAGAAAAACCAAACTCAGTACGTTATAAAATTGCAAATCTGGGTTTGTATCACGAGATTACTCCTGCCCCAAAATACATTTCGGGTACAAAAAAAATTGTAAATGTAAACCCCCATCAAGTTACATATTTTTTAAAGGTCTAAAATAAATAACGATTAAACTTTAAGCTCTCTATCTTATCTCAGTCCAAAATGATGGCTGGTAAAAATATAAAATAGTTTTATTTCAATCTTAAATAAAATAGTTTTAATCTAAGTAACAATTTGTAAACAAATAATTGGCATGAAAATGGTTGGAATAAATTGTTTTTCATTTAAAAGGCGTTAAAAATATGACAAATTTAAATGTTTGTCAAATCAAATATAATGAACATATTCAGGGGTCTCATTGTCAAGACATTATGTCTATGAAGCATCAATACTACACATGTAACCCATAAGTATCAAAAGCAACACATCTGTCAAGGGCATCCACATATCCTTCACCCCATGAATTGAACCCAAGAAATTTTTATTACTACTGGTTTTTATTATTACTGATGGTCGCAGTGGATATTCGCGTGCCACTGGACCATCAGACTCCTTAGGATATACAAAGTAATTATTCGTAAATATATGTGAAATAAAGCAACAATAACGTATTATGACTATACTTCTAAAAACATTTACTAACCTCTAATACAACACCATCAAATGGCAATTCTTTATCTAAAGCTAGTTAGTAATTTATTGCTCATTACCACTTACGTCATTCCTAATAAAAACTAATGGTGTACTAACGACTGCAAAAATTAAAATTAGGAGTGATGGGAAATAAAAATGCCTCGACGAGAAAGGTGAAGAAAAGCGTAGCAAATGGAGCGAGTCAAGACAAACTGCTGGGAGGTAAACAGTTTGATGGATTTTTGATGAGGGTAAGAGAATCCCGGCCAAGCTGTCAGTTTCCGCTTATACAATTTTATTTCTTTTGAATTAATTCACGGGGTTCTAGGTTACAAAATTTAGTTTTTTCTAAAAAAATTTTTATATTATTATAAACACATAAAATCACCTATATGTACTTTATATAAATAATGTATGTATATTTATTCATAGTATTTATTACCACATTGAATATTATACTAAAGTAGATTGCAAATAGTAAAATAATGATCTATTTGCAATTGCATGTGAAATAATGTAAATATAAATATGAATAATTTACTAACTAGCATACAAGTTTATATTTTCATTAAGTGGTAGTAAAATTTATGAAAAATCTCATAGTACAAATAGACTGAGTGAGCAAGTACGAGATTACGAGAGCTAGATAGTGAGAGAGAGAGAGAGTGAGAGGGAGAGAAGGAGGGAGGGAGGGAGAGAGAGAGAGAGAGAGAGAGACTTTCATCACTCTCTCTCTCTCTCTCTCTCTCTCTCTCTCTCTCTCTCTCTCTCACTCTTTCTCTACTCACCTGAAGAACGTGCTTTCATCACTGACTTTCATCTACTCACCTGAAGAACGTGCCAGTGGCACTAAAAATTTGTGTGATTATGTGATTCTTTTGTGTTTGTTACTACTACTCTGGTGTTAGTTAACTTGTCTTCTAAGGTAAGTTTGCTTGTATCCTATCTCTCCAATATACTAATTCCTGGCCTAGTGCCCTTTAACCTAACCTAAAACTTAAAATAGAATTTAGAATGTTCTGTCCATATATTATATGGAAAAGACATTTTCTTCGCTCTCATATATAATATGGAAGAGGCACTTTCTTCTCTCTCTCCCTCTCTCTCCCTCTCCCTCTCTCTCCCTCTCTCTCCCTCTCTCTCTCTCCCTCTCTCTCCCTCTCTTTCTCTCTCTCCCCCCCTCTCTCTCTCTCATCACTGAAAATTCGTGTGATTATGTGATTCTTATGTGTATGTTACAACATTCTGGTGTTAGTGAACTTGTTTTCAAAGGTAAGTTTGCTGATGTCCTATCTCTCCAATATAATATTAAAAGTTTTAATTATTTTTATCCTTGTTGGGACTTAAAAAGTAATAGAATTTCAACTAGTTTTCACTGTGCATAAACTTTGTACTTTTATAACTCAAAAACCTGTTAATCACTCTTATATTTAATTACGTGGTTGACATGAATATTTTCTATAAGCTTTATACATTTAGAATTTAACTTAAAAAAAAGGTTCTTATCAATTTCCTAAAACTAAGTTTTCTTGGCTTATAGAGGCTGTGAAATTAATTACATTTTCACGTTGTAATTGATATAAAATTTATAGTTACAATACATTACTTTTATATGCGTAGGTTAATACAGTGATTTTAAATTGATTCAAATCAATTTAAGGTAGTTTAAAATAGTTTTAAATCACTGACAGTAGATTTTTTTCTAATAGGTTTGTTAGGAAGGTAAACACAGCATACAATCATTAACTATATAACTTTATGGCACATACATTTTCAACCTCATCTCTTAAGTGATATATTTTGGGCATTAGAGGTGTTTTAGTTGTATCCACTTGACACTTAAACTAACTGGTTGGAAGTAGGAGGTTCAGTGCTATATAGGGATGAGTGTACAACTAAAAAAATATTAAATAAAATACAGAACAAAAGTGGAATTTAAGCCATTTTTAGTGTCGTAAGTATGGTTCTCTATTGAGCTGCCTATGTAGTACAGCTTCAGATTCCACGTAAAGCTGTAGGTTCCATAGTTGCCCTAGCTATTGGGCTATTAATAAATAGTCCTTTCTGAGCTAAGTTGAACTCGAATAGTAACAATGACTACACTCGTTCATCCACACGCATCACACTCATTTGAAATCCATATTCACCCACATCTTGACAGTCGGGGTCTTAAGAATAAATAAATAAAAATAAATAAATAAAAAATGTCTTCAATCAAGTTAAGTTGTTTGCTCTCTCTTTCTCTCTCCCCCCTCTCTCTCTCCTCCTCCCTTTCTCTCTCACTCACTCTCTCTCTGACTGTTACAAAAGACCATCACTGATATTGTAGCCTCCCTGTAATAATACTGGTCTTATAGAAGTAGCTTCTGTTACGTACTCTATAGTATGAATATACTATATGAATCCCTACACTGTACAGTAACATGTATCATTGGTGGGAATAAAAACTCTTTATATACAAAAGAGGCCTGATATTTTAGATGCTCTTTTCCAAGCAAGCGTTTTTATTCAACCACATGTTATTTGCTACAATTTTCCAAGGATTTTACGCATATTGACAAATTAATGCTATGCATGAATGCCTATGATTGTAGCAATATACTAAACTACAATTTTAAGTAGCAAACGTTAGATTTTTATTTTAAGTAATAACGTTAAAACATTTATATTAATATGTTTAAGTATTAATGGTAAAATCTAGACAATCATTTCCTGTATACTTTTACGTTATTAAAAACACTGGTTTTGCACTGTTTGTTACCAAACACTAATATAAACACTTTATATTACTTAAACAAATGTTGGTTGGATAGTTGCTCAAATGTATATAAAGGAATGACAACCAGCCTTGTTTCTGTATTAAAACAGAATTGATTGAGGGGGGAGGGAAACTAGAATATGTATCGAAACATGCACTAAATGTAGATAAATAGGCGTCCAGTTTTTATTTAATATACGTTAATATTTTTGCACGGAAACAAACTTAAAATTTATAGTTTTATTGTTTCTGTTGTACAATCATATTAATGGTTATTATTATTAAAAAAAATATTGCACAATATTCATAAATCCAAGAGCCCCAATTCATGAACGGAATAAAAGATTTGTTCTATTTCATTCCGTTCTATATACTGTCATGAAGAATTTGTATCATAAAATCAAAACTGTGTTACATAGTTTCAAACCAAACAGAATGTTTAGTGCCTGAGGCAAATTCAGTGTGTACTATGAGTGTAGTCTCAGTTTTGCAGGAACTAATGTCATAACAGTAACGTTTATTTAAGTTCAATATTAATTATACAAGTGTAAATTGTTTCTGCTTTCATAAACTACAAAAAACAAAGTAATACTGAATATTTTTAATACAATTCATTATTTTGATTTGTTTTCTGATGGCTCTATTTTGCTAAACCTTTTATTAATATCGAAGTAAATTAACACTTCCACTTATTTAGCTATATATACATAATATGGAAGTTTTTAAGATACTTGCTAGTTGTATACAATTGTAGTTACTAAGGTAGCTTATTAAGTGAAAAAAAACTTAGGTTTTGGATTTACTATGCATCTCATTTAGTACAATACAAGTGAACGTCACTGTTGTGAATAAATAAATTAAGGAATCTGAAATATTGTAAGGAAAGCAAAGCTGTAATCAACTTTAAACAACAGCATGATTTGTTTACATTTAAAAAGTATTAGTTTTGAGAAAAAATAACAATGAATGTATAAGCATATCTTTGGAAAATTACAAAGAGTTTTGGTAACGAATATTTAATAAGTAAAGTTATAACAGTCACACAACACAAATATATTACAATACAAGCACAAAATGCACAAATATAGGTTCTTTTGTGAATCCCTCTGATCTGGGAGGATGAGCGTGGTTCGCCAAAGTCGATCATCATAATATTTGTGCATTTTGTGTACCAACACATATGCACAACTATCTCATTTAGTGCAATCTAAGTGAAGTATACAACACAACAAGTATTAAAAAATTGTACTTTGTGAATCCCTCTGGTCTGAGAGAATGTGGTTTACCAAAATCGATCACCGTAATATTTGTACATAGTGTACTTACAGTATATTGTAATAAATGTGTGTTGTGTAGTATTAAAATACAACTTGTAATATTGTATTTATACCTACATGTAATATGCTGACTAAGAAACTATTTATTATTTATTTATTGACATAGGGAAGCTAATAAATAACTTTGATTTACTATCACTACTATTTTTAAGCGTATTTATGCATTTATCTTAAAATACATCGTAGAGAATTAAAATGTTACTTTTAGGGAATTTTTTTGGTGAATTAAATGTCTGACAGTACACTTTTAAAATAACAATCTTTCGATTATAGGAGTACTTAGTATAAAAAAATGTATGCAGATATTTTGTAAGTTTTATCATTATGAAAGATAAACTGTAGTTAATCAAGAAAGTATTAATATTGCAGTAATGTACATTTTTTATTCTCAGTAATGCTGGCTTACTAGTGGCCTAGACTTGAGAGTTCTCATGTTCCAGTTACGTCAATCAACATCGAGCGTGATTGTTCCTTGGATGGGTGACCGCTGAGCGATCCCATTCTTGCACTCAGCCTGCCTGTCTGGTCACTGGTGATGATTCGGAGGTTATCCTTAAGCCTTTGGTTCCTAGGTTATTTGTTAGAGAGTGCCTCTTAGCTATAATTCAATTAGACATAATTATAATTCTCTTAGCTATAATTCATCCTTTACTATAGACATCCCTTAACTTTATTTGTACGATGTTTAGTGTCCTTAACTGTGAATAACTTAGACACATATAACATTTTTGTAAGATATGATTGTGATTTGTAAACAATAATGACACATATTATAAAAATACGATTTCAAGTGCTTTTGGAACAACATAATTATAGGTGGGCTGAGTGAATACACGGCTGGAGGCGGGGTGTGGGGTAAAAGTCTCTGCCATTCTGAAAATATAAGCTAATTATTTTTTCTACATAGCCCCTCAATTTCCCATAACTCTTGGTTGTCTTCGGTCCTTGCTATCACGACTTCAATCAACTTGCTGATCGTTGCCTGTTCATTTATTCATTGACACGAAGCCTGAGTGGAGCCACTTGGATCAAATGGCCAAACCTACAACTAAATTAAATTTTGATTATCTACAATGCACCTTAGTACAATGTCAATATTGACAAGTTACAGAACAATAGCTCCACAAAACCAGTATGGAAAATTGGCTCCAGATTAATAACATTGTATTTTCCAGCTCCTTGTTCGAAGGTGACATCTTTGATATTTTGAAATGAAACAAGCCTCCAGTTCACTAAGTAATTGACGAGAAACTGAAGAACAAAGGCAACAGGCTCCTGAGGTACCCCTTATCATCCAGATTTTACACCAATTGAATTGAATTGGACCCATTTAGTACACTTCGTGGCAGACAAAAACACAGCAATTAAAGTGAATGACGCTATGGTGCTGATAGAGAAAAATATTGGTGATTTGAGTGAGATAGTTGGAAAAGGTCTGTGGCCGTATTATTACTATTGAAAATAAATATTTGGAGAAAGATGCAATCATAAATGATTTTGCTGATAGATTCGTGTTTTACCTATAAGACAGTGAACGTGATGACAATATTGAGGCAACAAATGTGGGACAACATAACTGTATGTGTATGGGTAGGCGAGTGGGTCTAATACCGTTGTACGTGTATGTGTGGGTGGGTCAATACCACTGTATTTGTATGGGTGGGTGAATATTACAGTACTAATATGGGTAAGTGGGTTTATAAACACCATTATACCTGTATAGATATGTGAGGCTCTCAAATTACTGAACTTTTATAAGTGGATGGAGGGATCATCACTAAATGTATATCCCGCAACATTTTACTTTTTATGAAATAATTTTTAACTAACAAAAATTCACAAATAAAAGAAATAATATTGTTTTTATTAATATTTAAAATAAAATATTTGAAGAGTTAACATTAATCAAATATTTTATATTTATTTCAATAATAAAAAAAAAATAATTTTTAACAAAGTATTTTAAGAAAAAATTGGTTGTAAACGTCAATTTTTTTCAATATTGCTCAAGAAAAAATATCTCCTCATATTGTTTTATAAAAGTTACATATTTTATAGTTTATTTAAAAAATATATATTCAGGCACTGATAAAACCAGCAACTGCATTGTGCATTTATATTTTTTTTATTAATATTTGCCTGAATTAAGTACTAAGATAAAAAAATAAAAAATAAAAAAAAAAGCACATAATAAGAGCTTATTAATACAACTATCAGAAATATACAAATCACAACTCATTAGTATTAGAACATAATAGTATATACCTCATATTGTATATTTAATAAGTTAACATACTGTAGTATCCTATAAAACATTTCTTTAATGTATTTCAGAATTTATAGTACTAGATCTTAAACCAGGACTAATATGAATTACTATCATGTTTATCCTATCCTACAATTAAAGATAAAAAAGATAAATCATTAATATTTTGGAGAGAAAATGTCATCTATTTATGAATATCATAAAATGAACTCATAAATCATTTGTAGAATTAAAATTGACATGTTAAACCCCTTTTTAGGCTAAATAGATATATCTATATATCACAATTTTCTTATGGTAGTTACAATTTAAATAATACCTTATTTTCAGCCAAAATAATATTCGATTGTTTTAGATAAAATCTTAATATTCGTCGAAAGAGAGTGGTGAAAACATTTGAGACCAGAAGATCGTATCAGCCAATGGCAATAAAGGTCCACCACTCGGTGCTCCACAATCTGCTTACATTTCCAAAAACATCTTATAGTTGAAGGAATCTTCTTCTTTACCGTCTTGGTTTTTATAACAAGAGAGAGAGCTATAAATCAACCACAATTTACTAAACATGAGACTATTGTTACATATGTAAATATTTCATTTTATTCACAATAAAAATTGCTCTACATATAAATAAACGTTCTATTACATATGACAATTATAACAGAAAATAATTGATTGGTTTGCCCGATGAAAAACTAAGCACTATTTTATAAGTTTTAATCAAATGGAAAATAAACATCAGATCTACCAGATCGTAGCCAATTCATCACATTTATTATAAGTGACTAGATGCATGTTAGGAAAACACCTCTCACAATAATTAAAATGCAATAAGAATTAAAATATTTATTTTTAAAGACAAACTTTTTTGTTAACAGTCACAATGAAAAACACTTATAAAATATTTATTAAGATATAAAACATTGACGTCGTAACATTATAAGTCTGTGGAGGTTAAGAGGGACTTTTTTTAATTCATATCATATAAAAGTTGGTTATTTTATTTTTTTACACATTTTAATTAGTTATCTTACTATTAATTAACTAACAGTTGTGCCAACTGCTAAGTAAGCACTACATTTCACATATCTTATACAAACAACGTATTATTACTTAATATTCACCCGAATTCAAATTAATCACAGTAATCTGAATGTATAGTTTTTAAATGTCAAAAAAAAAAAAAAAAAAAAAAATCGGTACACAGGCTTTTTTTAAGGAATAGATTGGACAATTATGTTTATTTTCAATGCTTGACATTTAAATGCTTATCTCGAAACTTTTAAGGCTGTCAAAATTAAATATATATTACTAAAAATTTTGACAGTATAATAAATTAGAGCGGAGAAATTTTATTTTTGATTTTTGAAAAGTTTACAATTAAGTAATATGTTTAGGTAAAAAAATCTAGACTGAAAAGAATCAGAAACAAATTTGTCTCAATAGAAAATCCATTTCAAAACCATAACAAGTTTATGAAAACAAAAAGTTAATATTTTCCAACAAATAAATGAAAGGTTGATATTCCTTTATGTTTATATTTATATCAACCCTTATTCATTGTGATAATTTACGTGAGCATACTGTATATAATTTTGTTATATTTAATATATATATATATATATTTAGAGATATGCGACTATTGAACAATACTTTCAGTTTTTTTATTTGCGTGATAAAATTTGGAATATATATTGTAAATTAAATGTATGTTAGAAAATAACAAAGTAAATTACTTTAGAAAACTTAATTCCAATAGTAAATTTCTACAAAGTTTGCTGTGATTTGGAAGGCGAACGTTTTCGTTGTTAAAAGAACAAAGCCATCTTACCTGCAGTTGAGGAAAGTAAGCTACAGCTGTTCCATAATACATTTCTATTCAAATTATTGAGAACAAGTCTTACCTAATTTACATTTAGTTGGGTTATAAGTTGAAAGAGTTCGTTCATTTTGTTCACAAAGATTCAAATGATGATTAAGGAAAAAATATTTATATTTTAAGTTAAATATATTGTTTCACACTGTTTCAATAACACATATTACATAAAACATAATTTAAATAATTAATACAAATACATAATTAGCTGTTCGAAAATACATTAAAAATTTAATATGTAATTAATATATGAAAATATCTGACAATACATGAATTATCATTTAAGGTTGGCTTGTAATTTCATCATATTTTGTTTGTTTGTTAGTTACCTTCATGCAATTAAAACATAATAGCATGTTGTATTATGTATCATTTGTTGCATAAATATCCAATACCAGCTTATCGACTACACAATACTACTTTATTTATAGGGTTTGATACACCACATAAATAGTACGGTAGTTGGAGTAATAATAGTTTTAGCACTCTTTGAAACGTGTCTGAAAAGAACGCTCAAAGGAACCCAAATCAATAAAATAACTGACTTCGTTACCTGAAAAAGTAGGTTTTTCCGTTGAGGAAAAAGAAACAGGTTGCATCCAATGTGTGTCAAGAATAGTGCCCAGAATGTGTGTCAAGTAGTTAGTTTTCCAATTTACCATTGGGATGGCAGGACCAACACCTTGTCAGTCTCTACCTTTATCCCCCCCCCCCCCCAATTGTTAATGATAAAGTAGTAAAATGATCACTACTGATTTATAAAGATTTACATTAATTGTAATCGATTTATAACTGCCAAGAGGTGTCCACTGAGGCTGTAAGAAAGTGAAGAAGGTGACCTCTATTTTCTCTGTGATTTACTATGATTATTCATTCAAATAATAATAATTAATCAACAATTCAGTTTTAGCAAGAGTATGCACAATATTAAAGTAACTTCATGCAATGATATTTCAGGTATTTTTTTTGTGTGAAAAACATGTGGTAAAATATTTTACAAAATATCATGAACTATATCGACCAGAAGTGAACATGCTAAATTTATTTGTGCAACATTTTAAATTATAATAATGCATGTTTTATGTATTGTTTAGTGCTAAATGAATACATTTGATGCTTAGATTTACACTAAATATATTACACTACGGGATACCCTTGCATTCGTCTCATGCCAACGCCGTCACTCTCAACGCTCTTGTCCCTTGCTCGTGTAATTTTGTAGGTTTTTTCACACTGACTATTTACATTGTTACACGATAACTTATTATGTCAGATTGTACTGTCTTAAGCTTTATAATTTTTAGATTTTTACTCAAAGTAAATGTAAAATTGAAATATGGAGAAAATTACAAAACAGGTCCTGAAGTTAAGGACATTTGTCACATAAATATACTTTTATATATTACAGAACAATTTAAAGTTGACCTTAAATTTTTACTGATTGGACATGTATAGAATATTTTGAAAATTATCTAAAAAGCTGTATAAGGGCAATGCAGTTTTGCTGGAAATGGATCAAACCCTTGGTAACAGCCACAATATCCAGGTTGGAATACTGCCACTTTCTGCCGCCAAATTGCCTTTCCTTTGAAATTAAGAATGTAAATTTGAATGGTGTGTGATTTATTTCTAACTTTAACTTTAAGGATAAAAGATTCTTTGTGCCTAATTAGAATAAAATTAATATTTCTAATATAGTTATATAATGTTGTTAACTGAGTAATTTAAGAATCATTAAACAGTTTGAAAAATATACTGATATTTCCTATTCGACAATTATTATGTCCGACAGTAACAACGTTTATTTTATGTATACATTTCTTAATATTCTTCCAATTTATTAAATAAATATTTGAAAACATTAGGATTTAACAAACTGTAGAATGATACAAAATATCTTTTTTAAATATCACAAGCATGTTTTACTATAAATTAAAAATAAGCAATAAAACTATATTTTAGAACAAACTGTATCTGATATGTTGTTTTAACATGTTATGGAAGTTCTGTCATTTAACCGATATTGAACAGTGTCTGACAAAACAGACTGAAGGGCTTGAGGCAAATTGGATGTGCACTCTGAAAACGGTCTAAATTTAATATGAGATAGGATTAGCCAGCGGTATAACTTCCTCACAACACTTAATTCCTCTTAGTTTTACTCTTTTCCAGACTGTTTGAAAACAGAATGTGATTTGACATTTTTCATGCAAGACCTCAATAGACAATTTTTTGCAGAACTGTATTCTGTTATTCATGTTATTCACTATTCCTTAAGACGCTGAGTGTAGAGATATGGGTGAAAATGAGGAGTTAATGTATCACACTGATCAATATAAATGAACGAGTGTAGTCATTGTTACTAACAAAGGTCAACTGCTCTTTAGAAAGAGCCATTTACTAGTAGCCCAATAGGTAGGACATGTAAGGGACCTACAGCTTACGTGGAATCTGAACCTTTTGTATTGGTACAATTTTTAGCCAATTGACAAGCCTGTTACTTAGTTCTTTTCCCTATACAACTGCCGATCTTGAGTACTAACCAACACATACACCCCAGACCTGTTTAGCCGTGTCCACGTTGATAGCAAACATTGAGAGGACTCCATTTCAGTATTATTGAGAGGACTGAACATAGAACCTACAAACTCCACAACACATTGTCCCAAAGTAGCTAGGTTACAGCACAGCGCCAGTAGTGCCTAAAATATCCACAACACTTTGTGCCAAAGTAGCTGGGTTACAGCACAGCGCCAGTAGTGCCTAAAATATCCACAACACTTTGTGCCAAAGTAGCTGGGTTACAGCACTGCGCCAGTAGTGCCTAAAATATCCACAACACTTTGTCCCAAAGTAGCTGGGCTACAGCACAGCGCCAGTAGTGCCTAAAATATCCACAACACTTTGTCTCCATGTAGCTGCACTACAGCACTGTGCCACTAGTGCCTATAATCTCCAAAACACTTTGTCCCAAAGTAGCTGGGCTACAGCACAGCGCCAGTAGTGCCTAAAATATCCACAACACTTTGTCCCAAAGTAGCTGGGCTACAGCACAGCACCAGTAGTGCCTAAAATATCCACAACACTTTGTGCCAAAGTAGCTGGCACTACAGCACAGCGCCAGTAGTGCCTAAAATATCCACAACACTTTGTCCCAAAGTAGCTGGGCTACAGCACAGCGCCAGTAGTGCCTAAAATATCCACAACACTTTGTCTCCATGTAGCTGCACTACAGCACTGCGCCACTAGTGCCTATAATCTCCAAAACACTTTGTCCCCAAGTAGTTGGCCTACAGCACTGCACTAGTAGTGCCTAAAATCTCAACAGCACTTTGTCCCCATGTAGCTGGGCTACAGCACCACTAGTGCTCACAATCTCCAAGTAGCTGTAAGACAAATTGAGATTGTAAAACAAATCCCCAAGTAGCTGTGCCACTAGTGCAGACAATTTTCAGTAGTGGTTTCACTCAGATAATACAAAATTGTTTGCCAAAAATAATTAATTGGCTTTTATTGTTGTTCATATGAATTAAAATTTAACTATTGAAGTTGTTGAAGTGTTACATACGATGACTTTTTTCAGTCTCATTGTTACAAATAAAGATTCAAGTTACATATTTTGATAAATAATTACAAATAATAATTACGCTTGATTATTACTTATGTGGCTAACATTGTAGAAACATTTCAATGTATATAAATACTTGGACAATGTTTTATATCAAATTCATAGATAACATATTTTTAATAAAAACCCACAGGAATTTTTAATTACATCAGTAGCTTTTAGGGAAGGTTTTCTTTGCATTAAACTACTACACTTAAATATTTAAACATGATTAGGTTATTTTATATTAACTTAAAGTACTTTGACAAGTTGATCTGGCTCAAACGTAGTATTTATGGCTACTATTATATCATTTTTGGTACTAAACAATTGATTCATAAAATTAAGCTTAACTATAACAGTATACAACTGGACAGTGAAGTTTATTGTTGACGAATGTGCCAATATATTTGTTTATTTATGGCTACTATTATATAATTTTTGGTACTAAACAATTGATTCATTAAATTAAGCTTAACTATAACAGTATACAACTGGACAGTGAAGTTTATTGTTGACGAATGTGCCAATATATTTGTTTATTTATTAATGGACTATACTAGTTTTTCTATCATTGATAAATGAATCAGTAATAATTGTGGTTTGTTCATGTTTCTGGTATAGACAGTCATTTGTAACGTATATTGATGAGCTATGAGTGGTGGGGTTGGAGTCCAGGGTGGCTGCTGTACGTGTGATAAACTGTATGCTTGTTATGTGTAAGTGTGTTTGTATATATTTTTTATTAATAGTATTAATTACATTTACCTTGTTCATAAATATATATTATAAGATAAAATATTCTTTAAGTTAATTTTTATTTTTGGTTTTGTAATTTCCATTTAATTGTCATTTTTAGCATATGCATTTATTTGTGGTTAAGTGGAAGAGATAAATAACTAGTTTTAACTTTGCCAAGTATACCGTTACTGTTTTCATTTTTTAATTGACGTGTTTGTAATTTTATCTGCATAGGTCTATTGAATACAATATTTTGTTGTGTCAGTAAGTGTTTTATGAAGGTTATTTTGTGTGTTGGTTTGTCTGACATGGATGTGTGCCATAACTCTTACTTCTTTGGTTGATCTTAGAACTTAGGCTTAAGCGGCTGGTGTCATAACTAGAATCTACATTTTCTGGTGATAACCGCCTCAAGGTACTATCTACAATATTTATAAGATAACCATTCTTTGGTTGATATTTATTTTCATAACACCATAAATCTAAATGTTGTAACAGATATTTGTCTTGGTATTCAGTAGATTTATTTCCAAAATGATGACGTATAACTCAGTGAATTTGAACTAAACGCAAATATTTGTTTATGTCTAAGCAACATTTTTACAGAAATGTATTATTGCTTTATTAATTTGTAATTTTTATGACATTTAAGTGTTGTAATATAGGTTATTTTAAAAATATATTAAAATGGACTCTTGATTTATATTAAAACACAAATAAAGAAAATAACCTATATTTAAAAAAAAATATTTATATTATAAAATATATTAAAATGGAAATAAATTGGCTAAACTTATAAATTTGTAAAGCCTTTAAAGTTTTTATATTTTTACGTGAATTTAAGTGGAATATTACTGTACCTCAAATTGTATTTAGATGAAAATATAAGAGTTTTTACTATTAACATTTTTTGAAAGATTACTTTCCTGGTTTATATTTTAACATTTGTTTTTGTAAATGTAAAGATGTAAATGTTTTTGTAAATAAAACTTCAGGAATTATAATAAAAGGTAACTAATCATTTTCAGTTTGTAGTTAAAATGATACAAAGAACGATACAACTTAACCTTATGTCCAACTAAATGGAAATGAAGTAAACCTTGTTTTACACAATTTAACTGTAAATGTTTTATGGAACGGCTCTAGCATACTTTCTCAACTGCAGGTAAGTTAAGTTTTGTTCTTTTGACAATAGAAAATGTTTCAATTTACAATCACAGGAAACTTTAGTTGTAATTTTGCTCTTTTAGTTTAACTTGAAAAATACATTATTTGAGTGCAAATAAGAAACTATATCTTATTCAACAGCGTAAATACCGGGTCCTGCCTAGACCAGTGGTTGGCACTTCTGCATCATAAACAGAGGGCCACAGGTGCAAATCCCGGGAGGTCCACTTGAAATTTGCTTGAAGTGTTTGGGCTGTTGTGCCTATCAACGTTAGCACTCAATAGTAAAAATGACCCCTTGGCGTAGATAGACTAAGAAATAAGAAAGAACAGAAATTATAAGTTAAAACTATAGCGGATGTTTTAATTTTAAATTATTAAGTGTAACCAATTATTAAATAAATACATTTTAGTCTTTAAATATTTATTTAGCACCCATAATGAGTACAGCTAAATTCTTAATTTTATTTTATGTGTAGAAAATAAGTTTTTTTAAAATACAATAACAGATATTTTCTTGAAGGAATAAATAAATTATTATTATTATTAAAATTAAATATTAAGTATACATATAACCAATACAATAGTACTGTATTTACAATTTTCAATAACAAAGGTACAAAACCTGCAGATATGTGTGATTATTAAAATTGAGGAAATAAACATAAAGTTTCAAATAATTATAAGTTTATTCAAATCACGAAGAGATTTATTAGCAAATCAAATTTGATAAGTTGGCGAATCATATTAAATTTGACTAGCAAGCGTGTATTCTTAAAAAAATGAGATTTATTCAAATGAAGTGAAAAGGAAATCTAAATTTACTTAATAGCGGGCTAAATAAATGAAAAAAATTAATATAACCTTGGTTGGAAAGCAATACGATTTGCTGTTATAAAGTTTGTAGTTTTCACTTTAAGCATGATATTATGTTGGAACTAAAAAATCAAGATGTAGAGATTTTTTCATATATCAGTATTGGAGATAAGTCGATATAATTTGGAGATAGACAAATTGGGCCATAGAACGCAATATTTTCAACCAAATTTACAACATATGTTTTAGAGGCAGGTAACATGTATGTACAAATCCACAGAGAGTAAGATCTGGAGCCCCTTCACAATTCCCTTCTGGCCTAAACACCCCAAGGCAAACTAAATCACTCACGTAAGCCTACAATGCATCAGAGCTTACAGTAGTAAGTTTCTCCATATTCTATCTAGGCCTAGGTGTGATCTGGAAGTGATGTTTTCCACCATAAACCTTTAACCTGGAAGTGATTTATTAAAACCTTCAAAAAATAAAAATTATATTTATTTTTAAACTAGATTTTAATAATATATAGTTACAATAGTAAATTTAAAAAATTCAAAATTGATATTTGATTTTATATACATTTTGTATTAACAATATCCATATGCCTGCAGTTCAGTTTAGTGTTGGAAACATAATTTATACTTTTTATAAAATTTTAATACAATAACGATTATCAATTAGAACGTTTTTTTTTTAAATTTTTACATGGTTCTGTTCTACTGGGATACAGGGCAACCAGAATCTCTTAATATGCCTACATATGCCAAGTTACAACTACAACAAATAAAAAAACAAAAAAACAACCGAGTTGTTTTTACAACAAGTTGAGCATGCTAAAATGTAGAATAACTTGTTTCTCAGCATTTCCGGAAAAAAATTAATTATGAATAGCAAAGTATTCATGATAACATTTATGTACCCACTTATATAAGATAAAATATTGATCTAAACCAAAAAATTAGATTTGTAAAAAATAGCATAATATTTTGCTAGTTAAAAATATTTTTTTAACATTAACAAAATGATGTTTAATCAATTATTTAATTGTTACAAAAAATAAATTTTTTTAAAGAGGAACTTTGTTACCTATAAAATTTGCCTCACAAAATGTATAAACACGAGAGTCCTCTACATTCATTCCATATGCAGCCCCCATCTCTATATGGCGTGGTTGAATAACGTTGTTAACAGGGTCTGTCCATCTGTCCATCCCTTCGTTGGGGTTTGTTCTTACCCGCCATATTTTAGATACAACTTTATTTACTTTTTTTATTTGTTAATACTAAAAAGTTTATCTGTAATCTCAAACTATAAAATACACTGTAAATTTAACAAATTTTTTCTGAAATGCGACTTATAATGCATCATTATTATGTAGAGTTTCACGCTGAATTCGAAAACTACGTTCGTTTTGCTGAATTATTGGTAACAAAGCCATTAGATTAACTTTTCAAAAATTCAGGATTCAAAATTTCACAGATAAATATTTTTTAAATTGCCCCATTTGGCAACAGAGGTGGTTCCGAACTTAGTTATTGATTTTTACAAAGTATCAACCATATCGGGGATGAAAACTATTTTGGTAAAAAAAAAAAATAGTATTCAAAAATTGACAAAAACAATTTTTTCTGAATTTCTACTTATATTTTTCTGAATTTCATCATTATTATGTAGAGTTTCACACTGAATTTGAAAACGGCAAACGTTTTGAAGAATTATTGGTACAAAACCAATAGATTAACTTTTTGAAAATTTTGAATTCAGAATTTCACTTTAAACAATTTGTAAAATGCCCCATTTGGCAACAGAGGTGGTTCTGCACTTAGTTTTTGATGTGTCGACATTTGTTGAAATTGTAAGAAGTTTTGGTTGAAAATGCAAAAAATGACAAAAACTAATTTTTTTGAATTGCGACTTATAAAATGCATCATTATTATGTAGAATTTCACGCTAAATTAAAAAACAGCATTCGTTTTGCTGAATTATTGGTAACAAAGCCAATAGATTTTTTTTTATTTAGAATTCAGAATTTCACCTATAAATATTTTTTAAATTGCCTCATTTGGCAACAGAGGTGGTTCTGGACTTATGTTTTGACGTGTCACATTTGTACAAAGTATCAACTATATCAGTGATGAAAAATATTTTGGTCGAAAAAAGTAGCAAGGCTAGTATGCAAATATTGACAAAAAAATATTTTTCTAAAATGCAACTTATAATGCATCATTATTATGTGCAATTTCACGCTGAATTTGAAAACATCATTCGTTTTGCTGGATTATTGGTAACAAAGCAAATAGATTAACTTTTAGAAAATTTAGAATTCAGAATTTCAACTATTAATATTTTTTAAATTGCCTTATTTGGCAACAGATGTGGTACCGCACTTAGTTTTTGACATTTGTACAATGTTTCAACAATATAATAGATGAAAAATATTTTGGCAAAACAAAATTGCAAAGCTAATGTATGCAAAAATTAACAAAAACAATTTTTTTGTTTAGTGTATTGATACTACCCACGTCTATGTGAGGTGGGTGGGTAAATACGTGTATGGGTGGCCGGGTAGTACCGCCTTACTTGTGTGGGTGAGTGCTAGTGGGGGTAGGTCTGTACCAGCTACGTCTATAGGATGGTGGGTGTGTCTATATGTATGGGTGGGCGGGCAGTACTACCTTACTTGTGTGGGTGAGTGCTAGTGGGGGTAAGTCTGTACCAGCTACGTCTATAGGATGGTGGGTGTGTCTCTATGTATACACGGTAAGGGGTCTCTATGTATATACGGTGGTCGGGCAGTACTACCTTACTTGTGTGGGTGAGTGCTAGTGGGGGTAGGTCTGTACCAGCTACGTCTGTAGGATGGTGGGTGTGTCTCTATGTATGGGTGGGTGGGCAGTACTACCTTACTTGTGTGGGTGAGTGCTAGTGGAGGTGGGTCTGTACCAGCTACGTCTATAGGATGGTGGGTGTGTCTTTATGTATGGGTGGGTCTTTACCACCGTGTGTGGGGGATTCTATACCATCTACATATTAGGAGGGTGAGTGGGTCAAACCACTGCAATTGTATCATATTCATTGACTGACGAGTTCTTTTCATATTATTTATAATGACTGATCTCAATTAAATATTAGTTATAAAATAACAGCTGACAGTAAAATTATAAACGAATGACTGACCATAAATGACAGTTCAATATGAGTTAGGGGCGAAAGTGCCAAGGGAAATCATTTCACAATAAAGCAATTTACCAGTCAAGCTTCACTTTTCAAGAATGATTTAGTAGGCTACAGACATTGGAAAATATGAACCCCCTTATCAACTAACATTTTATTGTGATCTATTTTATAGTTAGTAACATATCATACTAATATTCATTCATAAGTAGTATAACATTAAATAGAAAAAAACGAAAAAGAAAGAAAATAAGTAATTTTAGTGAGCAAAATGTCCAGTTGATATAATCTAGAACATTTGAATCTATTAAAATGTATCAGTTAATCTAATTAGTTTATATAAATAATATATTGGAACAACATATAACAATTAAAATTATAAAATGATTTGTTATTTTCTAAAATATAGTTGAAGTGTTATCTCATTAACTTTCTCAGATGATCAAACCCAACTATAAATTCAAATGTTCATTAACTTTTTACTTTCATTTCTTGTATTTAAATCATTATCAATTTATTAAAAAATATACAACACAGTCGTATGTACTCTACATAATACCTCAGAACAGATGTTTACAAATTTCAATCAAATTTACCTATTAAAAAAGTTTAATATTCGAAAAAATTACAAAATTAATATTCCAAGGAAATTGATTACACAAATATAACTGAGGGTTATTTTATAGCAACCAAATAGTGGGAAATAAATGGTAAAAAGTAAATTAAGTGCATATTCCATAGGGGTGGGAGTGTCGTCAAGGGAAATCATGCTACAATCAGCCCTTCTGCACCATTCAAGCTTTGTCAACCTGCAATGACATATCAACAGCTGCTTGTATTGTAAGCAATATAGATATTTAAACTGTATTACTTGTATTGTAATATACTATTGTCAGCGTCTCATATGTAAGAATGTAAGGATTATACTATTACAACAATATCTAATATATATTTACACGAACTAAGAGTTTATAATGTTAAACAATTTATTTTTGGCACTTAAATATTTATTCTTCAACATCACAAAAAATGTTAAGTTAATGTATTATATAAAGTACGAATTATTTATCCTAAGCGATGACTCTTGTAGATGTGCTAAAATTAAAATATGCCCTTTAAAATCTGCGTGCCTTAACGTACATGGACTGTAGTTGAAAAGCTATTAGTTTGCATATAATTTTTCATGATTGGAAAAACTATTTTGGAGGGTTCCAATACTTAAAGTGTTTTATGAAAAGAAAATATGGTTTTAAATGTAGCCTAAAGCAATAACACATATAGATGACAAAAGTGTTTTATGTATCGTAATTTAATGGCCAATAAAGATCTTGATTCTTGTATTGATGTGTTTGTTTCATAAAACACTAGAAACGTTGAAAATCTCTACTAAACATTATGAAGCATGTGGACTATAAAAGACACTACGACTTATACATAATTGTATTGCGTCTGATTTCGTGATAGGCATAAAAACTGCGATAGAAATATAAATATATACATACGATAAAAATAGAATTAGAATGAAACTGTAAAATAAAATTATGTTTGCTATTTTGAAATTATATCATGAATACTGAGTTAAAAAGTAAAATCTTTACCGTTTACATTCAATACATTATTGGGTGTAATGCGTAATGAAACAACAACGACCTAACTCAAACTACAATGTCAAACACACCAGTCGAGAGAAGTTAGTTCCTGTCAAAATCAACTTGATAGGCTTTTGACTAAGGTTCATTATTGATTAAACGCCACGTAATGCTTACGAATTATATGCATTTTGTCTAGCCTTGCTCATAGGCTGCATGTGCTAAACAATTGTTGCGATTGTATTCTAAGAAGAGAAAACACGTACTGTTCAAATACTACTGTCAAATTAGTAGCCATTTTTTTGCATGTGAATTAAAGTTAATTCATAAAATAGTTATTTCTTAAGCGATTTTTACAAATTAGTTATCGTTGGAAAGTGAACTTTTTTACAACATTTTTTCTACCTTACATAACTTTTATAAAACCGGAGGTTTTTAGACATTTGTTAAAATAAAAATAAAACTACCCCTATTTTGAAAATAATAAAGATGATTAAAAAAAAAAAAATTGAAATATTACTTTATAACACGAACCTATTTACCGATTTTTGAAATAATCGTAAAGATAACAACAAAGATATAAATTGTTTTATGGAAAAAACAAAATGGTGTATAGCTGCTAAATAAAGTGGATATTGAACAAATTTATTCTTCATTTTTAGCTTAGAATCACACATAGAATCTGAAAATGCACAGCCAGCCCAACCTTTTTGTATCACCATTTATAATGCAGCAAACTATTGTAAATGTTAGGCTACCACTTGTGGCACAGTGCTGTAACCCAGCTCTTGGGGTCAAAGTGTTGTGGAGTTGTAGGCGGTAGGTCCTATACTCTGTTCTCTAAAATACCGAACTGGCATTCTCTCAATGTTTGCTACCAACGTGGACGCTACTAGAGAAGTCTGGGGTGTTCACGTAGAGTCGTAGTGAAGGTCCGGACATTGTGTAAAACAGAGAACTGAGTGCCAGGATTATCAGTTAGCTGAAAAATCAGACCAATACTACGTGGTTCGGATTCCACCGAGAGCATTAGCACTGGGTCTCATTGCTTATTAAAAAATTGCTTTTTCTAAGAAACTATCAACCTTAGTTAGTAACTCGTTCATGTATACTCTATTATTACTTCATCTGAACTTGATATTCACCAATGTCTCTGCGATGGCGTCTTAATAATGGACGAGGAAAATAACCAATTTTATTTGTTTTATGTTATATTATGTACCTAATACTTACAGCACCTCAAACAATCGTGGAATAATGTTTACCAACTTGTAAAATCTAAACCAAAAGACTATATACAAACTACCAGCCAACATAAATAAACGCCTTAAAAATGTGCCATATGTGACATAAAAAAAGAAAGACAGCTTATAGTAGCCAAATACATTGAGATGCCTTGTAGTAGCCAAATACATTGAGATGGCTTATAAAAGCAAAATACACTGATTGAAATGTCATATATTAGTCAAATACATTGGTATGTCCTGTAGTAAGCAAATTCATTGAGATGGCTTGTAATAAATAAATATGTTGGTATAGCTTGTAGTAGCCAAATACATTGAGGTTTCATACAGTACAAGTGAACGTCACATAACACAAATATATTACTATATGAGTATAAAATGCACAAATATTGAGATTCTTTTGTGAATCCCTCTGGTCTGAGGAAGGTGAGTATGGTTCACCGAAATCGATCACCATAATTCGTATTTGAGCATTTTGTTCTTGTATTGTAATATATTTGTGTATTTTGTGCTTATATTGTAATGTATTTGTGTTTGATGTTCACTTGTACTGTATTTCTACCAACATGTATTACACTAATTAAAATCTAGTCATATAGTAGTTAAAAACATTGAGATGTCCTGTAGTAGCCAAATACATTGAAATGGCTTCTAGTATTAATCTCAATTCAATCACAAGCTATCCATATTGGTAACCGCCGGACAGCAGATGACTTTCATTCTTCATTTTTAATTTACAATTAATTATTTACATAAAATGTATTTGCTTTTTTACACTTATGAAATGTATTGAAAAGCATTGAGAGAAATGAGAAAACTGTAGTTTAATTTATTGTATTTATAGTGAAGGAGAATTACTAAATGGTTTAATACTTAAATATAGATGCTGATAAATAGCCAATTAAGGAAAAGATACATAATCTTAACAAAAAAAAACTCGGCCCTGCGGGCCTCACCAGGGGGCAAGCCCCCTGGACCCCCGGATCTTTTTGCTTAGAGCCTACGGCTAAAATTCAAGAAACATGGAACATGCTTTAGCTGAAAACAACGAATTTTAGATTTCATGTAAGGAATTACAAAAAATATAAACATATCTTAAAAATATAAATATATCTTTACTTTTTAAATTTTATTGTTTCGCGGCTCAGGTTCTTACTCACGCGATGACTCATTACCACCTTGAAAGGAAGTTAATTATTATTATTATTATCTTATATAATCCTATAGGACTTAATTTTGTATATTTTTAACAAGAGTTGTCATGGAAACTAAAGATGTACTTTGATGAACGCTTGCAAATAAAATCATTATTGAAGTCAACACTGATATGTCATTGTGTTTTCATGGTTACGCGTCACCTTCCCGCGTCACCCTCCCGCGTAACGTTTTCAGGCAGTTAGGTCAAGACTAAAGCATGTTCCATGCTAAAAAAAAAAAATCTTGTTATAAAGTAACGTAGTTTTGTCAGTTATCGGTTGTAAGGATTTGATTGGGCAATAAGAGTCAATGGATAAGAATTAAAAGAGTCTGGGTTAAGTCAAAGGGAAATTGCCTTCCCTTTGACTTAACCCAGACAGGCTGCTGCACCGATTGAAGGGAGCTTAGAGCATAAGGTGTGTAAATAAGCAATAAGTGTAAATTGATACATTAACACTTATTATGTATCAATTTACTCTTCAATGTGTATAATAAGTGTAAATTGATACATTCACACTTATTATGTATCAATTTACTCTTCAAGGTGTATAATAAGTGTAAATTGATACATTCACACTTATTATGTATCAATTTACTCTTCAATGTGTATAATAAGTGTAAATTGATACATTCACACTTATTATGTATCAATTTACTCTTCAAGGTGTATAATAAGTGTAAATTGATACGTTCACACTTATTATGTATCAATTTACTCTTCAAGGTGTATAATAAGTGTAAATTGATACGTTCACACTTATTATGTATCAATTTACTCTTCAAGGTGTATAATAAGTGTAAATTGATACGTTCACACTTATTATGTATCAATTTACTCTTCAAGGTGTATAATAAGTGTAAATTGATACGTTCACACTTATTATGTATCAATTTACTCTTCAAGGTGTATAATAAGTGTAAATTGATACGTTCACACTTATTATGTATCAATTTACTCTTCAAGGTGTATAATAAGTGTAAATTGATACGTTCACACTTATTATGTATCAATTTACTCTTCAAGGTGTATAATAAGTGTAAATTGATACGTTCACACTTATTATGTATCAATTTACTCTTCAAGGTGTATAATAAGTGTAAATTGATACGTTCACACTTATTATGTATCAATTTACTCTTCAAGGTGTATAATAAGTGTAAATTGATACGTTCACACTTATTATGTATCAATTTACTCTTCAAGGTGTATAATAAGTGTAAATTGATACGTTCATACTTATTATGTATCAATTTACTCTTCAAGGTGTATAATAAGTGTAAATTGATACGTTCACACTTATTATGTATCAATTTACTCTTCAAGGTGTATAATAAGTGTAAATTGATACGTTCACACTTATTATGTATCAATTTACTCTTCAAGGTGTATAATAAGTGTAAATTGATACGTTCACACTTATTATGTATCAATTTACTCTTCAAGGTGTATAATAAGTGTAAATTGATACGTTCACACTTATTATGTATCAATTTACTCTTCAAGGTGTATAATAAGTGTAAATTGATACGTTCACACTTATTATGTATCAATTTACTCTTCAAGGTGTATAATAAGTGTAAATTGATACGTTCATACTTATTATGTATCAATTTACTCTTCAAGGTGTATAATAAGTGTAAATTGATACGTTCACACTTATTATGTATCAATTTACTCTTCAAGGTGTATAATAAGTGTAAATTGATACGTTCACACTTATTATGTATCAATTTACTCTTCAAGGTGTATAATAAGTGTAAATTGATACGTTCACACTTATTATGTATCAATTTACTCTTCAAGGTGTATAATAAGTGTAAATTGATACATTCACACTTATTATGTATCAATTTACTCTTCAAGGTGTATAATAAGTGTAAATTGATACATTCACACTTATTATGTATCAATTTACTCTTCAAGGTGTATAATAAGTGTAAATTGATACATTCGCACTTATTATGTATCAATTTACTCTTCAAGGTGTATAATAAGTGTAAATTGATACATTCACACTTATTATGTATCAATTTACTCTTCAAGGTGTATAATAAGTGTAAATTGATACATTCACACTTATTAAGTATCAATTTACTCTTGTAGACTTACGGAAATTACTTTACTATCCTTGCCATTCTTCATCCAAATAATTACAATGATTCAATATTAATCATTAAATAAAATATTATAATGATATTTTATAATATTATAATATTATTAAGGGTTAAATATTATAATGATGGCAATTAAGTTACTTCTAATTAACTATGCTGAGCGAAATAATAACCACTTTTTGATGTGTAGGAAAACAAGTCTTAAACCTTTTCCGTTAATTCACTACCACTACTTTGATTGGGTTATTTTAGGAGTGTTTATGTTGATTTAGGTTTGGTTAGGTTAACCTAAGATATGGTTATGTTCTCGGAAAAAAAGTTAACGGAAAAGTTCCCAAGTTTTTCTTCTATGTAAGTAGTTATTTCTTCAATAAAATCACTGACAGTTTTCTTAAACTTTGACCTTCAGTATGGAAATTTGTTGACCGATCAAACAGGAGATGTGATATTTTTAATGTTTAAATTTGACCGAAATTTCTTAAATGACCAATAAAGAATTCTAAATTATACATTAGTCACACATAATGTGAGAGCTTACACATATATTTTAATTATTTCATGAATAAGTACCATTAATAAATAACCGTATAGTTACTGTAAATATAATTATAAGTAAATAATAATTTTGGTTTAAAGCCTAACATCATATACTTTATATCTAGAATATAATATTCATAATAGTCCAGCTATCTCAACCATTGTGGCAGTTTGAATAAGCTCATTAAAAGTTCTGAAAAGACGGTCAAACTCGCCAGGAGTCAGCAAATTGGTTTTCCAAAAGCTATAAGAATGACACCTGACAGTAGTTAGCTCAAATAATTAACCAAAATTACTAATATCCTCATGTACAAATTAAAATATATAAAAAGAATATAAAAATATTTCTTTTAGCAACTTAAAACTAAACGATTCGTGATTATACTTCATTGAAATTTTCTTTGATCTTATCACCAGTTATCTTAGATCCCAGGAAGCATTTGACCGGCTTTCATCCAACATTTTTTAAAAGGATGTATCTTCATATGGATTTTACAATATTTAACGTAATAAGACAAAACGTTTGGTTACGAAATACAAGGTAAGGTTTGGTGGTGTATTCAGAATACTTTTCTTCAAGTTAATGTAAATAACATGGTTGAAATTTCATTAAAAAAATATTTCATAATGACTTAACATACGTCTTAAATTGAAAGTTACAATTCTATCCTTATAATGAAAAATTAACGAAAATTGATTGCTGGATAGAATATATCCATGCAGGTACTACTGTCCGACGTGTTGGGGGGGGGGGGGGGAGGGCATTATAGACGGGGCGTACACAGATGCATAACACTTTAAAGCCATGCAAAGGAAATCCCTGACATGGATGGTACGCAAATTTATCGGGCTGGGTGTAGTGAAATAAAGTAATTTGTCAAATTTATTAGCGAGCCACAATCTACTGGAATTTTATATTTTTAATTGTGGTTTATAATGTCATCCACTTACGCCAAATGCACCAATAGTACCTTGAACTGTATCGATGATCAGAAGAGTAGAAAAATTCGTAGCCTGATAGGGCCAACGTCTTGTCAATTACTTATCGATGATTTTTAACCAATCTCATCATGAGAAATTTTAAATGCTCAGTGAAGTCTATGCTTAACACTCCAGGATGTATGTTTCGCTCAAGGATCCATTTATTTGCCCACATTATCGTGGATAAAAATGAGTAAATTGTTACGAGATAACCTAAGCGTAACAAATAAAACAGGCGGGACTATACACAGCTAGATCTATAGACATAGAATAAGTTATTTTCAATAAACATATTTAAGTAATATTCGGGGATATTAAGTAATATTGAAGTAATTAAAAGAAAAATTACTGTACTTAAAGAATCCTACAAAATCTATTTGCAATAAATTTATATTTGTTAAGAAGAAAACGATAACCATAACTTATGACAATTGTAACATCATTACTAGCATTTACAGTTAACTTAAGATAAGATGAAGTTAATTTAGAGTATTTTCAATGAAAAAACCAAAATATTTAAAAAAATGGATTACATCAGTAATGCAGTGTTTTCAAGTAACCACTTTTTAATTTCTTTCAAAAATAGATTTTTTTGTGATTGGCTTTAATATAATTTGGGAGCATACCAAAATATTATCTATATATTAAAAAATAATAATAATTCCCTATAATTCCCTTCAACCGAAAATATACAATGATGTGTAAAAGATGATCTCATTTTTTATACGCATAATAACTCCAAGAAATTGAGAAAACCAGCACTAAAAAAAAAAAAAAAAAAAAAAAAAAAAAAACAAAAAAAAAAAACACACACAAAGAAAATAGTTTTTAAATTAGTTTAATATTTATTTTAACAGGTTACTTTATTGTTAACAATTCAACATATAACAAATGCTCATACGAGCGTTAATAATATAAGAAAAAAGCTGTTTCAACCTAATATTTTAATATTACAGTACATATCGTAAATATTCATTTTTTATGAACATTTATCTGTTTCTCTTTAAACTAGAATACAAGAGAAGTTTACTGGTTGAAAGAGCATCAGAGCATCAGTTTTGTTAGGGGTAATAAGTAATGAAACATTTAGTTACATTCATATTTATAACATGTAAGCTGATTATATATACATTGGGTACTGAATGACAAGTATAGGTGCAATAAGTAGAAACAGTCCTTTTGCTCTAAGCTCCCTTCAACCAGTGTAATAGCCTATCTGGGCTATACTGAAAGGGAAGGCACCATCGAGTCTTGTTGTTGCTTAAAGAAATCATCAAAACTATATATTTATAGAGACTTTTTTGAAGCAAAGAGGTTTATTTTATCAAGATTGTGTAACTTTTGTCCAAAGTGAGTCATATGAATATTTTTCTCCTTAACGCAATATACGTGAAGACGTAAAAAAAACTGAATTCTTTGTTAAAAGTTTAACATTACTTGATTACGTTTAACGAATTTGAAGATCAAAATTTACATTTTTAATTTTATAAATTGTAGATGAAATATTAAGTAAGACTTTAACTGTCTTTTTGGTGAACCCCTGTGTGGATTAGGTTAGTAAACTATGAACATTCATAGCAAAAGTGTTGTAAACATGATGAATTCTAATTTGTTTTATAACTGACTTTCAAATCGATTTAAATATTGCAACCGATATGGGTGAATGTTAGCAAAGCAATAAATTTAATAAAGCGTATAATACGTTAATGCAAAATCCTCATAATTTTGTTGGCTACAAACTACTATTCATGGTAGAAAATAAATATAACACTCATTAGTTCACATTAAATAAATATTTCATATAAATATCTGTTTTCCTTATTGAAATTATTAAATCTCAATTGAAATAGAGCAAAGAATACTTCCAATTTAAAATCCTAAAAACCTTTAGTTACTTAATTTGTGCAAACAAAGATTAACATTACATATATGTAAACCTCCACAACTAAATTTATGCATATTAACCTACCATTCAATACCTAAATAACGTGTTTTGTTAGGTTCTCAGAAATGTTTATCCAACATGTAAATGATGCATTCATAAACATATCTAAGACTATAGTACAATATATTGTTAAAAGAATGTAAAATAATAAAATACATAATTATATAAATTTGCCATTGATTATGCTTATATATAAAAAAATTTGAATAAGAAATTGTTATGTATTAAACATATATAGTAGTAATAACCTTAACATATAAAATTATAATCATTAAAAACATATAAAAAACATATTAAAAATTGTATATAACAGTGTAAAAATGTTTCAAATGTATGCAGTAAGAAGTAAAATAATAAAAAATAGTTTTTAATCAAAAAGGAGTAGGAGAAGGAGAAATGTATCACGCTCTTTCTTCAAGTCTGCTTCATCAGTTTAACGGCCCATCTCGGTTACATTGAAGGAGGCTATCATCCAGTCTCTTGTTACACGTAACGTCTATTTGTAGCTCACTATTGATTAAATAGTTTTTTCCGGTTACTTGTGATTAATACTCAATTCCAGTTAAAAGAAAAAATTCTAAAAAAAGCTGCTTGGTTACATTTTACTTTATTTTGCAAATTTCTACGACAAATATATGATTACTTTGTTACGTTTTCGTACTAAACAAACTTATTTCTTGAGTTAATACATTGAATGAAATATATATAAAAATTCACTCACCCGTTGACATGGGCCTACAGGCCTGTGCGTCAACTTTATTCAGCAAGTGAAGTGCCAACCGTTGGCTCAGTGGGGATTCGAACCTTGGACAATGTCCTCTACAGTCCGAAGCCTTAGTCACTGAGCCACCACGCCGTCAGATAAAAGTTAAAGTTCGTCTTATTTTACCAGGTGAAGTTAGGGCTAAGAAGCCCTCTAACACTTAACCTGGGGACCAACTGCTTTACGTGACTTCCGAACCAGGGAAGCGGCTGGGCAAAGACTGTTACAGGTCTCATCGGGAATCGAACCGGGACCGATAGCGTGGCATGCCAACGCTTTAGCCCCTTAGCTACGGCCGCTCCTAAACGTGTTTACATTAATTGAACTTTTAACTTTTCACACATTTGTTATACTGTTACATTTTAACACATTCTCTTAAAATGTTATATTCACTGCCACAGACTTTTAAATGTAGGCATTTATGTTTCAATTGGAAAATATCAGTCTCTTAATTGAATAATAATGCAGTATAAGTTCTTACAATTTATCAACATATAAACGCACACAGTACTGCTGTCATTTATGTTTGATTTGAAAACAATTGCTTGTATAGTTCCCAAAATATAATGCCTTCCACTTTCGTTGTATCATTTAAATTGTACTGCTGTAGTGAATTATACGCTAATCAAAGTAGGGAATTCAAAATTAACATAAATAAAAATGTCTTTGAACAAACAGCGTCTACTTGAGGAACCCTATTACATGTGCCAAACTAACCAGCCTGATGGTATTATCTTCCACAGCATTTTTTTAGCATTTTAAATAATACCATTTGAGGAGAAGACCAAAGAAAGTTATTTTTTGATTAAATTTATCAAAAATATCAAAATAAATTGATACAATATTTATTTTTAATTTAATATTCACGAACTTTAGAAAATTCAGCAAGTTCTTTATGAATGCTAAAATAATGCTAATAATGCTAAAATGTTTCCTAGAAACATTTTAGCATTATTAGTAAGAGAAAAATACAATAAATATACAAAAAGAACTTTCAATAACAATTTTTAGGAAAATTAACTGTATGAAAAATAAATGCATTTACTTTAAATTCAAACAATGTTAGCTACTAAAAGAGGAAACAATTGTCTCGCCTTTACCTTGATAAATAGTTTCTGAAAGTGATTTTTTCAAACTTTACTTGCCAGTTTACATGGACCTGCATGCCTATGCGTGAACTTTATTCAACGAGTGAAGTACCGACCGTTGGCTCAGAGGGGATTCGAACCTTGGAAAATGCACTACACATAATATAAATATTTGAATTAAATTTGGTTTCTGTTTGATCAGTACACATAATAAAAACACAAGCTATTTTGTATAACAATATGTACAGTAATGTTCAAGTTTTAATAAATTAAAATTTAAACCACAATAAGCGTTACTTAGTCTATTTTAACATTTTAAATTTTGTTGAAATTTAACTGTTTATACTGTAATATACACAAAATATTTTAAAGTTGTATGTTTCTCTTATACATAGTATAGTTACTAATATTGTCCATAGTTTATATTTTTACTAATTAATGATTAGAACCGTTAAGGAACATCTCAGATTGAAAATACAGAGGTATATAAAAAGCATGTAGAGTAACAATGAATATATCACATTAAAACATGGATATGACGTTATTACTGTATAACTCACATTAGGATGGCGTAATGACTCCTTTACATCACATAAACATGCCGCAGGTTCTTGAACATATATTGTTTATGGCGAATGTGTAACCCTATGTAATAGCCCCATGACCTGCATGCTACGTGTAGTCATAATATTAAGTCTATATACCGCATAAAGTCAATAAAATTTGTCGCTATCTTGCCAGAAATCCCATTAATAGTTAACAACTTAGAATATGTCATTATTTCACATTTTACTAAATCAGAATGCAAAATCTACAATACATATAATAGTTACAGTTAAAGGAATACTTATTTAGAGGCGCACCTGGGGACCAATGACTTCTTGTGCGGAGGTTGTGGACAACATACCAGAACCACGCAGGTAGGCTGTGTGCAAGGACGGGATCGCTCAATGATAACCCAGCTAAGGACGGGATCGCTCAATGATAACCCAGCTAAGGACGGGATCGCTCACTGATAACCCAGCTAAGGACGGGATCGCTCTCTGATAACCCAGCTAAGGACGGGATCGCTCACTGATAACCCAGCTAAGGACGGGATCGCTCTCTGATAACCCAGCTAAGGACGGGATCCCTCTCTGATAACCCAGCTAAGGGCGGGATCGCTCATTGATAACCCAGCTAAGAACGAGATCGCTCACTGATAACCCAGCTAAGGACGGGATCGCTCACTGATAACCCAGCTAAGGACGGGATCACTTACTGATAACCCAGCTACGGACGGGATCGCTCTCTGATAACCCAGCTAAGGACTGGATCGCTCAATGATAACCCAGCTAAGGACGGGATCGCTCTCTGATAATCCAGCTAAGGACTGGATCGCTCACTGATAACCCAGCTAAGGACGGGATCCCTCTCTGATAACCCAGCTAAGGACGGGATCCCTCTCTGATAACCCAGCTAAGGATGGGATCGCTCTCTGATAACCCATCTAAGGACATTCACGCTCGTAGTTACTTGACACTATTATTTTGATAATATCAGATAGTAATAACACCTGAAAATTAAAAATGCTTGGTGTTATAGAATCTTAAGTTATTAATTATTTTAAATAATGTGTTTGCTTGATTGATGCTTTGCTCATTGATTTAATTATACAGGGTGTCCGGAAAGTATAATGCCAAAATTAGGGAAATGGTTATGTAGGTCATAGGTCAAAATAAAGAGAAAATTGAAAGTAAATGTTTTTCCAAAAACGCTTCATTTATAAGATATCCGCCATTTGGTTTTTCACAAAATAATTTTTATCTCCGAGTTGGCTCAACCCACGAGTGAACTTTATAAAACTCTCTATGCATGGTAAGATAATGAATACGTATGTATTCTAGGAAAAAAATCAACTTGATCCAATTAAATATTTTAAAATGGCGGCCAATTAAAAATATTGAATTAGATCAAGTTGTTTTTCCCTCTAGAATATGTATTTATTATCTTAACATGCATAGTGAGTTTCATAAAAATCGGTTGAGCCAACTCGGAGATAGAAATTATTTTGTGAAAAAACGGCGGATATCTGGTAAACAAAGCGTTTTTTGAAGAAAATTTCCTCTGGATTTTCTCTTATTATTTTGACCTATATAACTATTTCCCGAAGTTTGGCACTTTACTTTCGGGACACCATGTATAAAACTATCTTACAAAAAAGGAAATGTTTTAAAATTAAAAAAATATTTTAGTTTACATAATTTTATGAATTTGATCAAAGTTGTTCTAGTGATGAATAAAGTTTGTTGAAAATGTAATTTTCGCCTAAAAATCCCATAGAACAAATTCAAAAACTATAATTCAAAAACTTCGGTTTACTATTACATATTAAACTGATATCATACTGCATTATATTTTAAATAAATTATCTGATATAAGATTGACTATAAACTAAAAAGTGAGCAACAACCATAGAATATAACATATTTTTATATATTTTTAATTACTGTAAAATATAATTTCAAGAGGGTTACTGAAATAATATTTAATTTCGTACTATTAAAATGATATTGAAAAATTGAGAATGCAAACATTTATAGTAATTTGTCAGTTTGTAAAACGTATTTTTTCGTTTTTAAGTTATTCATAAGAAAACTTGTTCTTTCTAAAAACTTACATTTACTTTTTATATAGTCACTTAGTGCCGTTCACTGTAAATCATAGTTTTTATTTTTACTTTAGTTAGACACAGACCTGCTGCTAGGTGAGAGACACAAGAAATCCAAAGATGTTATCAATTGTCATCTGATAAAACGTTCATCCCTTAAAACTATTACATTCTACTCACGTCTTTTACCCTAAGATCTCTTCAGTAACTATGTTCTTACCAAACTTACCAATAAGATTATTATTTATCCATCAATAAATTGATTGTATTATATCAGAGAAATGTCTTTTATAACTAGTGTGAAATAAGCATATACACATTTACAAATGAAGAGGCTATTATTGTGTAAATTTGAGGTGTAATTTGCTATAATAAAACAACCTTTATCAAGCACAATCAACTTCAGATCAATACTATAAAAATCATATTTAGTCATTAAAAGTACAAGCAATAAAAATAAATATAGAATAATAAAAAAGGATGTCTTATTTTACCAGGGCTAAGAAACCATCTCCAACACTTAACCTGGGACCAACAGGTTGAGGGTAACTTCCGAAGCATCTGGCGAGCTATGTGCAAGAACTGGACCGCTTAAATGGCCACCCATCCAGGAAACAGACACACCCGATGTTGCTTGACGCCATAATATTTCGATAAATTTGGGACGCTCTGATCGCAAAATTCTTAGTAAAAAATCTAAAAACAACGTAACGAAAATTAAAACTCATAGATCCAAATAAAAATTAAAAGTGTTTTCTAAAATAAACTGCATAGTCAACCCTAGATTATAATACAATACAAGATGCCTTAATTGGTTTTTATGACTAGATGTTCTCAAATTCAAATTTAAAATTTGGTTAGTATAGGTCAAAATTAATTATCAAATCCCTTTATTTCTTCTAATTAATTTGGTCTACTAAACTTAATTACTAGACAACGTCGTAAAAATTGTACTTCTTTATAAATACTTAACTAAAAGCTACTTCTATATTGCAGCGTACTTCTTTATAAATACTTAACTAAAAGCTACTTCTATATTGCAGCGTACTTCTTTATAAATACTTAACTAAAAGATACTTCTATATTGCAGCGTACTTATTTATAAATACTTAACTAAAAGCTACTTCTATATTGCAGCGTACTTCTTTATAAATACTTAACTAAAAGCTACTTCTATATTGCAGCGTACTTCTTTATAAATACTTAACTAAAAGCTACTTCTATATTGCAGCGTACTTCTTTATATATACTTAACTAAAAGCTACTTCTATATTGCAGCGTACTTCTTTATAAATACTTAGCTAAAAGCTACTTCTATATTGCAGCGTACTTCTTTATAAATACTTAACTAAAAGCTACTTCTATATTGCAGCGTACTTCTTTATAAATACTTAACTAAAAGCTACTTCTATATTGCAGCGTACTTCTTTATAAATACTTAACTAAAAGCTACTTCTATATTGCAGCGTACTTCTTTATAAATACTTAACTAAAAGCTACTTCTATATTGCAGCGTACTTCTTTATAAATACTTAACTAAAAGCTACTTCTATATTGCAGCGTACTTCTTTATAAATACTTAACTAAAAGCTACTTCTATATTGCAGCGTACTTCTTTATAAATACTTAACTAAAAGCTACTTCTATATTGCAGCGTACTTCTTTATAAATACTTAACTAAAAGCTACTTCTATATTGCAGCGTACTTCTTTATAAATACTTAACTAAAGCTACTTCTATATTGCAGCGTACTTCTTTATAAATAATTAACTAGAAGCTACTTCTATATAGCAGCGTACTTCTTTATAAATACTTAACTAAAAGCTACTTCTATATTGCATCGTACTTCTTTATAAATACTTAACTAAAAGCTACTTCTATATTGCAGCGTACTTCTTTATAAATACTTAACTAAAAGCTACTTCTATATTGCAGCGTACTTCTTTATAAATACTTAACCAAAAGATACTTCTATATTGCAGCGTACTTCTTTATAAATACTTAACCAAAAGATACTTCTATATTGCAGCGTACTTCTTTATAAATACTTAACCAAAAGCTACTTCTATATTGCAGCGTACTTCTTTATAAATACTTAACCAAAAGCTACTTCTATATTGCAGCGTACTTCTTTATAAATACTTAACCAAAAGCTACTTCTATATTGCAGCGTACTTCTTTATAAATACTTAACCAAAAGCTACTTCTATATTGCAGCGTACTTCTTTATAAATACTTAACTAAAAGCTACTTCTATATTGCAGCGTACTTCTTTATAAATACTTAACTAAAAGCTACTTCTATATTGCAGCGTACTTCTTTATAAATACTTAACTAAAAGCTACTTCTATATTGCAGCGTACTTCTTTATAAATACTTAACTAAAAGCTACTTCTATATTGCAGCGTACTTCTTTATAAATACTTAACTAAAAGCTACTTCTATATTGCAGCGTACTTCTTTATAAATACTTAACTAAAAGCTACTTCTATATTGCAGCGTACTTCTTTATAAATACTTAACTAAAAGCTACTTCTATATTGCAGCGTACTTCTTTATAAATACTTAACTAAAAGCTACTTCTATATTGCAGCGTACTTCTTTATAAATACTTAACTAAAAGCTACTTCTATATTGCAGCGTACTTCTTTATAAATACTTAACTAAAAGCTACTTCTATATTGCAGCGTACTTCTTTATAAATACTTAACTAAAAGCTACTTCTATATTGCAGCGTACTTCTTTATAAATACTTAACTAAAAGCTACTTCTATATTGCAGCGTACTTCTTTATAAATACTTAACTAAAAGCTACTTCTATATTGCAGCGTACTTCTTTATAAATACTTAACTAAAAGCTACTTCTATATTGCAGCGTACTTCTTTATAAATACTTAACTAAAAGCTACTTCTATATTGCAGCGTACTTCTTTATAAATACTTAACTAAAAGCTACTTCTATATTGCAGCGTACTTCTTTATAAATACTTAACTAAAAGCTACTTCTATATTGCAGCGTACTTCTTTATAAATACTTAACTAAAAGCTACTTCTATATTGCAGCGTACTTCTTTATAAATACTTAACTAAAAGCTACTTCTATATTGCAGCGTACTTCTTTATAAATACTTAACTAAAAGCTACTTCTATATTGCAGCGTACTTCTTTATAAATACTTAACTAAAAGATACTTCTATATTGCAGCGTACTTCTTTATAAATACTTAACTAAAAGCTACTTCTATATTGCAGCGTACTTCTTTATAAATACTTAACTAAAAGCTACTTCTATATTGCAGCGTACTTCTTTATAAATACTTAACTAAAAGCTACTTCTATATTGCAGCGTACTTCTTTATAAATACTTAACTAAAAGCTACTTCTATATTGCAGCGTACTTCTTTATAAATACTTAACTAAAAGCTACTTCTATATTGCAGCGTACTTCTTTATAAATACTTAACTAAAAGCTACTTCTATATTGCAGCGTACTTCTTTATAAATACTTAACTAAAAGCTACTTCTATATTGCAGCGTACTTCTTTATAAATACTTAACTAAAAGCTACTTCTATATTGCAGCGTACTTCTTTATAAATACTTAACTAAAAGCTACTTCTATATTGCAGCGTACTTCTTTATAAATACTTAACTAAAAGCTACTTCTATATTGCAGCGTACTTCTTTATAAATACTTAACTAAAAGCTACTTCTATATTGCAGCGTACTTCTTTATAAATACTTAACTAAAAGCTACTTCTATATTGCAGCGTACTTCTTTATAAATACTTAACTAAAAGCTACTTCTATATTGCAGCGTACTTCTTTATAAATACTTAACTAAAAGCTACTTCTATATTGCAGCGTACTTCTTTATAAATACTTAACTAAAAGCTACTTCTATATTGCAGCGTACTTCTTTATAAATACTTAACTAAAAGATACTTCTATACTGCAGCGTACTTCTTTATAAATACTTAACTAAAAGCTACTTCTATACTGCAGCGTACTTCTTTATAAATACTTAACTAAAAGCTACTTCTATACTGCAGCGTACTTCTTTATAAATACTTAACTAAAAGCTACTTCTATACTGCAGCGTACTTCTTTATAAATACTTAACTAAAAGCTCTACTTCTATACTGCAGCGTACTTCTTTATAAATACTTACTAAAAGCTACTTCTATACTGCAGCGTACTTCTTTATAAATACTTAACTAAAAGCTACTTCTATACTGCAGCGTACTTCTTTATAAATACCTTAACTAAAGCTACTTCTATACTGCAGCGTACTTCTTTATAAATACTTAACTAAAAGCTACTTCTATACTGCAGCGTACTTCTTTATAAATACTTAACTAAAAGCTACTTCTATATTGCAGCGTACTTTTTTATAAAAACTTAACTAAAAGCTACTTCTATATTGCAGCGTACTTCTCAATATTGTTTATACAGTGACATTTTTAAGGAACTGTTTCAGTTATTTTTATAGCACTTGCTTGAGGCATGATGCCTCATTGAAAAAAAAAAAAAAAAAAAACAAGGAACGTTATTTTTATAACTAGTCAATATACTTTAAAAAATTACATTTTAAATGTTTGTAAATATATTTTATCATCAAACAAGTAAGGACTTTATGCTATCAACACATTACATCATCATTTCAAATGTACTTTCTCCATTTCAATTTAAATAAAGGGAAATCAGTTAAAACAACATTTAATATAACTTAAAAATGTAGTTTATAGAATTTATAGTCATTTTCTAGTTTATTTACGTAGTTCATGTAAAATATAAAACATATTACAGTGAGATTGCAACTTATCAGTTAGTAGTGTGTTTTATTTCAATGCAATCTGTACACATTATGCAGTGCTGCATGAATAATGCGGCAATTAGTGCCACATGAATTAGCTACTCTCATGTAAACGGAGTTTATTACTGAGGCTGATGTATTTATTCTGTGTATATTGGTTTAATGTACAAATACGTACTCACAGTAATGTATTAGCCTATCTTCTTTTCACTCTTGTATCTTAAGTAATTTTAAATTTATTAACAAACTATTAAATTATTTGTTCATTTGATTCTTGGAATCTGTTATTTTCTAGGTTGTTTTTGTATGCAGAAGCATATTCTTATTTCAAAAGAGAAAAGCGGTAGAGTGAAAAGTCGACACTGGGGTCGTAGTGCTGTAACCCAGCTAATTGGGGGCAAAGTGTTGAGGAGATTTTAGGCGATAGATTCTATGCTCGGCCCTCTTAATACCGACATGGCGTCGGTTCAATAGTTGGCATCGACCTGGACACTTCTAGTGAAGTCTGAAGTGTCCATGTTGGATGGTAGTCGAAGTTCAGATGTTGTGTAGGGAAGAGAACTAAAAATCAGACCAACACTACGTGGTTCGGATTCCACGCTAGTAGGTCCCTTAGTTGGCTATTGGGCTTTTAATATATAGCTCTTTCTGTGGAACAGTCAACCTTAGTTAGTAACTATGACTACACTCGTTCATCTACATCATCACACTCATTTACTCCTCATATTTGCCCATATATTGACGATCGGCGTCTTACTAATGAATAATGAATTACATATTTAGATATGTTGCTATATGACTATCTCTTGTGTCACAATGATTTAAACAGTATTCAAGGAAAGGTTAAAATACTTCTAAATTATTTGTTATCACTTTAATAACTATATGTCATATAAATTCTTAATACATTTAGATCTTTTTAGTATTCAATATATAGTTTCATACATGCAACTTCAACTTAGAATACGTATACTTAAATTTGATAGTACATTTAAAAAATTTCTAATACAGTATTTACTAAAATACATGCACAAAATATACAGTTTTGATAAATTAACATATTTTTTTCAGAGCAGCATTACTAATTATTTACAATATCCTTTACTGTATTTACTGCTAATTAGCACTAAAGTTAATAAAAATAACTCCTCATCACTAAACGTGTCAGATAAGATTGTAATTGCTTACCTAAAGCGGGGAAGATAAGGTGCTTGGGACACAGGTGGCAGCCGTTATTCACTAAGCTTGTGTTATGGATACGCTCTATAAATCCATTCTAGACACTTCCATTTACGTTACAAGGTCTGGTTAAAAAGAAACCCGAGCATTGGATGAAGTATTTGTTGTAATTCTTATTCAAGAAACGATCTTAATGCAATCGAACCGTTGATGAGTTAGTGGAGTAATTTTTAGGTCATTAGGCACATATTTCTGGAAAATTATAACGATAAAATTATAAATTTTAAATACATTTTAGACAATCTTCTATTGCCTGTTTGCTAATTTGTTTTAATTAGCTTGAATCGAAATGGTACTCCTAAATTTAAACTTTCAAACCAACTCTTAGAACTTTGTTTGTTATGAAAAAGAATTTTCATAACAAAGAAACTTCAAAGAAACTACATTGATCAGTCATATTATGCTAAGCAGAGAACGTGTTTAAATATATAAATATACAGTATATTTATATATTTATAAATATACTGTATATCACCCAGAAAATAAAAGTTAAATCTATAAAATATACAAACTAAAGAAATTATTTTCCAGATTTTTTATCAAACTGATTATAATATTATCCTTAACCTATTTGTGATGACGTCAGCTAAATAATGAGCTTTATATTTGTTAAAAATCACAAACAAAGATCAAATCAATATTAAATATATAAAAAGTACAACGTGAAATAGCTCGAATTCCGCATTATATGGAACACAACAATAAATAAATAAATAAATATATATATATATATATATACCGACTGGTTTGTTGTCAGGCTATACTTGGATCAAGATTTAAAAGTCGTATATATTATTTAAAATTAAAAAAATATAAATTGATCTCCTGACACATAGCTAAATCAAATCCGTACAGCCATTTAAGACTTACTTCACTTATTCTATTTATCCTGTCTAATCCTGGCTAGTAAACGTTTATCTCAGTTGTGAAAAAAGAAACTTATACACCGCTGAAGTATGGTATGCCACAGGGGTCCGTACTTGCTCCAATTATGTTCAACACGTATACCGGTGACATCCCAATCACAAAATCTGGAAAATTTATGCATGCAGATGATATTACCAACACATGGCCTGAGCTACCAAAGAAACACTCATAAGTGACATTGCGGCCCTCGAAGAATATTTTAGAATCTGGAAGCTAAATCATCAAAACCGAAGTAGCCTGCTTCCACCTGAGTAACAACAATAAATATTTTCATAGTATGAGTGGCTATTATTTTAATATATTTTGAATTTCTGTACTGAAAAGGACAAGTTCACATAATAATGTGTAATATTTTATTAACATAGATTTTGAGACACTGCAACACCTTTAACATTGTGAAGGTGAATTTTATTACTAAATTATGCATGACATATGTAGTCTGGTTACTGTGATAATATTATACTGAGTTTCTTAACATCCCAACCTCGCAAGGATCTTTATTAATACTTCAATATCCTGAGGAACCAAGGGACCTAGTTCTATTTGTGGTACCCAACCACGTAGAAATGGTTTGGTTACAGCTACATTGCCTGACAGAACTGATAGTAAGTTCACTTCCCTGACAGTATATACTAACATGGACACTCTGACTGCAACACTCTCAACATGAATATCCATATACTGACATGGACACTGACTGCAACACTCTCAACATGAATATCCATATACTGACATGGACACTGACTGCAACACTCTCAACATGAATATCCATATACTGACATTGGACATTCTGACTGCAACACTCTCAACATGAATATCCATATACTGACATTGGACACTCTGACTGCAACACTCTCAACATGAATATCCATATACTGACATTGGACACTCTGACTGCAACACTCTCAACATGAATATCCATATACTGACATTGGACACTCTGACTGCAACACTCTCAACATGAATATCCATATACTGACATTGTACACTCTGACTGCAACACTCTCAACATGAATATCCATATACTGACATTGTACACTCTGACTGCAACACTCTCAACATGAATATCCATATACTGACATTGGACATTCTGACTGCAACACTCCCTAATATTGCTCCCCCATAACTTACAGAAGCAGCCACACCGATGGCAACCATTGATCGTACGTCATATTGGTATTAAGAGAACCAAGAACTGACCTCACAACACTTAGTTTTTTATATTGTAATTAATTAGAAAGATATTCTAAAATGTGTAATCACTTTAAATACATTTATAATTTAAATAATTTTATTTAAATGTTAACTATAACTGCAATATTTTCATTATAAGAGATGAATTGAGAATAGGTTTTTAATTAAAGAACTGTACTTTAATTATAGATAAATATTCGTAATTTTGTTGTTATTCATAATATCATAGTTATCAAGTAGTTATTACTGTTATTTATTTCTATTTTGTTAGTTTTTTCTTATGAGTTTATTGTGATGAACGGTTTAAGATTAAATACGATTAACGAAAGTTACAAAGCCACTGCTGCTCATTTTGCGTACTAATAGACTAACATAATTTTCGTTTTCTTAAACTATTTATTTTGCAATGCCCCTATTAATACTTGTAGTTGTGATGTGTTTTACTAAGTTGTAGATTAAAATTTTTGTTATTTAAGGAAATAAATCATTATTATATTTACTCTCTTTTCTTGGAAAACATTTAAAAGCATTGCTTTAGAATATTAAGATAAAATATAAGTTATCTGTAAAAATATACATACTGTACATATGATTAACTAATAAATAATAAGAAATCAACCTAACTCATTTCAAATTTAATAAACTTCTTGTTTTAATCATATGATATTAATATTTACAATAAAATAATACCGAGTCATAAGTATCTGAATACAATCTATACATATCAAAAGTTTATTTAAATATTCCAAGAAAATTTCGTAACGTTTATACAGTAAATTAGTTATATATTCCAATAATGGGATCTATCAAGCTAAATACTAGTAATATTGTAAATTTAAAGAAGATTTATAAAGCTAACTTTGTTTTGGGGTGTAATTAATACGGGCCAGAACACGGCTACAAACATGCAATTTGTCAGTAAACAATTTCATCAAGCTGTAATATTACATTTCCACGTAATTGTGTTTACATGTAATCAGCATTTCACAAACGTTAAGAGTAATTTATCGGTAAAGCATTACTCGTTCATATAATACTAAAAAACACATGTTACTTAATTAGGCCAACATTTCAATAAATTTATACAACAATGCGAATTTTGCGCATGTGACATAATAACAATTTTAATTAAAAAGATAGTCATCTGTCAAGAATGATAAAATAGAAATAGATTGTGCCTTAATAATGCTGCAGGAGTTAAAGAAATGGGGTCACACCCTTTTTTAAAAGTCCATTCTTGGGGCGAGTTAGTGGAATCATGTATGTTTTCCCCTGTATGGGTCTGTTTGGGTTTATCCACTACAAGACAAGTCTGGGGGGGGGGGTGGTAGTCAGGGTACAGATATTGCATAGGGAAGAGAACTAAGTATCAAACTTGTCAAAAGCTGAAAACCATACCAATACCCCGTTATTCGGATTCCACGTAATGCTGTAGGTCCCTTAGTTGGCCTAGATGTTGGGATATTAAAAACTGGCTTTTTCTGAGCTTTTGTCAAACTCATCCAGCAACCAAACTACACATGTCCTCCACACTCATCGTACACTCATATAATTATTCATATTCGACTTAAAATACGCAAAAAGTTGTGTCTGTGTCTCATCTGTTGAATAATAATCTGGAAATGAACAAATATGTGTTTGATGTCTGATTTTTAATTAAAAAAAACCAAGCAGGGCCAAGACAAAAACAATAACACATATCGCTGTAATATAAGAAGAGCGACAGGAATGACACAACATGACATTTAAAGCAACACTGATTCAGAAAAATCGTATTAAATGTTGTTTAAAGAGTTACAGGAAAAATAACTGGAGCAACTTCTTCAAATAACAGGAAGAGTTTCTTTAGTCAAACAGTATGCAACAGTAAACGAACCTATATACATCCAAGATGAATTGATTATGTTGAGTCACAGAGAAAACTAAGTTAATCAAAATAACGTTCAATAACTTCTAGGGTGTGATTGGATAACATCTAAACAACAATGTCTAAACTAAGTTGTATAAATAATATGGAAATGTAGATATGAAATTCACATATAGTTAAGTTAGTTATGAAATCATACGTAATTAACAAGTTCACTGTGAAACTTAACACAGCTATTTTTAATTTTACTATGTTCTCCTACCAAAATCTTAAGATAATTTACTTAGTGAATTTATTTTAAATGTAAAATTATTGAGTTCATATACATGCATAATATACCACAAAGTATTGCATATGTATAGTATAATCACTGAATGGAATTGTACGGTAGTAAGTAATTAAAATAATGATACATACGACAAAGTGGATCATTTGATTGATGGAACATGTAAACAGTCACATTAAAATGATCGATGGTATTCCCTTCATCTCTTTAACAAATTCTTGTAATAAATTGACGGTGTCACATTCCAAATGGGATTAGATACATAGTATACATTTCACTAAGGAAGGCTATTATGTAGGTAACGTGAAGGCATCTGGTACCCGTGTAAAGTCGCATGATAAAAGTATTGGAATTTTTAATAAAATTAATTGCTTTTTATATTATTTAAATTTCAAAATGATTTATAGTTTTGTGTGTTACTATCAGTAGTTTGAAATAAACAGATCCTTTCTTACATTTGTTTAAATTAAATTTATGTGTACATCCAGAATATATTTGGCAAATTTAATTTTTAATATAAGTATAAATTACGTACATAAAATCATAAACAAACTCTTAAATAAAGTAAGTACATTCAATTTCAGATCGGATTTGATGCAACAAACAGCCAGAAAATGATTTCAAAATCGAACAATACATTAATTAGTTTACTATATATTTATTTCCTAGTTTACTGTTCATTTTTTGATGTACAATAAAATTAACAATAATTTTATATGTCATCTGTTTATTATAAATTTGTGTGTATTTTCAATATACAACCTCCTGTTTTTTAGTAGGTTATCTTTTATGTTTTGGTTAGAAATTGATATTTGGCAAAATAATTTTTTTTAATTTTAAAAGAATCAACACTTTATTCATACTATAGATCATTTCACTAATTTTGTTGGATTATAAGTATTTTAAAACTATTTGATAAATGAAGCTCTATTGCATGATGAAATAGTTTTGTTAATTTAGTCACTTATATATTAAATAGTTTTTAATTAGCATAATACGTGTTGGTACTTATACAGTACAAGTAAACGTCACACAACACAAATTTATTACAATATAAGTTCAAAATGTACAAATATTATGGTGATCGATTTCGGTGATCGAAAATTGTGAAGATTCTTTTGTGAATCCCTCTGGTCTGAGGAAGGCGAGCGTGGTTCACCGAAACCGATCACCATAATATCTGTGCATTTTGTACTTGTATGGTAATATATTTGTTTGTATATTTTGTGCTTATATTGTAATAAATTTGTGTTGTGTGACGTTTACTTGTACTGTACTTATATATTGTATCAAGTTGCAGTCTATTTATTCTTAAAATTTCAAAATTAAATTTAAACATACCCTTTTCATAAAATCATTATATACTTGTTTAACTTACAATTAACTTTTTGTTTATCTGTAAACTTAGCTGTTATAAAAGCTATATCAATTTTTCTGACCGTTTTGTAGTCTAGTAACAACGCTTTTTCAATACAAATAAATTGGTTCATAATTAATTATTTACATTACGAGTAAATAAATTATAACTATTGAAATAAGTACGAGTATTTGTTAATTTATTAGTCATTTTAATATGAAATATAAAACATATTATCTCATGACCTTTAAGCTATAAGATTTAACAATCTAACGTGTATGTTGATGAGTTGAAGCATATATTTTAGTCATAGAGGGTTTTAACTGTAGGTCGTATGCACTGGAATCATTAGCAAATGGAAGTTTTAATGAACGAACTTCGCTCTCAACTTAATGCATTTGAAAATGCTTTCTTTATGTTTATCACAACTTTTATGAACTAATATTTGGTTTTATTACCAAATAGAATGTGTTAAAAAAATAGAGCAAACGTAAACAACATTAACACAATACAAGTTAACATTAACATTAACATTAACACAATAAAACGGTACACCAATTAAATTAATCTATTTCAGTGAAACACTTTCAACACCTTCTGACAAAAAGAATTAGAGGATAAATACAAACTTAGTCCATAAGGATAGGCTATAAAATATATTTTAAAAGCATTATAATTATTTTAGATAAAATATTAAATCTCCTTTCGAGGTTTTCTATTTTAAATCAGAACATATTGTTGCTATGACCTGTCTACAAAACAGATTGTTTGTTAAAGAGTGATAGTCACTCTTATAAATGAATATAAAATATGTAGTTACACATAAACTTTGCACTTTTTTAATAAAGTGTTATTATTATAGCACTAACAACTTCTCAACATTCTACTGTAAAATTACTAAGCTTGCTTAATGGATCTGTTTTCATAAAAAAAAAAAACATCAAATATGTATTGAAAAAAATGAAGATCAATAATTTTACTATTTTATTTATAATACCTTCGTCAGCGATCCTTCAATGGTCATTCATCCGACCGGTTTCGCTACTATTGTAGCATCTTCAGGGGTAGTTGAAAGTTCTTCATCTTGCTATATTTCGTCAGATAAAACAAAAATAAACACCAAAAACACAGTCAAAGTACATTGTCAATTTTACTTTATCACCAGATTTTTCAAAATCAGATTGTTAACAGTTTTAACAGCTTTACAATATTTTCAATATGAATATTTGACCACTTTTGAGGAAATTATTTCGATTCCCAAAAGTTTGTTACGGCGGTTCTTAATGAATAATTATATATAGTAAAATATATATTTTCTTTTATAATAGCCTAAAGAGACATTTATAAAAGTATTTTTCACTTAAGATTAAATAAAGTGTTTTAGTGACTTTGAGTTTCCTTACATACCAATTATATTTTATCCAAAAAATATATCATAAAAAATTCACAAACTCTTCTTTAAATAAGGAGTTAATAAGATCTTACTGACAAAACTAAAATCGACCAAGGGAGTTTGACATTGCCTTATGGCCTTTGGAACCATTGGAGAATTTCAAAATCTTTATACTCACAAATAAATGACACTTTTTATAATTTTTATTCATATAAAAAAGAATTATATAATTCAAATAATTATTATAACTTATTAGAAAGAACTCGATTAGACATTTTTAATCTGTATAATTACATTTTAAATTAACCAAGTAAATAGGTGAATAGGACGAGAGGGACTACTCCGACCATAACCATGACTGGCGCACTAGAAACTATGGTAAGCGCATGCGTATAGAAGTATAGAGTTCACAGAATACTTGAGGAGACGACTTTGTCCTGTTCCAAAGTCACCCACACCCCTCATCAGCTTACCGAGTGACAAAGCCACCTTCGCTGTCTTGTCGTAAAACATGTGGAAATGCTTCCAGTATCGCAAATGGCAATCAAGCAACACACCTAGGCACTTCACCTAGGTACCTCAACAAAACCCACGGTCATAGGTATCACAGTAGGTATTATTTATGGGGTAAACATCACGATCTCGCTCTTGGCAACATCCAGGTCAAGTCCATGGTTCTTAATTCAAAAATTGACCTAAATCATCACAAGATGAAGGCGTAAATGAGTCATAATCCATGGCTACATAATCACCGTAGTCTACCAAAAATGCTTCGTGTGGCAAATAGAGACTAAGCAAGCCATCGTACGAGAAATTCCAGAGAGAGGGACGAGTCCGAACCTTGCGCCACTCCAGAGCTAATCTCTTTCGTTCTCCTGCCGTCTTCAGTCTGATATATCAGTCGGCTTTGAAACCTAATATGCAAATTTCAGATCAAGCCTCTAAAGCCCAAAATTCTTGTATTGCTGAGCAGAATAGTTGGGTGACAGGTATACACTGTAGACCATTGCCTGTCGTAGCTTAACCCAGACGTAAACGTCACTAGATCCATGTGCAAGTATCCGAACCTCACGACTATCCGAAAATTACACAGCCACAGTGTCAAGGTTGTCGAAGAAACATTGCGGACTCGATCGACTCACTGAAAATCACAATCTGGGACGGAAAAACCACGGAAGGAATCCAACACAACACCACATTTATTATTATAATCTACCGATCTTAAATAGTTAAATTGTATTATAATTGTTTCAAAATTGAGAGAGTAAAATAATTATATTATAAACTAATCAATCAACTGGAAATACTTGTACAGATAAAAAATTCCGTGTAAATCTATATAAATTCAATAGGTATATCAATTATTTACCAAGTAAGTTAATCAATAAGTTAAAAACAATAATTTACACTGTAGTAAGGTGACAAAGAAAAACAATTATATACAAACAAGCCACATCAATAGTTGTAAAGTAACGCTCTCCATTTCGGTAAGGTGACAAATGGGATGAGCCAAGGCAAACTGCTGTCAGGTAAAAGCTATGATGGATTTTTGATGAGGGTAAAAGCAGTTTAAAGAGAATCCCAGCTGAGCTGTCAGGCTCCTCTTTTGAAATTCAGCTTGTGTTCCAAAATACTATTCTTCTATTTTCAGACCTAAGGTATACTAAGGCAATGTTAATCGTATCAGCAATATGATTTTTAAATATTAAAATACATCTATTAGACAGGTTACATACGATGTTTTATTAATTATAGAATTATCCAACAAATTTGGTATTTGGAGAAATTATAACCACATCATCTGGTGATGTGTTGAAAGTTGTTATTTGGTATTGAAATTCATGACTGATGCACTATTTGATGCGTAGTAAAGTTTTAAAATGTGAAGTAAGTCGAACATATTTAAAAAATATATAATACTATATATATATATATATATATATATATATATATACTATGATTAATATTTGAATACTACGATGGCTAATTTCTAGTAGTTAATATTAAAACAATCTTACTTTTAATACTTATAAATATTTTATTACTTAATGTCCATTTTGGCTTGAATGGGTCATTTTTAGATACGTTAAAATGTTATTATATATAGAGAGAACGTTATATTTATTAATAATTCGTAACTAGCATTTGAGGTGACCATAAAGATCATGTACTAAAAATATTTTTAAATTCGTTAGTAAAATAAATGATGGTTCAAAATATAAATAGTCTTTTATTAAATCATAATTGTTTTTTCTGTCATATTATTTGTTATGTCATTATTTTTGATGAATGGTGAAGTTAATTTAGAAATTGTACCTTTCCTTTTACTTCTTTTATGGTTTTTTACAGTAATACGAGTGGTCTCCTTGTCTTTACCCCCCCCCCTTTCCCTTCCTCCCCCTCTCTTTCTCTCTCACTCTCTCGCTCTCTCTCCATCACACGTTCCAGTGACTAATATCTTAGCTAATAGTATGTCAGACAGTCTTTCAAGGACTTATTCGAGTCCTCTTACATTTAGGCAATATGACTTGCCTTAGTATTTCAGTTTGTTTCTAAAGTCAACGGCATTACTCTAAAATACTCTACCTGAATAACCAAGTTGAAGTAATACCATCCCACCAGTGGGCTGACACAGACCACACAGGCTGGTAGACATTTTATTTGAAAAATAAGCATAGTACATCGGGTTATTAACAGCACTCATTAACAGAATTAAATACTTATGTCATGCCTTTTAAATTGCCTAATTGTGCTTTGTCAACACAAAGTTTTTGTTTAAAAAATTATTCATTTACCTAATTATGACTTAGATTTTGGAACCTCAATTTTGTACAAAATGTTGTCATAATTATGAGCGAGCCGGTGGCCGAGCGGTCTAAGGCGTCAGGACTTTGAACTTGGGTTGGAGATAGCGCTGGGTCGAATCCGTCCTAGACTGGAAGATTTATCAGTAATATTCACTTTCTACTGTACTGGTTCACCTCCTTACAGTCTGAATAATTTCCTCGCGCAGATCTATAGTCTATGAGGAATGGGCAGAGTAAGGTTAAGAAGGAGATCGGCCTGTCCTTAAACAAAAATAAAAAATAATTATATTCTATTTTATAGTACTATAACTACTACTATAAAATAGAATATAAAATATCTATTTCACTCGTGTTAAAGTAAAAGCAATATATAAAACTTTAATTCATATGATATTAATAAATTGATTTTTAACACTATATAATTTCTTGAGAACGTTATAGTTAAATTAATACAAATTTACAAATAAGGAAAACAGAATTTAGTAAAAAGTGTATCACTAAGAATGCTCTATAACTGCAGTTAGTGACTAGTGATAGTTTTTTAACAGCTGAATTGGTTACTAATCACCCAGTACACTAAAGTAAATAATTGCAAACAATATAAATAAATTAATGTAAGTTAACACTTGTTTTACTAATTTAATGGTTTTCTAAAATTTTTAGTACTTTTTTTAGTAAAATTAGTAAAATTTTTAGTAAAATTTTTAGAAAAAAAGAAATTATTTAATGCATGTTTATATATATATATATATATGCAAGTAACATTTGTTTCACCAACTTTTTAAATAAAAACCATTAAGTGATCAACACCAGATGTTTCTAAAACCATACATAAATGAATGCCTAAAATGTAATGCATATACTAACTTGAATGATCATTGATATATGTAGATTTTATGTATGTTTTTATTTTATTCATTTATTTTTCAACACTATTGACTTATGGTTGGATTTAAATCAATACGTTTTTCCAGCAGCATAGTTTGTTTCCTATTTTAACTATTTAAGTTGGTTATTGGGGCTTATAATAATCTAATATATTTAGTCTTAAATATTATTTCTTAGAACAGCCCTAGATATAAGCAAATACACTTTAAACCATCCTAATTACTAAGAGAAAATATGGACCATGAACCTCCATATGCGATATTTCCTCATTCCATTCATTTAATTTCAATAAGGACATTCTATAGTCATAAATAGAACAAGGCTTAATTAATTATGGCTTAATAAAGGCTTAAAAATGATAGGAGATTCACATTGCTTTAAGTGTTTTAAGGAAAAATCACAACGTTTCGACAGATATAAAAAAACTCCTGTCGTCTTCAGATGTTACTTACTATCCTAGTCTAAATTTACAACTAACTGGTATTATTTGTGAAATTAACAAAACAGCACTGTTGGCACAGTGCTGTAACCCAGCTACTTGGGGACATTGTGTTGAGAAGATTTTAGGCTATAGGTTCTATGCTCGGTTCTCTTAATACCGATACGGTTTCCGCTCAATGGTTGCCATCGACGTGGACACTACTAGACAAGTCTGGGGTGTTATGTACTTTTTTGATATATTACATTAAACTTGGTTACAACTCAATAGAAGTGTGTAAAGTTAATATATCAACTTTTTTACATTTAATTTTATTTTTAAAGGTAGAACATTTTCCTAAATGGCCATATGTTATTACATAACAATAATACAATGACATACATTAAATTAGGCGTGATGATATTGGTCACGAATTCCGAGGCTAACAGATACAGTAAATTTCCTCTGAAATCCCCTGGGTTTGTCCTGGGGATAGTCTCGCAACTAACACTCGTATAACCATTAATTGACAAGTTGACAAACTTCGGCCCTTGGCTGGACCAAGCGTGTGGAACTTTGTTGACAGGTTTAGAAACAGCAGAGTGAAGTTTACCTTTTTACTTTCAATAACATTTATATTTTCACACCACGAATTATGCACGAATCATATACAGGCTTACAATAAAATAAAACCATTTTCTTTCATCGGATATATTTCCTAACTTACCGTCAGAGAAAGTTATATTTAACTTATTTTACCGACAGTATTAAAAATGGAAAATGTAGAATCTTCGTGTAAATTTTCTAGATAAAACCAGACGTATTCATCATTTGAAGAATAAGTATTTTTCGGCAGGTAACATGCCATTGTTAAGTGAACTGATTTATCAATAAAAAAAAAAAAATAAATAAAAAAAAACAAAAAAAAAAAAACAGTTCTAACACAAAGTTATAATTCAAATTTATATGGTTATGGGTTCTAACCAATTTAGAATGTTGTCATAACTATAACGTATTTACAATGATGACTTAGTAATCTAATCATTATTATTATTATTATTGATAAAGTGTATTTTATTAATTGTTATCTTTTATTTTTTGATTTGCAAAAAAAAAAACATTTATATATATATATATCTATATTTATAAAAGAGGATGTTTGTATATATATATATATATTTGAAGTTTATGTGCTGCCAAACCATCCAACCGATCGCCATGAAACTTTAGGATGTTTTCCTGTATACTCCCGAGATGGTTTCTGTGAAGTTTGACGCAGATCCGTCCACAGGGTCCCGCCCCACGGGCTCCTAAAGATCCCATGTTATTCAAATGGAGAATCTGAATTGTTTACAAAAAACATATGACTGTGTGGTTTAATGTAGTTTCACATGCCATAAGAATATTAAAGTTCTCATAACAACAGTACTGTATGTTTTGATTTATTGTAGTTCTACATTTCACCTTGAGAGTGTAGCACACACTACTTTTACTTGATCAGGTGATCTGTATTTGGTGTTAACCTTTTTTCCTCGGTAATTAAAACATGTGGTGAAACGTGAAAATAAAAAATAAATAATTATTTGTTTTGCAGTTTACTTTTTATGACATGCCTCCTAAAAAATCTAATATTGGTAGAAGAAGCAAAAATGCTCGAATTCTTTCAGCTATTAGGTTCTAAATCAAACTCAATATTATGACCGGCGAAGCGGTCGGGTACAGCTAGTATACTATAATAATATTGTGATAATTTTTGTTTTGTTAGTAACATTAGGTTATACAATACAAAGTACATTTTCTTTTTTATTTTTACGAGATTTTTTAATATATTAAATAGCACGAGTAACAATGGCCAGCATCATTTGGCAATTTGGAAACTACAATTTGGCCGGGCCGGTGGCGGAGTGGCCTAAGGCTTCAGGATTTTTAGTCTGGGTTAGAGATAGCACAGGTTCAAATCAGGCCTGGACTGAAAGTATTTATCGATACTTTTCACCTTTTACTGTATTGATTCACCCCCTAACTGTAAATAGGGTCCCCTCAAAGACTAATAGTCAATGGGGCATTGACCGAGTACAGCTAAGAAGAAGATATAAGCTAAATAAATAAATAAATAAATAAATAAATATACATATATATATATATATATATATATATATATATATATATATATATATATATATATATATTGTTTATTTATCGGATTGTTGGATAGAGGATCCTTGTAAGATACGCTAGAACCAATGTTGTAGTATTCGATATACTAACTAGACATACCCATCCAGTTGTGGGTCTATTCGCTGATTATAATTACAATATTAATTCCACAATTTAGTTAGTTACCATAGTTAGGAGAATTATCTAATTCTCCTAACTATGGTAACTAACTAAATTGTCTACCCACCCACCCATACACGCACTGTGGTATTGACCCATCCACCCACCCATACACGCACTGTGGTATTGACCCATCCACCCACCCATACACGTACAGTAGTATTGACCCACCCACCCACCCATACACGTACAGTAGTATTGATCCACCCACCCATACACGCACTGTGGTATTGACCCACCCACCCACCCATACACGTACAGTAGTATTGTTGTTGTTGTGTGTGTGTGTGAAAAAGTCGAACATTTTCATAAAGTCAAAAATTTCGAAAAAGTCAAAAATTTTGAGAAAAGTTGAACATTTCCAAAAATTTATAAAATTCCATAAAAGTCAAAATTTTTGATAAATTTTGAAAATTTTGGAAAAGTCGAAAAATTCAAAAAAATTTCTAAAATTTCAAAAAAAGTCTTTCTTCCTCTCCCCCCTTTCCCCCTTCCCCTTCCTTTCCCCCTTCCTTCCCCTTCCCTTCCCCCTCCCTTCCCCTTCCCTTACCCCTTCCCTTCCATCTCCCTTCCCCCTCCCTTCCCCTCCCTTCCCCCTCCATTCCCCCTCATTTGGAATGGAATACCACCGTACGTGTATGTGTGGACGGGTGGGTCAATACCACCGTACGTGTATGTGTAGGTGGGTGGGTTGGCGAGCCCTGTCAATACGACGCATATTACACATTTATGAATGAGTTTAATGAATGACTTTATTGATTGACCTTCTTTACATATCATAACAGAAAAGTAAAATGGAATTCAAAACGTTCCACAAGATACATAATTAACACACATTTTTGGAGAGGACAGATTATTAATTTCTTACATGACACTACTTTAGATCGATGGTTTTTTTGTCAAGTTTTCCTTTAATTTGAGCTTAATATACTTATGCTAGAAGTAAGATTTATTCTAATCGTCTTCATTTCATAATACCGTTGTAAATAGTATTCATGATCTGAAGGAATAAGACGGCGCTTGCCACGCAATTTAGGTACCGTTGAGTAATGCAGAGTTTGCCTATACACTAGCTAATGAAGGCGATACAATGTTACTTTATTATTATTACAATATAGAATTGGTTTAATGGGAAGAAAACAAAAATATTGATGTACACAGTGAATGTATTATATATAAGTATCACTTTACGTGTATGGGCGGGAGGGTGGGTCAATATCGTGCTACGTGTATGGGCGGGCGGGTGGGTCAATAACACTGTACGTGTATGGGTGGGTGGGTGGGTCAATATCACTGTACGTGTATGGGTAGGTGGGTGGGTCAATATCACTGTACGTGTATGGGTGGGTAGGTGGGTGGGTCAATATCACTGTACGTGTATGGGTAGGTGGGTGGGTCAATATCGTGCTACGTGTATGGGTGGGCGGGTGGGTCAATACCACTGTACGTGTATGGGTGGGCGGGTGGGTCAATTGGTTTAATACCACTTCATTACGAGTGATTGATATATACTGGCCCAAAAACATATCTGGGTATCTACATAGGTAGTAGGTATTAGGTTAGTTAATATATATATTAAAATCAAATTTCATGTTTTGGTATACAAATATAAAAGAAAAATAAAGGATTACTGCTATGTTGAGAAATATAAAATTATATATGTATAATTTTAGTCATCAATTACGTCTTACACAACTCAGTGGTATATAAACTCTCTTGGTATGTGCCTAAAAAAAAACTTAAATTCTATTTACGGTTAAAATTTTACTACGAATTAAAAAACGCATACCTATTAATGTTAAATTTTTATTAAGTGAATTGAATACAAATTATTGACATATTATATAATTAGATAATTCTACTACAATTAAATACTTTTATAATCAACGTATGTTTAACTTATGTTTCAAGTTAACTATCTTACAATTAATAATGACCTCTAAAATATCACATAATGTAGAATATAGCTGTCACTTTCAAATCAAAGAATAGTCCTTTTGAATACAAACAGACTTTCAAAAGAGGAACCTGACAGCTCTCTGGGATTCCCTTTAAACTGCTTTTACCCTCATCAAAAATCCATCATAGCTTTTACCTCACAGCAGTTTGTCTTGACTCACCCCATTTGTCACCTTACAGAAAGGGGCATTTTTATTTTATAACTAATTGAGGGTTGGTATTTTATAAAGCTATAAATATGTATATGTATATTACTAAAGTTAGGAAGGATATTATTGAAAAGTCCTTATTTTGATTTTGTTTAGGTTTTCAGGAAAAGCATTTAATAATAAAGCTCGAGCCTTTAAAGTTAATTTTAAAATTGATTGATTATTTTAGGGGTGCCAATTATTTTCCATTCATAATAGATGTTAATAGTAAATTGGAAAGGTATATCAGTTTATCTTATTCTATCTGAAGATCTTAAATGTGGTCTAAAAAAAATAATACCATAACAATTTCTGCTGATATTTTATTGAACTTATGTTTCGTCACGTTTCATTTATTTTTAACCTAACCTAACCCAACCCAACCCAACCTAACCTAATCTAACGTAACTTAACCTAGGTTATATAATCTTATGATGTTTTACTAAAATATCAGTAATACTTGTTCATGTCCTAAAAAACCATAAAAAATGCATTTCAAAAGCATATAGTTAGTTGAAGAGAGAGCTCTTTCATTAAAGTTCCATTTGCTAATGGTTCCACTGCCATACAACCATCAGTTAAAAAGCCCTATTTGTTAGCTGTATATCCTGATCCATCAAGACAATATCTCACATAAATATAACATTCTGAATACATTTATATTGGTCTTACTGTATTAGAAACAACAGACACTACTGAGTTATGGTTTTTAATTTTTTTCCGTTGTGTGTATATCTGAAAAACCGTATACTCGTATTATTACACTGATATACTTAATAAAAATAGTACACATTTTAAAGTTAAATTACTACTAAATTTAAATGAAATACTTTAATTAATTTAAATAAACAATCATTAGCAACAATTGGCTGGCTATTGTTACAGGCACTTCGGTTGACAGATACAAACTTTACCATTAGTTTAATAAGTATAGCCTATTTGATCAAAACAGTATGTTTGAATGTCAATCCGTTAGTCAGTGATGAATTAAATATATTTAAATGAGTAATAAAAATGAAAAATAAATATGTATCAGACTAATATAATATTACCTATTCATATGAAGGTTTTAAAAATATATAATTAATGAAATTATATCAGGAGGAAGGAAATGTTTATAAAAACAATTTGTTAATCTGATAACACATGCGTTATGTAGCGTTATAGATTCTAATTAGTTTTTAGCCACAACCAAACGATAAATAATTCTAATTTTACTAGTATCAGTTTTTAAACATATATATAAACGTATGAGCTGAAGGACCGGAAGATACATATTACATCGCTGATAAATCCAAACAAAAATAAATTGTTCCAAAGAATTGGCACAAACATTCCCCAATATTAAACACTAAAAAATAAAAACTTTGAAAATCACCAGTTGTATTCCTCAATATGTTTTTTTGTCATAACTAAGTAAGAGACATGCAGTTTTTACTAAACTATTTAATATTGTAATCCACACATTTCCTGAATTTAATCAAAATATTATGTTTCTTGCACATAAAATCAATTTTTGAATGATTTTTGCGCATAAAAATAAAAAAATAAAAAATAAATAAAATTTCAAAAAAAGTGGTCTGGAGAATTTGCCTAAAGACACCTACATACCAAATTTTATAAAAAGTTGAGCCACATATACGGACAGACATCATAAACTTTTTTGTTCTTTTTTTTCTTCAAAAAACCAATTTTTTTTGGGTTCAGGGGACCATATAATGGATTTTTAGACCAACTTGTAAAAAACATATATTTTTGGACGATCACAATACTTTCTCCTCATTAACGCATATGGGAGAAAGTAATAACAAATAGTGATAATTAAACAAAAATTAATAATAATAATAAAAAATAAGAAGAATTAAAAATCCACGTATCGTGTACAATATTTAATATTTTTTACGGAAACACTTATAAACATTTTCCGAAACAGCACTTTTTATAAGCAATTTGATCTTTTAATCATAAAACTATAACATGTGTAACATTTTGTTACAACTAAACATGTTGATGTTACTAATTTCAAGGGCTAACTTTGTAGAAATTGATACCATACTCCTTATCCTTTTTGGATTATAACAGCACCAATTTATTATAGTTAATTTATTTCAAGACATCGAAGGGAACACTATCGAACCCTCTAAATAGCCAGTTTTCATCACTAAAACGAATTATTTTATGTTTTCAAAAAATGTATAACGTCACCATCGTTATTAGTTAGTATAATTCAATAATTATTACTACTATCATTTTCAAACTATAAACTTGACTAAAACAGCTCTAGTTCAAATCCTATCTGTAAGCATCATGACACTTTTACTGTATATTGTATGTACTTTGCCAATTGCAATTGTCGATCTAAAATACCATGAAGTTGTATACAAAATTATTGGGCATGGAAGTATATGTCCATTTTTTTAATTCTAAATAAATACAGAAATTTAACATTTAGAATACAAGTTGGTATAAGTATGTGATATTGTAAAAATATAGCTCTTCCATTATACATGAAACCAAACCTATTCTTGTTATCTATACATTTTGGATATATATTTTATAACATTGTACAATACAATGTAACTTGTATTTTGTAATGTCTGTACAGCCCCATACCGTGTAATTTACTAGGAATGCTTGCGTAGCGCTGATTAGGTTTACAGTTGAGAGGAAATTGTGTTATTCTGCACTAATGAAACTCTAAGAAGATGTACAAATTGCTTTGCATAAATTATAAATATGCTTTTAGTTGTTGGTGCCAATCTCTCATTAGCTATATAATTACTTTTGGAGTTTCATACTCGGAATTATTAAAATAAAATTATGAAATCTAACTATAACATGGTACATCTAAGGTTCAAATGACTATCAAATAACTAACACTGCTTTTTCAAAGGAGGATATTTAGTAATGTTTCACTTCAATTCTAAGAAGAGGACAATATAATGTTTTACAGCTTGGTTAAATGGTTAGTATACAAACATCTGAAGAAATAGTAATTAAAAGAATATTTATATGGCCAATGAAGAAAATAGGTCATTATAGTTTTTAACACTATTAAATTGATGAATAGTTGTTGAATTAATCATCCTTGATTGGGTTGTCCACGGTGGTATCAACCCAAATATCCACCCATACACGTTCGGTGGTACCAACCCACAAATCCACCTATAAATGCATGGTGGTATGACTCTTCCACCCACCCACACACGTACCATGATGTTGATCCACACACCTACGAAGGCACCGACCTTCCCAACCGTACTCATCTACCCATAAAGGTATGGTGGTATTTATTCTTCCATCCACTCATATCAGTCTGGCTCTAGTAGTCGAGCTGATAACACGCTCCGTTCTGTCTCTCGCTACTGATAAGCGTTTCTAGTCGTTGCGTGCCTGTATCGCTTGGCTCTGACTTGTGTCGTATTTTTTAAATTATAAATATTCATGTTCGTTATCCTCCATAATTAAATAAATATGACGTCGATCTGTGGTGTCTGCAATCAAGCCTGTGCATCCGAGGCTTCCGAGTCGGTAGTGAAGTGCGTTGGCTCTTGTGATAAGTTCTTTCACTGTCGCTGCATTAAGGATGATGTAGACGGGAAGAAAAAACGAGGAAGTCGCGAGTGGTGGTGCAAGGACTGCCGTAATGTTCCATCCACGAACAGCAGTACCAAATCAACATCGTCTGAACTGACTAAAGACTTCCTAATCAGAGTCCTGGACCAGTTTAAGGAGCAAGTGTTTGAGGAGTTGAAGGTATTTAGAGGTGAAATGGCTGGCCTTTCCACCTCTGTACAGTTTATCTCCGATAAGCTGGACACTACCAACACACTTATGGCAGAAATAAAATCTGAGTTGGCCGCAGTTAAACAAGAAAATATGAACCTTCGAGATAAGAACGCAGCACTATCCGTCGAAGTAGCTGATCTTAGAGATAGAGTGCGGTCACTGGAACAATATACAAGAAAGAACAACGTTGAAATAAGTGGAGTTCCTGTGACACCGAAGGAGGACATGATCACTCTAGTGAGGGACGTGGGTGCTGCCATCGGGGTGGAGGTGCAGGACAGTCACATCTCAGCAGCACACAGAATACCCTCCTTCAAGAAGGATCGGACCCCGTCGATTGTGGTCCAGTTTACCAGCCGTGTCACTAAGGACTCTTGGCTCGCCAAGTATAAGGAGGTAAAAACTGTCACTGCCAACCAGGTAAATTCCTCATTTCCTCAGCATCGAGTATATATTAATGAACACTTGTCGCCTGAAAACAAATTGTTTCTGGCCAAACTAAAACAAAAGGGCAGGGAGGTAGGCTATACCTATGTGTGGAGCCGCGAAGGTAAATTCTTCGTCAGGAGAGCAGCAGGAGAAAAGTGTAAAAAAATTAACACTTATGATGAGCTTAACAGCCTCAAGTAAATTTACTGGTGATTGCATAAAGATTATCTACGAAGATTTTGGTTCTGTCTTCCTCCAAACTCTTCCACTATATCGTATGTTTTGCTACTTATCTCTGGTTGTTTTGCTTAGATTTGCTACACCTCTTAATTTTATTATTTATGTTTTTTATGTACAAATCTATAGTTAAAAATAAGAAAATGTAAATATGGAATTTCATACAGATACTGAAAGTGAATCCTGTTACAACTTAAGTTTAAGTAATTTTTTTGATAACAATACTGATAATTTTAATGGTAGAGTAATTTACAGTAATATACGTAGCATGAGAAGAAATTTCAATAGCTTTTTAATAGATTTCAATAAAATTAATTTTAAACCTCAGTTCATTATTTTTAGTGAGATATGGATAGGTACTGAAGAGGTGGGCTTGTATAGCATTCCAGGTTATAGAGTACATTACCAGTGTAATGATAACTATAGGGCAGGAGGGGTTCTGTGTTTTATAGAGGAATCAATTACTGTAAATGACTTGAACTTAAAAATGACAACAGCTGATTCTTTGCTTTTAAACATTAAACTCAATGGTAGTACAGTAATTAAGTTTTTCTGTTTGTACAGGTTACAAAGTTTTTCTGAAAACCAATTTTCCGAAGAATTATCACTGGTACTAAAAAAATTAACTGGTAACATTGTTTATATCGGAGATGTAAATATTAATTTACTAAATCAAGAACTGAGTACTTTAAATTATATTAGTTTAATGAACAACAATGGTTTTACTTCTTTGGTTAATAATGCAACACGTATCACAAGTAGATCAAAATCTTGCATAGATCATATCTTTGTAAGGCATAAAGATTTAAATCAATTTAAGAGCAAAATTTTTGATGTTGGTCTAACTGACCACTGTATGTTAGGACTCAAATTGCTCAGTAGTATCAAAGATACATATCCTTATAATAGTCAATCGAGCCTACCAGATAAATATACAGTTGATTTCACTTTAGTTAAGACAAAGTTAAAAGATGTTAATTGGAATAAAGTATACGAAAGTAATGATGTTAACACTAGTTATAATATTTTTTATGAAACTTTATCGCAAAAACTAGTAAGTTGTAAAAAATTATTCCATTGTAACACTAAGTTAAGTAGGGCTAAGAATGTTACTCCATGGATAACATCAAGTATTTTAAGTAAAATTGAAAAAAGAAAAAAACTTTATAAAATTTCAAAAAGAAGGCCATATGATTCAAACTTTGTTGGTTACTTTCATAGATTCTGTAACAACCTAACGTGTGAAATAAATTTTACAAAAAACCGTTATTATGAGAATAAGTTTTTAAGTTGTAAAGGAGACGCGGCTCAGCAGTGGAGTTTAATAAATAAGTTAACAGGTAGAAATAACAGTAAAAGTGTAGAGGAAATAGAATTGGACAACGGTACAGTGTTAAATGAACCTTTAGATATTGCACACGCCATCAATGATTATCTTATCTCTGTACAGTCCGAACAGGGGTCAGGTGGAGGTACAGTCCCTGATAACACTCTGCCGCCACTATACAATCAGCAGCACTCAATTTTCTTACAACCTACTACTCCTACTGAAGTGAAACTAATTATTAGTAACTTGAAAAACAAAAAATCAACCGGCTTTGACAACATTTCTGTTCAACTTGTTAAATTAGTATCGGATGAAATTGCATGTGTATTGGCACATATCATCAATTTGAGTTTTGGTAATGGAGTCTTCCCCGAAAAATTAAAATTAAGTGTTGTTGTTCCAATCTGGAAAAATAACAACTCAACAAAACTTGACAATCTAAGACCAATAAGCTTGTTGTCAGTTTTTTCTAAAATATTTGAAAAAATTATTAAAATTCGTTTGCTGAACTATTTAAATAACTTGAAATTTTTTAGTAATAAACAATTTGGATTCATTAAAGGCAAATCAACTGAAGATGCGCTGATTTCAGTTGCTGATAAAATTTATAACAATTTCAATTCCAGTAAAAAAACAACAGGTTTATTTATTGATTTCAGGAAAGCTTTCGATTTAGTTAGTCATGGTATTTTATTAGATAAATTAAATGCAGTGGGTGTTAGAGGAGTTGCATTGCGATGGTTCCGAAGTTTCCTTGTGGGAAGGAAGCAGGTCGTAAGAATAAGAAACTCAAATAGTAATCCCCTGACCGTAAGATCTGGAGTCCCGCAAGGATCGGTGATCTCTGCAACTCTGTTTCTTATATTTATCAATGACCTATTAAAACTTCAATTTAAAGGTGATATATGCGCTTTTGCGGACGACATTGCCTTGTTTTATTCGCATGATCTGTTAGAGGTAATAGGGAACAATATGTTGACTGATTTAGTATTATTAAGAAACTGGTCTGTTAGTAATAAGATGGAAGTGAATGTAAAAAAGACAAAATTTATTAATTTTCATTCCCAGAGCTTTAACTTTCCATTTCATATAAAATATCATGAGTCACAATGTCAGTCTGTGATAAATAATTGCAACTGCCAAATTATAGAAAAAGTTCAAAGTTTTAAATACCTCGGTGTAATTTTTGACGAAAAGTTAAGTTGGGAAATACATATATCTGAATTACATAAAAAAATAAGAACATCAATAAGAACCTTTTATTTTTTAAGAAACTTTTGTAGTACTGATCTTCTTAGAACACTATATTTTGCACTAATTCATTCTAGACTACAATACGGCATAACATGTTGGGGGGGAGCTTTCAAAATTTTAATTGACAGACTGAGGGTAACACAAAACTTTTTTATAAGAATTATATTGAAAAAGAAACTAAGAGACAGCTCTTTCCCGTTATATGAGCAAATTAGGGTCTTGCCACTACAGCACCTTTTTGTATATAAAGTTTTAAAATTATTTTATGTTAGAAGTGGGAACCGAGGTAGTGACAATCTATATTACACAACAAGAAACGTTTTACAAGGGAAGTTTAGACTGCCAAAGGTCAATAAGATGATTGTTAAACGATCATTCTTATACTTAGGCCCAAAACTGTTTAATAAAGTACCAATAAATATAAGGAATTTAAATAACGTAAAACAGTTTAATCGAAAGTTGTTAGACTGGTTATTTAACCAGCAAAGTGTAAATTTCTTGTTTGTAGATTAAGTATAGTTGTACTATGGATGATTGTTGAATGTGTGAAAGTAGAATGAATGTTGGGTGGAATGCTCGGTGGCGCTTCTGGACCGGCAGGGACAGAGCTTTGACGGCCTGGCAACGTGGAGTGAGGGCTACCAGCCGCCAGCTGGTCTTCGTGCCGTGCCGGGTTCCACCTTAGCGAGAATGGAAGTACGGATGAGAATTTTGTTTGTTATTCATTGACCTTTTTTGAACTAAAAAATTTTTTCATTTAAATTGTTTATATTATGCTTTTTATAAAATAAAATATATCTTTTGTTTGTTATTCATATTGACCTTGTTTTTGAACTAAACATTTTTTTCATTTAAAACATTTTTCATTTAAATTGTTTATATTATGCTTTTTATAAAACAAAATATATGTGTGTACGGATATATGTATATATGTGCATATATATATATATGTATATGTTTATGTATATGTATAATTTTGATGTTATCTGGGAAGTATAAGTTTTCTTAAATGTTGGTACTGTTCTCATAAAAATATAAAATATGATGTATAAATATAAATTCAACTGTTTCTGAATTTCATTAAGAACATTGCACAGGCAATAAACAACGAATTGTATGTACATAAATAAGTAGAAGTATTTTTTTTTTTTTTTTTTATTTGCAATATTTCCTATTCAGACGCCACAGGAGTGTTTTTTTCTTTATGTGGAGCTAGACTGCATGTATTCATATATGTATTTTTAATGGATTATTTTATTTTACCTGGCCACACAACTAGATTAAGTGGCCAGTACATTTCCAAACAATTTATTTGTTATACTCTTGTAACTTAATTGTGGAAATAAATCATTTATTCATTTATTCATTATTCATTTATTCAAGTACGGTGTTAATGACATCCATACCCACTTTTACACGGATTGAGCCACCCGCCCACTCATACCAAGGGCGGATCCAGAGAAACCATTCGGGGGGGGGGGGGGGTGAACCTGAGCAATCGGTTATCGTTTTGCCGACAGAAGAAATAAATATTTTTGTTTAAACCATTTGTCAATAATTTATTAAGAGTATTCAAGAAAAAGCTCAAATTACACTTGCTACATGTTTTATTTCAGTAGACAAACATTACAAAACAACTTAACTCTGTGTGTTTTTGGTTTAGCAAATCTGTCTATCACAGACTGCAAATCTATTAGTAAATTGCGATGAATGTGTAGCAAAGCTAGCCGATTTAATCTCTCTTCTACTATCGTAGCTACTAGCCATGTTTTCAGTCTCCATAACGTGGAAAATGTCCTTTCGGGACTGGCGAAGCGTGGCGTGTGGTCTGCTCTACCTATGCCACTACATGTAATGGGTATCCGTCTACTAATCAGTAAAGTATACATTTTGACTTTGCGTAATACTTTAATATAGCGGCGACAAACATCATTCCAGATGTAAAACTGTGGATATATTTTATAATGCTTCGGAACAAAATGTATCGTTCTTAAACGTTTTAACGTTCTTAAACGTTCTTAAACCTGGACAACTAGCGTCCCAGGACTGGACACCGGACTGAGGTCCAAAACCCGGACTGTACGGGCCAATCCCGGACGTTTGGTAACTCTACATATTTCCATAATATCAGCTGGGCGTGACGGGTGGCGTGCCCAGCTCAATAGATCTCGCCGTATCCTAATAAAATACAAAGCAAGTTATGTCACATTATAATTTGATATATATAATTAAAAAAAAGTATCGCAAAAAACACGGTGAAATAAAAAATATTATGTTGAAAAAACTGTACTTCGTGACTAATTTATTGAGGAAAACAAATTTGCATCAATTATTTATTTGCACGAAGAACACGCACTTCTTCATAAGGCATTTTACAAAAGTTAATGCTTATCTGTTATAACCCTCCCTATGGCAGGTCGAAAACCACTTTTTTAAAGTTTTTTTATAAGTCATAAATAATAGAAAACTATCCAAATATGTACAGTGTTGTATATGTACTTGTTCAGAATAAAATAGAGATGATCATTCTTTTCTTAATTTTTGAGTACATTTATATGTGCATATAGTATATATGTAGAAGTATATATATATATAAAATATATATTTATATTAATATATATTATATATATATATATATATATATATATATATATATATATATATATATATATATATATATATATATATATATATATATATAAAAAAATCATAAAATGGGAACCATGGATTGAAAATAAGCTATGAGATAGCCAGTTTGTGTCAAATCACATCTTGATTTAGGAAATGTAATCTTCTTGTAAACATTAAAAAAACAGGTAAAAAGTTATGATGAAAATAGTAACAACAGGCATTAATCACAATGGACGCAAACCGGAAATAAACAGATGTCTATAAATACTAATTACGTCATCTGTTGAGTACAACAAATACAAAACAAAAATCACATGTACAGTTAGCTTAGATTCTCTATTTTGTGTTGATAAACGAGTATTGGTGATTTTACGATGTTTTATTACTGTAATAAGTGAAATATTGCGTGTATGTTTAAAACTCTAATTTTCGAGCTTTGACGCTACAGAATCAGCTAAACACTCGAAAATTCGAGTTTTACATACATCGTCAATCCTAAATATGTATTTAACAGAAATGTGTTTTCGTCAATTCGTCATCAGACACTGTTTTAACTAATAATGTTGTATTGTGTAAGAAATTACAAACAAACGGTTTAAGCTGACACATAATTAAAAAACCTATTAATTTTAAGCTGTAATGTCTTACTAAACTTTTGGTTAATAAATGCACATTTTATGTACTGTAAAAACTACTTGAGAAATACTTTAAAAAGCCAAAAAATTACCTTTCAAATCAAGAAGTTTAACAAAAAAGTAACCTTTCTTTGTTAAATTACAACCTTGCTAGATTTTCTTCTTATAGTCAAAATATATTTGGGTTTTTTTTCACTATTTCTGGGTCTTTTATTTTCACTCATGACTCATGTTCAATTGCACAATATACACAGCACAGAAAATATTTTTATTCATAAATGAATTTCAGTAGAGTTTTACAAGAAATAACACAAGATCACAATTAACTTTCACTATTATAAATTTTAGAAACAACAGTATTCGCACGCCGAATGCAGCGGCGTTTTGGCGAGTTTACTAGTTAACATGCGAACGGCAGAAATGAATCGAAACAAATAATTCGAGATTTTAGTTGTTTACTTGCCTAGGTATTTTTTTTTTAATACGTACTAATTTTAAGGATTTGGATTTATTCTGTCAATTGGGTAACTTATGGGATTGAGTTTGGGTTAGTAAGATGGAGTTCGTGGCTTCGGGGGCGGGGGGATCGCTGATTAGGTTTGGTTAAGTTGAACTATGTTATGTTTGGTTAACCTAAATTATGGTTATGGTAGTTAATTAACTGAAAAATCCTAATTTATGGGATTACATATTTTCTTTTTTTAGCTATCTGTAGATTTATAGATTTGTATTTAATTATTAAGGTTTGTAACATTTTTCATGCAATTTTTATTGTATATTATTACAACTTATTATAAAAAGCCTTTATTTGTAACCATGCCACAAATGAAACATATAGTATATTAAAGTAATGGCTTCGTTCATAACATTATAATTTGTTTTTCCTTTTAAATATGTTAGGCCTAACTAAAATGGTACATAATAATTTACTGTTAACGTTTGTGAAATGCTGATTACATGAAAACACAATTACAGGGAGATGTAATATTACAGCTTGATGAAACTGTTTAGTGACAAATTACATGTTTGTAGTCGTTCTTTGGCCTGTATTAAGCGTACCCTAGAAATAAATTCGATATACAATAAACATTCTTTATAGTTAAAATACAAGTATTTTTCACAAATAACATTTTATTACGTTGTGGGAGCCAATAATTAGTTTACTACGAAAATACTTGCTAATTTTAAATATATTTTAATTAAACTAACTAAAACTAATTTAATATCTATAAAGCCGCATGTGTAACTCACTCACTCACTCAGTTACCACTGTACGTGTGTGGGTGGGCGGGTGTGGTCAATACCACAGTGCGTATATGGGTGTGCGGGTGGGTCAATACCACTGTACGTGTATGGGTGGGCGGGTGGGTCAATACCACTGTACGTGTATGGGTGGGCGGGTGGGTCAATACCACAGTACGTGTATGGGTGGGCGGGTGGGTCAATACCACTGCATGTGTATGGATGGGTGGTTGGGTCAATATCTCTGCATGTGTATGATTGGGTGGGTGGGTCAATACCACTGCATGTGTATGGTTAGGTGGGTGGGTCACTCACTCACTCATCCACTCACTTACCCACTCACTCACTCACGTATACAAATTCTAACCCACTTCCAGATGAGCTAGAAACTTTAAATTTGGCACACTTGTAGCTTTTACCAAGCAATCGAAGGGAAAATTCCGAAAACTAAAAGTTTTTAATTTTTAACCCCCCAAAAAATCAAAATGGTGGACGGGAATTTTGAATTATGTGCAGAGTTTTACTTGCGGCTTCATTGTGGACAAACCTTTGGCCGTAGAGAAAATCTGACAGCATATTCCAGATTTGTAACGAAATCTCCTACAATTTTGTTCAGATAACATTTTTGTATTTTTGATAATAACTACGCAAAAAATCGTTAATTTTCACATTTCGTTCAAAAAATGTTCTTTTTGTTATGTTTTTCGTACTTTACTGAATTATTACAATAATTTAAGAACTTAAAACACTACACACTACTTACTTTTACTAATTTGTTATCAAAAATATTATTAAATTCGATTTTTCACTGTCCATAACCTAGAACAAATCCAAAATGGCTGACGTGAAAACGTTGACCTGTTTGCAGAGTTGAGGTTTTTCTTTTACTAAAACTTTAATATTTAGTTTATTTAACATAAAATAATACATTCAAATTAAAATTAAATTCTGCACGAAGAGTGCCATTTATATTTTTCTGCTACATACAATAGTTTCCTCAGAAAAGGTTGGTAAACTTGAGTTTTTTTTCGAAAACATGTGATTTTTTTGGAATAGTCCTTCCATTTAAGCATGATTTAAAGGAGAGCTAGAAACTTAAAGCCCTACACGCTATTTACCTTTAGTACTTTGTTATTAAACTGCTATAAACTTTGATTTTTCACTTTTCATAACCTAGAAAAAATTCAAAATGGCTGACGTGAAATCGCTGTACTGTTTGCAGAGTTGAAGTTTTTGTTTTACTGAAGCTGTAACATTTAGTTTAGATAGCATCTAATGAAATGATCAATCTAAAAACTAAATGCTGTACAGAAAATGTAATGTACATTTTTGTGGTACATACTATAGTTTCCTCGCAACAAATCAGTAAAGTTAAGTTTTGTCGAAAACATGTGATTTTTTTGGAAGTGATCCTCCAATGTAATCATGATTAAAAAAAAAAAAAAAAAAAAAAAAAAAAAAAAAAAACAGAAACCTACAACCTTACATAATATTTACCACCACATTTACTGTTAATAAAATGCTATACAATTAGATTTTGCATTATTATAACCCAAAATAAATTCAAAATGGCTGACGAAAAAACGCTTACCTGTTTGCACAGTTGAGGTTTTTATTTTACAGAGTCTATAATATTTAGTTTGGATAACACCTAAAGAAATATTCACATTAAAAATTAAATTCTGTACGAAAGGTGTCATATACGTTTTTGTGGTATATTCTATCGTTTTCTCATAAAAGGTTGACAAAGTTGAGTTTGTTGTCAACAAATGTGATTTTTCGAACATATCCTCCCATTTAAGGATGATTAAAACAAGCTAAAAACTTAAAACCTTACACAATATTTACGCTAACCACCCTTTTGACCAACCTACGTTATCAACTTCGGTAGTATCCCATCAAAAACTAAGGTAATTTCTTATGATCATCTTGGATAGAACCCTCCCCCCACAAGATCATATTGGGAGCCCCCTGTGATCAACTTCGATAATCACCTGTTATCATCTTGGGTAGACCCCGTGATCAACTTAGTTAGTCTCCATGATCAACTAGGGTAGCCGACCGTCAACCACTTGGACCCCCCGTGATGATCTTGGATTCCCCCGTGATCCCACTTTAGTAACCACTCTTGGTCAACTTAGTAGTCTGTTATCAACACGGAAAGCCCCTGGTGATCATCTTTGGTAGACACCCGTTATAATATTGTAAATGGTTATATACCTCTATGCTGTATAAATTACACTTACCTCACAAAAAGTCGGTAAAGTTGAGTATTTTGTCAAAAACGTGTGATATTTTTGAAATGTATCCACCCATTTCAGCATGACTACAACAACCATGACTACAATTTAAAACTTTGCCCACTATTTACCTTAACCTCTACGTTTACCTGCTTCTTTGATCAACCTTGGTAGCATCCCGTCATCAACTTATCTACTCTCCGAGGTGACCTTGGTTAGTCCCTGTGATCAAGTTGGGCAGATTTCCATGACCAACTTGCTTAGCTCCCGTTATCATGTTGAGAACCCCCTGTGATCAACTTGGATAATCATCTTGGGTAGCTCCCCTAATCAATTAGGTTAACCGGCCGTCAACCATTTATTCAGCCCCATGATGATCTTTTATAGTCCTCCATAATCCACTATGGTAACCATCCGTAATGATCTTGTGTAGCCTGTGATCAACTTGGAAAGCTCCTGGTAAACAACTGTGGTATTCACCCGTTATCATATTGTAAAGCACCCGTGATCAGCCGTAGGTAGCCGCACGTGATCGACTTAGGTAGCTGCCTATGATCAACTATGTAGCCCCCATAATCAACTAGGGTAGCCGACCGTCCTAAACTTAGATAGTCCCCTTGAGCATCTTAGATAATACCCCGGGGTCAACGTATTAACCATACGTAATCAACTGGGGTAGCCCCATGATTAACTTTTGTAGCCAACCTTATTTATCTTAGGCAGCCCCATCTTGATTAACTTGCGTAGCCTCGTGTGATCAACAAAGGTGGTTCATCTTGATCAATTAACTTATGTAGCTCTCGTGATGAACTTTAGCAGCCCTACTAGATACATTTGGGTAACCAACCAATATCATCTTGGGTAGTCCCCGTAATTATTTTGGGTAGCCCCACCGTGATCAACTTGTGTAGACACACATGATCAAGGTAAGTATCCCTCTGATCAACGTAGTTAGTCCTCGTGTTCAACTTAGGTTGAAAAGGCAAAATAATTGGACACAAATTCTGCTAGCAATTGCGTCCTGAACTTGAGCGTTAAATTGCCTCTGGAGGCTCTATTGTAAGATATGCACCAAAACGAAAGACATTTCCTGATGCAGTGTAAAATTCTACCCTAGAATAGTATGTCATACATTAGGATTTGGGTGGTTGGATTTTTCGCAAAAATCTTCACATCTTCCAATGGTCCCCCCCTTTGACACTATTTGGATTATAAAGCTGAATTTTCTAAAGTGAAATTATAACCATACGTTCTTGTTCAGAAGGCCCCGCTGGTCAAGAAATTGCGTTAGAACGGCCCATTAGACGTCGAGAAGGTGAGATAATTTGACACAAAGTCTGTTAGCAATTGCGTCCTGAACGTGAGCGTTAAATTGCCTCTGGAGGCTTTATTGTAGGAGATGCACAAAATCGAAAGCCATTTGCTGATTCGGTCTAAATTCTACCCAAGAAATAGGGTCTCTTATGTCAGGATTTTCGTAGTTGGATTTTTCACAAAAATCTTCAAATAGTCCCCCCTTTGACAATTTTTTGATGACAAAGCTGAATTTGTTAAAGTGAAATTATAGCCATACGTTCTTGTTCAAAAGGTCAGAATGGTCAGAGAAATTCTTCAGAACTGATCATGAGACGTCAAGAAGGCGAGATAATTAATTGGACACATAATCTGTTTGCAATTGAGTCCTGAACGTAGCGTTAAATTGCTTCTGGAGGCTTTATTGTAAGAGACGCAGCAAAACGAAAAAATTTCCTGATGCAGTGTAAAATTCTACCCCAGAATAGTGTGTCATATGTCAGGATTTGCATAGTTGTATTTTCCACAAAAATCTTCAAATCTTCCAATGGTCTCCCCTTTAACACTGTTTTGATAAAAAATCTGAATTTTTAAAGTGAAATTAGAAATATACGTTCTTGTTTAGAAGGTCACGATATTCACGGAAATGCTTCAGAACGGCTCATGAGACGTCGACAAGGCGAGATAATTGGACATTAAGTCTGTTAGCAAATGCGTCCTGAACGTTAGCGTTAAATTGCCTCTGGAGGCTTTATTGTAGGAGATTTACCAAAATGAAAGACATTTACTGATGCAGTGTAAAATTCTACCCCAGAGTAGTGTGTCATACGTCAGGATTTGCGTAGTTGGATTTTTCACAAAAATCTTCAAATCGTTCATTCCTTCTTGGAGTGCTTACATTCTGAGTACACAAACGTCACTCAGCCAATTAATCACGACTACTTCAGTCTCATCGTCAGCTAACGGACATATTCCATTGGCATTTACCTACTCCAATGGTCCAGCGAACTCGATTGCGACCGCAGGATCATATCAACACAACGGCCAGTACCTTCAGGCAGTATCTTCAACTAGGTCAACAAGAGCAATTCGGTCCAGGGATCTGAATAAGAGATTTAATCAGTTTGACGAGTTTAATGTTGATTATAATCAACCAGATCAGTTCCCTCAGGGTGAACTGTTTGCCCCTCCACCGTCTGGAACTCCATTCTCAGAGTATGGACCACCTGACTCTTCAGGTAGTGATTTGTCCACATTGTACTTAGGTAATGCCCCACCTCCTCCCCCTCCACCACCACCAGTAGAATACGGTCCACCAGCGCCATATGCTCCAGCACCTCCAACTCCACCCCCAAGACACTTTTTTGATAAAAAAAGCTCAATTTTTTAAAGTGAAATTGGAACTATACGTTTCTGTTCAGAAGGCGCCGCTGATAAAGAAATTGCATTAGAACGGCCCATTAGACGTCGAGAAGGTGAGATAATTTGACACAAAGTCTGTTAGCAATTGCGTCCTGAACGTGAGCGTTAAATTGCCTCTGGAGGCTCTATCGTAAGATATGAACCAAAACAAAGGACATTTCCTGATCCAGTGTAAAATTCTACACCAGGATAGTGTGTCATACATCAGGATTTTTGTGATAGCACTTTCCTCAAAAATCTTCAAATCTTCAAATGGACCCCCCTTCGACTTGTTTTTAATGAAAAGCTGAATTTTTAAAGGGAAATTATAACTATACGTTCTTGTTTAGAAGGTCGCGATATTCATGGAAATGCTTGAGAACGGCTCATGAGACGTCGAGAAGGCGAGATAATTGGACACACAGTCTGTTAGCAATTCCTAATGTTTTGTGTGTGAGCATTAAATTGCCTCTGGAGCCTCTATTGTAAGAGATGCACTACAGCAAAGGAAATTTCCTGATTCAGTGTAAAATTCTACCCCAGAATAGTATGTCATACGTCAGGATTTGGGTGGTTGGACCTTTCTCAAAAATTTTCAAATATTCCAATAGTCCCCCTTTGACACTTTTTGAATGGCAAAGCTGAACTTTTTAAAGGGAAATTATAACTATATGTTCTTGTTCAGAAGGCCCCGCTGGTTAAGAAATTGCGTCACAATGGCCCATTACACGTCGAGAAGGTGAGATAATTGGACACAAAGTGTGTAAGTAATTGCGTCCTAAACGTAAGCGTTAAAATTCCCTCTGGAGGCTTTATTGTGGGAGATGCACCAAAACGAACGACAATTCCTGATGCAGTGTAAAATTCTACCCCAAAATAGTGTGTCATATGTCAGGATTTGCGTAGATGAATTTTTCGCAAAAATCTTCAAATCTTCCAATTTTCCCCTTTGACACTTTTTGATGAAAAGGCTGTATTTTTCAATGTAAAATTATAACTTTACGTTCTTATTTAGAAGGTCACGATAGTCACGGATATGCTTCAGAACGGCTCATGAGACGTCGAGAAGGCGAGATAATTGGACACAAAGTCTGTTAGCAATTGCGTCCTGAACTTGAGCGTTAAATTGCCTCTGGAGGCTCTATCGTAAGATATGAACCAAAACAAAGGACATTTCCTGATTAAGTGTAAAATTCTACCCGAGAATAGTATGTCATACATCAAGATTTGGGTGGTTGGATTTTTCGCTAAAATTGTCACATCTTCCAATGGTCCCCCCCTTTGACACTTTTTGGATGACAAAGCTGAATTTTCTAAAGTGAAATTATAACTATACGTTCTTGTTCAGAAGGCGCCGCTGATAAAGAAATTGCATTAGAACGGCCCATTAGACGTCGAGAAGGTGAGATAATTTGACACAAAGTCTGTTAGCAATTGCGTCCTGAACGTGAGCGTTAAATTGCCTCTGGAGGCTCTATCGTAAGATATGAACCAAAACAAAGGACATTTCCTGATGCTGTGTAAATTCTACCGCAGAATAGTGTGTCATACGTCAGGATTTGCGTAGTTGTATTTTCCGCCAAAAAATCTTAAAATCTTCAAATGGTCTCCCCTTTAACACTTTTTGATAAAAAATCTGAATTTTTAAAAGTGAAATTAGAACTATACGTTCTTGTTTTTTACGATCCTCACGGAAATGCTTCAGAACGGCTCATGAAACGTCGACAAGGCGAGATAATTGGACACAAAGTCTGTTAGCAATTGCGTCCTGAACGTGAGCGTTAAATTCCCTCAGGAGGCTTTATTGTAAGAGATGCACCAAAAACGAAAGACATTTCTTGATTCAGTGTAAAATTCTACACCTGAATAAAAATAATAATACACTATTCTTCCGTTATGGCGGACTCTTAGAATAAAGCCCCCCAGAGGCAATTTAACGTGCATGGTTTGGAAGCAATTTCTAACAGATTTTGTTTTCCAATATTTTGCCTTCTCGACGTCTAATGGGCGGTTCTGACTCATTTCATTGACCAGTGGGAACTCTGAACAAAAGTAGATATAATTTACTTAAAATATTCGTTTTGGTTCGAAAAAGTTGCTGTGGAGTCTCATTGGAAGATTTATAGATATGTTTCTAAATCCAACACGCAAACTAAAGCGTGACATACTAGTCTGGTTAGAATTACACTAATCAAGAATATCTATCGTTTTGATGGAAATCTTATAATAAAGTACCACAGAGGCAATTTAAACGTGCACGTTTGGAGCTCAATTGCTAAAAGATTGTGTCCATTATACACCTCTCGAGTCGCATGGCTGTCCTGACTATTCATTGACTACAGGACCTTCTGACCAAGAGCTATAGTTATATTCATTCAACGATTCAGATTTTTGGTGAAAAGTGTTGTGGGGACCATTTTCAAGATTTTAATTTTTGAAAAATTAACCACGCAAATCCTGACGTATGACACACTATTTGGTAGAATTTGCTCTAATTCAGGATATCTACTTTTTGATCAGATAAAGCATAAAGCCAAATTACTGCACGTTGGACCAATGCTAATAGTTTTGTTCATATATCTCCCTCTCGACGTCTTAGGCTGTCACAATGGCCCATTACCTTCTGAGAAAGAATTGAGATAATTGTGACACAAAGTGTGTAAGTCAATTGGTCCTAAACGTAAGCGTTAAAATTCCCTCTGGAGGCTTTATTGTGGGAGATGTACCAAAACGAACGACAATTTCTGATGCAGTGTAAAATTCTACCCCAAAATAGTGTGTCATACGTCAGGATTTGCGTAGATGAATTTTTCGCAAAAATCTTCAAATCTTCCAATTTTCCCCTTTGACACTTTTTGACGAAAAGGCTGTATTTTTCAATGTAAAATTATAACTTTACGTTCTTATTTAGAAGGTCACGATAGTCACGGATATGCTTCAGAACGGCTCATGAGACGTCGAGAAGGCGAGATAATTGGACACAAAGTCTGTTAGCAATTGCGTCCTGAACTTGAGCGTTAAATTGCCTCTGGAGGCTCTATCGTATGAACCAAAACAAAGGACATTTCCTGATTAAGTGTAAAATTCTACCCGAGAATAGTATGTCATACATCAAGATTTGGGTGGTTGGATTTTTCGCAAAAATTGTCACATCTTCCAATGGTCCCCCCTTTGACACTTTTTGGATGACAAAGCTGAATTTTCTAAAGTGAAATTATAACTATACGTTCTTGTTCAGAAGGCGCCGCTGATAAAGAAATTGCATTAGAACGGCCCATTAGACGTCGAGAAGGTGAGATAATTTGACACAAAGTCTGTTAGCAATTGCGTCCTAAACGTGAGCGTTAAATTGCCTCTGGAGGCTTTATTGTAAGAGACGCACCAAAACGAAAAAAAATTCCTGATGCAGTGTAAAATTCTACCGCAGAATAGTGTGTCATACGTCAGGATTTGCGTAGTTGTATTTTCCGCAAAAATCTTAAAATCTTCAAATGGTCTCCCCTTTAACACTTTTTTGATAAAAAATCTGAATTTTTAAAAGTGAAATTAGAACTATACGTTCTTGTTTTTACGATCCTCACGGAAATGCTTCAGAACGGCTCATGAAACGTCGACAAGGCGAGATAATTGGACACAAAGTCTGTTAGCAATTGCGTCCTGAACGTGAGCGTTAAATTCCCTCAGGAGGCTCTAATGTAAGAGATGCACCAAAACGAAAGACATTTCTTGATTCAGTGTAAAATTCTACACCTGAATAAAAATAATAATACACTATTCTTCCGTTATGGCGAAACTCTTAGAATAAAGCCCCCCCCCCCCAGAGGCAATTTAACGTGCATGGTTTGGAAGCAATTTCTAACAGATTTTGTTTTCCAATATTTTGCCTTCTCGACGTCTAATGGGCGGTTCTGACTCATTTCATTGACCAGTGGGAACTTCTGAACAAAAACGTATAGATATAATTTCACTTGAAAATATTCAGCTTTTTGGTCGAAAAAGTTTCATGTGGGAGACCATTGGAAGATTTATAGATATTTTCTAAAAATCCAACCACGCAAATCTTAAAGCGTGACATACTATTCTGGGGTAGAATTACACTAAATCAGGAAATATCTATCGTTTTGATGGAAATCTTATAATAAAGACCACAGAGGCAATTTAACGTGCACGTTTCGGACGCAATTGCTAACAGATTTTGTGTCCCATTATATCACCTTCTCGACGTCGCATGGGCTGTCCTGACGTATTTCATTGACTAGCGGGACCTTCTGAACAAGAGCGTATAGTTATATTTTCACTTCAAACGATTCAGATTTTTGGTGAAAAAGTGTCATGTGGGGGACCATTGGAAGATTTTTAGATTTTTGTGAAAAATCTAACCACGTAAATCCTGACGTATGACACACTATTCTGGGGTAGAATTTTGCTCTAATTCAGGAAATATCTACTTTTTTTGAACTCAGAATAAAGCCCATAAAGCCAAATTAACGTGCACGTTTTGGACGCAATTGCTAATAGATTTTGTGTCCTATTATCTCGCCTTCTCGACGTCTCTTGGGCTGTTCTGACGCATTTCTGAACCACCTTGATCTTCTGAACAAGAACATATAGTTATAATTTTAGTGCAGAAAATTCAGCATTTTGCTCGAAAAAGTGTCACGTGGGAAGATTTGAAGATTTTAGCGAAAAATCCATCCACGCAAATCCTGACGTATGACACACTATTCTGGGGTAGAATTTTACACTGAATCAGGAAACGTCCTTTTTTTTTGTACATCTCTTACAATAGAGCCTCAGAGGCAATTTAACGCTCACGTTCAGTACGCAATTGTTAACAGACTTTGTGTCCAATTATCACGCCTTCTCGACGTCTCATGGGCCGATATGACGCATTTCCTTGACTAGTGGGGACTTCTGAACAAGAACGTATAGTTATAATTTCACTTTAAAAAAATTCAGCTTTTTCATAAAAAAGTGTCAAATGTCCATCGGGTGATTTGAAAATTTTTTCAAAAATCCAACCATGCAAATCCTTACTTTTGATACATTATTCAGGGGTAGGATTTTATACTTGTAATTGTAAATATTGTAGTTGTATGGTTACTTATGTTGTATATTCACATTAATATACAACATAAATTGTTGCTTAATGTAAAGAACTTTTTATTTCTTTTATAGTTTTCTTATTTGAATGGCTTAAAGGGTGTGTAATGTATTAATAATTTAATTCGTATTATGTTGAAGGCAATAAGTTTTTTTATTAGATCTTTTTTACTTAATTAAAGAGTACTATACAAATACAAAATGTCTTTTGCTTTTTTTAAGCTTAGCTATCTTCAAATTACTCCTAACAAAACCAGTTTTATTGTTACCATCCTGAAGGGAACCCTCCAATAACCAGCTGTTCCTACACTGGAGCACCGTGTCCCTAATCCCTGCGCAGGAAAATAATATCATCACGCTAGGTAATGAGACTGCCATTTCTGTCTGCTTAAGAAGATATTGTAATTTTTTAAACATTTTTATTGCTAACTGCTATGCTTGTCATCTTTTTAACTTTAATATAGAGGGTTGATGATGTTTTGGTAAATTAATAGAAGGTAGTTCATTTTTATATGTGACGTATGTATGTAAGTTATGAAATTCTTACAACCCCGTTGTTATACATTTTACCCTATTCTCAACTATTTTTTTTCAGAATCTTTATGATTTGGTGGTATCATTATTGAAGGTTATGTCAACCGATTGACTAACCTTAAACTGCATGCGAGTAAACATGATCAAACTCAAATCGAATTCGAGGAACGTTTCATAGTCTTGAAATATTGAGAACCACTCAAGGTCAACGGTGAAGCTGAAGGTCAAGATTCTATGTAAAAACACCATGAACACTAACTTAACAAATAGAATGGTTCAATAAGTGTAACACTAATAGAGATATTATATAAACAAGAAGTACAATGTTAACTGGGTTCCATCATATCAGAGAATCCCGGAGCACTGTTCTCGAAGGAGTAAACAAAGAAAAAAAGTTTTTGTGGAAATTACATTACGATACCTGTAAATTCACAAAATTTTATAAATAGAGTAGTTGAATAGCAGTTTTCGTTTTTGCTGTGGATCTCTTTGGTCTGAGAGAGATAAACGAGGCTTGCAGAAATCGATTATCATGGTATTTGTGCGTTAGTACTCATACTGCCGTATATTCATTTTGTACTTATTTTGTATTATATTTGTGCATTTCGTACTTATTTTAATGTATTTGAGCTGTGTGTTGTTCACTTGTAAGATAATAATCTGTACTTACACGTATTATGCCAAATAAGAATCTTAATTATATTTTAAACGAATAAATAAGTTTATTTAACGGAAAACAAATGTTTTAACCATGTATGTTTTGATAAACAATAACCCTTAAAAGGATATTTAAGTTAACCTTTACCTAACATTAGTCCCTTATCAATCATACCTAACCAGAAAAAAACAGTGTTATAAATTGTTGGCCATAAAATGGATCTGTATGTAACAAAAGGTTCAATGATGGCCCCTTTCAATGTATCTGAGATGGGTCGTTTAGCTGATTGAAGCAGACTTGAAGAAAGAACGTGTGATACATTTTCCTTTATTTTGTACTTTTTTTAAAATAAAACAATTCCTTGTTAGTGTACTCTATGCACTGCACCTATTTGTTTTTAAACATTAATCGAAATAATTGTTATTTTATATTAAAAGTTAAGATGTACTATTCCGTTTTTAGTTAAGTTCTAATGAAAAATAAATCTTGTTAATCCTTAAGATGTTTAATCGAAGGCAATTTTGTAATGTTTTCCATACTAGAATATATTTAGTATAATGGTTATGAATAAATTTATAAATTGTGTATGCGTTATAAAAATGTTGTTAGCTAAATAATAATAAAATAATATTGATATGTTTGAGTATCCAGCATAAGACAGATTAAAAAAATTAATTCAAATGAAATGATTTTCTTATATTTTCAAACAAAGCAAATAACTAATTATTTTCTCAACTTAATGTGAGAAATTTTTAATTTTTATATGGTTCCTCAAATGCAATAAAATATAGTTATTTAAATGAAGAAAGCAATCATTTTAATAAGTTATTTATGTGCTCTGACCCTCTACCAGTTACATTTTGTAATGTTTTCAATCAGTAGTTCTGCTATTATAACAGCTCCAAACAACAAATCAAAGATCACTAACTGAGAAAGTATCTTTGCGTTACGCACAGTCGTTTACGTTTGCGCATGGTTACCGAACTTAAGAACTGGAAGTTATCGTTATTTTTCTTGTGTAAAATATTATATAAATACAGTTTATTTTACTTATTTGTAATTTTGTTTTGTATTTTCTCTAATCCTGTAGTAAAGAGTCAAAAGAAAGGTAAAGCAATATATATATATATATATATATTTTTTTTTTTTTTTTTGAGAAATAAACATAATTTGCTAAAATTAAGTCAGCAATATTGATGATGATTCAACTAAGAAAACAAACTTTATAGTCTTAAAGATAAAACGCTATGTAACACAAAGAAGTCCTTATTAATTGTTGGTTGTAAGGATTTGATTTGGCAATAAGAAGAATCGATGACAGGGCTTCCCTTTCTACGTAACTCAGACAGGCTATTACACTGATTGCAGGAGCTTAGAGCAAAGGATTATATGTCTCCTTGTTGTGTACATTTTGTTCATTCATAAGAGATGTATTTACAGTTTATGAAATACGACCAACCATAAAATTTACCATGGAAAAAGAAGGAAAAGGAGAACATACAATCAATACAAAAAGTTAAATTGTTTGGTTATGAATGTTTACTAACTATTCAAGTACATAACTATTAACTTATACATTACTGTTTTACTGATTTAATCTGTTAATGTATCTAATATATTAAATGAATAATAATAATAATAATAATACCAATAATTTTTTCATAAAGTGATTAAGATCTCAATCTAAAATAATTAAAACAGACATTTAATTATTCAAATATTACTACAAATTTCATTGGATACAAAAAAATACTGATGATTATGATCTTACCTCTGGCAAAAGAAGAAGGTCTAGTGTAACTAATTAAAAAAACGAAGATACAAAACTCAATTCATTCGATAACTTCTAAACACTTCGCAAAAGTTAGAAATTTTGTAAAATTTACAGCATTTTGAATCACTAACAACGGGCGGATGGTTGGGTCAGTAACATCGTACGTGTATGGGTGGGTGGGTGGGTCAGTAACATCGTTCGTGTATGGTGGGTGGGTGGGTCAGTAACATCGTACATGTATGGGCGGGTGGGTGGGTCAGTAACATCGTACGTGAAAGGGTGGGTGGGTGAGTTACTAACATCGTACGTGTATGGGTGGGTAAGTAACATCGTACGTGTATGGGTGGTTGGGTTATACGTAAGTAAGGCAACATGCTACGACAGCACTAAAACAAAGATGTCCAGGGGTGATAGATGCAAAGTAGTAATGCAGATTGCAACAACGTAAATTGGTACAATTATTTAAACTCTTAAATTTAATTAAAGAGTTAGAGTAAATATAGCTTATACTATTTCACCAATTCAAGTGAATAGTATGCAAAGTATTCAAAAAAACACAGAAATGTATTCTTTGAGTTTGAATAAGTAAGTTGAAGTTGGAAACTTTTTCAGATCAAAGAACCTCAGCTGTCTAATTGCACAAAGGACATGGTATGTTGTTTATTTCGTTCCTTTGAACAGCTCTTTGGTATAAAACATTGGAATTACGAATAAATTCAAAGAGTTTTATAACTAAATTTTATTTTAAAGGTAGTTTTGATTATAAAAATTATTTCTTTGTAGGAAATTATATAATACTTAAGTTTTGGAAATAGTAGTTGGAATAAAAAGGATAAGTTATTCATCTTAAAACGGACTAATACAAATAACTTAAAGTAACTCTTAATCTTTAATTTCTTTAAAATACTTTTTATTACTTCGTATATATACAACTATCTTACTGAGTAAACACACAAATAAATAGTCTTGGTTTCAAGCCTTACAACATATCTATCCAATATTTAATATAATCACAAAACGTTGGATCATAACAGCACAGCCTTATCGCCTGATGTGGCAGTTTGAATAACCCCATTAAAAGTTCTGAGAAGACCTCCAAACTCATCTAAAGTCAGCAAATTGATTTTCCAAAAGTTTTAAAAATAAAACGTGATGCGCTGGGGTCTATCAATTTGACAATCGTGCCGAATCCATTACTTACTTGATAAGAGTAATAACGTAATAATAATAATAATAATAATAAGAGTAATACTTGATAAGAGAATTTGGACATACGACTTTTATACAATTGTAGGTCTAAAAAACACTTCTAACTGGTAGTTTGGTCGTTTTTATTTGCAGAACCTTTCTACTAAAACTTCACTCGCCAGATCATATAGGCATGTATGAACGCTATTAACGAGTACAATACTGAATTTAGCTCAGTTGTGGATTCGAACCTTGGATCTAACGCTGCGCAGTCCCAATTCTTAGCTCCTGAGCCCCTCATCTTATGTTACCATTGGCAAAATTGAAAATACAAAACTATTGAATTGAAAAAGTAAGCAACAAATGATTCAAAATTAAAATTATACTATAGTATCTTAAAACAAATAAAACTAAATTAAAAAATGTAGCTATACATATGCTTTCTGTAATGAAAATAAGAAAGGAAGCATTTCAAAAGCGCAATCATAAAGCAGTGAAAAAACTAAAATGCATGAAGCAGTATATCAGTATATACAGTAGTCACTTACTACTTAACTTGCCAAAGAACATGTCCTAAACTAATTATATTTTCACTTCACTTTGCCTCTATTAAGTAATCTACTTATTCGTGATTTTTTTAATAACTGATAAGAAAAATATTGAAAAACGAGAAAAATATTACAACGCTAAGAGATGAAAAATAAACATATTTTCTTCTTTGAAGTTATTTAAAAGAGTACAACTTTTTACTTATTTTACCGCTCTTTGAACTAACAAGTTGTTGATGTGTTAGATAACTTGTCGCATCATAGCACTTTTATTACTTTTGATGAACTCAATGCGAAGTTTGTAGAAGGCATCAAATACAATTTAAACTTATCTGTTTATGATTATACAACGTTTGACTCCAACTTGAGAAATGAATACGAGAGTTGAACAGCATAAAGAAGATTTTTTGCTATATTAAATTGTGTTCTTTATTTGTTTATCATATATTTATTTGATTTGATCACTTTAAATATAATGGCAATCATTTAATTATTTTCTAAAATAATTCACTCTTAAAAAAGAAAAATAGTTTAATTTGTTTTTATTGTATCTTAATAATATTAAATTGTATGAATTCAATAATTGTTCTTTGTTTATTTATTATATATTTATTTGATTTAATCACTTTAAATATGATGGAAATAATTGTAATTATTTACTAAAACAATTTACTCTTAAAAAAGATAAAATGTTTAATGTGCTTTTTTCGAATCTTAATAATATTAAATTGTATGATTTCAATAACTGTTAATTTGTAAAAATAGTATTATTATATATTTTAAAATGACGACTCTTCAAATCAATAAAACCTTTGTGAATTAATTATTACTTTCTAATTATATTTTTATTTACTCATAAAGTTTTATCTTATATGAATGATTTAAATTTAACTATGTAATAAATTCGATTTTTACGAGACATTATCAAACTACTAACTTTCCATACAAAGAATTTACAACTTTAACAAATTTTAAAGCAATTAATATTAAGTATATTGTATTCACCATGTGCGAAATATATTTATATTTGTAGTTTACCTAATATGTTTGAGCTTATTGAATTCCTTTAGACTGGGTAGGTAAAGTTCAGACGTGATAATTCTCTCCAAATCACCTCTTTGTATCTTATTTATGATATGGCTCTTCTTCTAAGAATTTTAATAAACGTTAATGTGCTGTTTTTTTCTATTCATTTGGTAATTACTGTATTACATTATTTTTATTTAGTATGTGCTGCATTCAGACCTACAATTATAAAGAGAAATCAATCAAACCTTTTACCATAGCAAAAGATTAAATTCTTATAATGTATAAGAAAATAGTTTAACTAAGGTTAATTTATTACGTTTAGGACTTCATAAACATAACAAAGAAATGTGTACAGTGAGATTGAAAGGAAAACACGAATCTCTGTTCTCATTCCGGTTTTCTTACACTAAAGAATGTTCAAAGAACATTGTGGAATAACGACACCACTTATTTTAGCCATTAGCAGACTTTTGTGTTTGATCAAACACGTTAAGAGGTATATAATTTTTGAAAAAACTAAGCTGATAGTTTGTTATGCTGCATTTTTTCTGCAATAAACAGTCTATTAGTTTTTTTTATATTAAACACTACGTACATTGAGTTATGAAACTGTTTATATATGTTTAGTAAGGTTTATTTTGTACATGGAAAAATTCATACATTGTGAATCTCATGTCATGTGACTTAAAGGTTACGAAAACATTAAAGAGAAACTAACACAGCTGTTTTGTAACTTTTGAGAAGTTTGAATGTTATGTAAAAACATGTTATTTTAGAAAAAAATGATAAGCAGTGTTTAAAATAATTATGCCAAGCTATTTAGTAAATTAAACCAGGTTTTGTTAAAGAAAACTAGAATAAAACCAAACATGATTGTGATTTTACTGACGTGATCAGCGTTGCAGGAGATCTCATTATAAGCACCAAAGTAATCAAGCCGATGACAATCTTACATTAGGGCTCGAGGATAAGGATTCTTACCTGGATGAAGGACATGGCTGAAATAAGGAGCACCACATTAGTAAGATAATATTAATTCAGGGGTAAGGTTCAGAGTAACCAATTTGCAGGTAGCACAATAATAATCTATGTATTTTATAACTGTTAAGAAATAATATTCAAAATATCAATTAAAGTATTGCCATAAAATATAAGCTAATTTATCCTTGTTATGGTTGGAAATATTATCTTTGGATTCGTCAAGAGTGGGGCAGAAATAAATCAAACCTAACTTAGCTAGAGTTAGATACCTGTAGTAAAATTGCTTCAACTTCTTCGAGCAGACTTGAAGCTTGAATAAGTGTAACACCTTAGCACTGAATTGTATGAAATCATTCATTATTAGGACACCGATCGTGGAGATATGGATGAATATCAGAGGCATATTAATGTTACTAACTAAGATTAATAATTATTCATTATTCATTCATGCATTTCTAATATGAGGGGTGAATGAGTGTGATGTGTTTAGACGAACGAGTTTAGTCATTGTTACTATCTGAGTTCGACTTAGCTCAGAAAGGACTATTTATTAATAGCCAGGGCAACTATGGGACCTACAGCTTTACGTGGAATCCGAACCACGTAGTATTGGTCTAATTTTAAGCTAACTGACAAGTATGAGTCTCAGTTCTATTCCCTACAAAACATCTGAACATTGACTGTTCTTTGAAGAGATTCAGTTTATTATAAGACCAATAGCGACTAAAGGGCCTACATCTCTACGGGGAATACGGGACTTCGAACAATGAAGAATTGGTCTATTTCCAGCCAACTGATAAGTTGGATACTCAGTTCTCTTGGATATTCAATACTAATTTTATTGTTAGAAACGAAAGAAGGACAAATTGATGATAAGTAGATAAATTTATGTTATATATTTAGCTCAAAGTGGACTTTTACCTTTTGACTGCAATTAAAAGTCACTATCTATTTTTGAACTTAAGAACATTAACTCAACGTAACAAAAATCATGTGTGCAGTATTGAATTCATAGAAAACCTCATAAAATCAGGAAACTATTAAAAACTATTAACTTATGTAAATAAAATGTTGATGAATATGAATTTGATTTGTTGTGAAGTATAATACACATAAAATACTAAGGTAATAATGCAGTGCAGTTTAAAAAATATAAGTGTATATTTTAAATCTAACACTTTTTAAAAATATTTATAATATAGACTCGGTACAGTTAAAATTAATTAGCTAATTCATATAAGTAATGATAACATTAGTATAATACGATTTACAATATGACATATAATAAAATAAGTAGTCCAATTTAAATTTTTAAATGTTAACTATGTTTAGTTTATTTTTATTTTTTTGGGATTATATATTACATCTCTAGAAAAAAATAATTGCTATAAAGTTGTTGTATTATACAGTTAAAAAAAATTAATTACTAAACGTTTTAAAATATTACTAAACATGTGTTCTGTTATGTTTTACGTCATAAACATTTACCTTGAACTGTTGAAATATACATAAAACATGTTGGTACAAACCATTTTTTAAAAACAAAGTACCATTAAGTTATTTGAAAATTATGCCTCCATAGTGAAACCTACAGACCTGCCATGTATATTCTGATTTTCTCCAGGTGTCAGAAATCACGTTATGTACACATTATTTACATATGTATAACGTGTACATAGTTTCTTATTGTTTAGTATACTTCACTGTTTGCTGTTGGCTGAAACATAACAAAACAATACCAGTATGATCATTTAAGCTAATGAATAAATGAAGTACAGAATTAAAAAACAAAACTAAACTGAATTTTCTAAATTTAATTTAACATTTTGTAATTAATTTAAAACAATATTCATTTTTAAAAAATACTACAAGCTTTGAAGCTGGAGATAATATAAAATGGGTTATTCTTAAGGGTGTTTTTTCTTTTTTTTTATAAATGATGACATATGATTGATCAGTTTTCATTAACTTGAACACCGAAAAGGAAATGTTTCATCATTTTACTAATTAGTCATTTAAATCCAGTAATATACGATCAGTACACTATCATTTGAAATAAAATAATACATTTTTTATTTATTTTTTATTTATTCATAAGACGCCGATCGTCAAGATATGGGCGAATATGGATTTCGAATGAGTGTGATGAGTGTAGATGAGCGAATGTAGTCATTGTTACAAACTAAGGCCGACTATTCCTTAGAAAGTGTCATTAATTAATAGCCCAATGACAAATGAACAGCCGGTGATTATCAGCTGATCCTTCTCAAAATGTATTGACTCTAATTGGGATCGAACTGACAACCTTTAGCACATAAAGCTGGAATTGAACCAACTACGCTACCGACCAATTTAATTAAATATATAAATAATATATAATAGAATATAATATTATATAATAGTATTATATAAAAATAAATGTTTTTAATTAAAATCATGTTTATTTATATAATACTACACTAAACTACAGTGTAAAGAATGTTTCATTGGAACTAATGGTTCGTTTTACTATACACTAGTGTCAATAAATTTGGAATGCTCCAACAAAATAAAATACTGCTTAGTACTACACGACAATACAAATTAGTAACTAGGAAATAAAATAAAATGACTACAACTGCATTAGGCTCTGCAGTGTGGATCGGTAATTGAGTCATTAATGGTTATTTATAGACGATCATTATGTTAGTTTGTCATTACCAATGGCCCAATGTATTGGTAATGAAGGGCTGCGTACAAATAATGTCCTATTGAGCTTCATAAATAAATGATAGGGGTTGATAATTACATGCAGTCTCAGTCATGTCCTTGCAATGCATTGGTAAATATGTCCTAATATAGTAGATTGTGTTTAACATGATATATTCGTATTTCTACATAATTATGGTTGTTATGAAATTATGTGAGTATAACCTCATTAAATATATATATATAATATAAGTGAAACACTTTGAATATAATTCCATATTTATGTTTAAAATTATAAATAATAAAAATGTTTTGCAAAAAAATATAAATACGATATATTTATAGTATATTAAATTATATCATGATTCTTAAAAGAAACATTTCAATTATGTTAATTGTACGTTGGTTTTGTTATTTTATTTGTTTATTTTGCAGTCAAGGTATCGTTTACCGATGTCGAAGGGATAATTTGTACCTTTATTATATTATACTATGTAGGTTCAACTACAATCACAATACTTATTTATCCACATATTTTGGCATATCTCGTCTTAATAATACACAAACATTTTCTTTTTTTTTATAAAAGGAGACGACGATCTCCTTCTTAAACTTACTCTGCCCATTCCTCGTAGACTATTGATCTGTGCGAGGAACTTATACAGGCAGCATATAATAGATTAATATGCTTTGTTAAGATTTAGTACATATTTAAAATTTGAAACATAAAAACGGTAAACTAATAAACTGACACCAGTTTGCATTTTGTAAGCCTTTTTCAGTAATTCTCTTCACAATCAGAGTATAATTGAACTATAATATATAAATCACAGCCCATTTCATTTTACAAACTCGACATGATCAATAAACATATGGTAAAAATAAGTCATTGACTTCAAGATTGTGGCATTGAACAATTAATAATAAAATTATTAGAGTAAAGTAAATTTAATAATTCAGTGATAAAATACTTGTATTAAAGGTATGCTAAAGTAACATTTATCTGGCCCTACTTTATAAGTTGTGGACTGTTTCATATCGTTATTGTTTTAATAATTTTTTCTTTTTCCATATAACTATCTTGCTTTACATAAACACTACTCCTAAAATCAGTAAACGAAGAATAATATATAAACTCTAATATACACTACATTAAATTCAGTACAGAACATGGAGGACTACACAGAAAGATAATCAGATAATCAGGCGAAATTTACACCAAAATAAATAGCACGATCAAGAGGGTTCTACACAAAAAATAAGCACTCAGTCTGGAGGATTATGAACAAAAAAGAAACATACAATCAAAGAGAACTGTACACAAAATAGCATTCAGTTAAGAGCGTTTTACACAATAAATAAGTACACGGTCGAGATAATTCTAGACCAAAAATAAGTAAAAGATAAAGAATTCACTAACCTATAAAATTAAGTGTTACATGCTACAAGTAGGTAGATAAATCTTTTTCCATTTTACAAACTCTGCTGGTACGGTAAAACTTGAGAAAAATATTTATCCAAATCCAGGGTTGTAAAATCAACGTTGCTATGTATGACTGACGAGCTATTTCAACTTGTATATTTCAAATCTGTATTTTACTAAAAGGGCAATGTGGCTTATATTGGAACGTAGTTGATACTTGTTCAACTATTACAAAAATAAAATGACTTGTAAAGCCAAAAGAGAAATTGCTTGATCAGAATTATTACAATTCATATAAATAGAACATACACAAGTACATACATAGCACTTTTAAAACTTATGTTAATGTTCTAAAAGCGTTTTATTACATTATAAATGTTATACATACTCTAAGCTACGTCTGTTTCAGTATATTACAAACAATAAGGTAAGCTAAACAGATAATTGTAAATGTGCCAATTGTTGGCAGCACCGATTTCCCTCAGGCGATGTTAACCCTTCACATTCAACTCAGTGAAATTGAGTGGTTTGATCTAGAATTAATCTAAATTACCTAAATGGGAAAGTTTCTGATTTACTATTTTGACGATTTCATTTATATTTTTGTACACGGTTTAAAAGAAAAGAATATGCGGCAATGGACATTTTTATATCTGTATGAATATAATATTATAATCGAACTTTGAATTTAATATTTGTACTTAGTAGTTTTTATCTGTATACTCACAATAGATAAGTAACAGTTATCTGAATACACTGTTTTATGCTTTCTAATGCTCACTGATCCATGGCAGTGACCACTCTACTCTCCCTTAGGCTGTTATAAACTCTCTTAGATATTTACAATTACATATAATGTTGAATATACTCTATCACCGTAGAAATACAGTATGTAGATAATCATCCCATAAATAATAATACTTTAAGGAATGTAAATCTGAGCTTTTCGTATATATTCTTGGAGGTCTAATGTTCTTAATTTAGTTTTAAAAATAATCTTGAAAGTATATTCATCAGCGATTCTATTTAGTTTTGATTAAGGACTACGATTTACAATTTCATTAGAAACACTGGAACTATTTATGTTTAAATGTAAGTGATATACCTGATTTGCACAGTTGAATATAGATTTATTAAAATTAATTTTAACCCCACTTTAAAGATAAGTCGATTGTGCTTTTATGCATTTATTATGTACTTTTATTCTAAATTCTTGCTCAATTTACATAAATTATAGATACTTGAAGGGTGGACCTGGGTTTAATAAGTTTTTTTTTTTACTTCACTTGCCAGTTGACATGGACCTACAGGCCTGTGCGCCAACTTTATTAAACGAGTGAAGTACCGACCGTTGGCTCAGTAGGGATTCGAACCTTGGACAAACTCTCCGCAGTCTGAAGCCTTATCCACTGAGCCACCACACCGGTAATTAGTTTAAAATAAGTTGAAAATTAGAAACATGGCTTGATATTAAAATCCATATTGATAAATTGATAAAAGATCCTCTGATATAGTCAAAAAATGTGTTTAATATGACCTTAAGTGTCACTGGTTTTATTTCATTAAATATTTTAAGGAAATATTATTTATAAAGTTATAGTAATTGTAGTAACTTTTAGTACTGTTTTTTTTACTTACAAAAAGTTTTTTTATAAAATTTAAGTATACAAACATTTAGATTACATAAAATAGTATAATTAGTGCTTTATTTTTATGTAATTTGTATGCACAACTGTAATGTTGTGTGCTATTTTATAATGAGCTACTAAAAATTGCTTCAACTACAACCGGCAGCCCGGACGTACACTAGACAGGCACAGGAAAATGCGCCGATAGTTATTAGCACTGATTTCCCCAAGATAATAATTATCTATATTAATTATTCTTGTTCCACGGAGAATGGTATCATATCAGACAAATATAGAAGTTTTTATTTCCACTTCATTGTTTCGTTTGCCATTCACTATCAAATTATTAAATGCATTCTGTAATATAAATTATTTTATTACTAATATCATATTAAGAACTAGGGCTACTTACATATTATTAGGATTTAATTAAATTCAAACTGAGTACTCATTAAAACAGTTTTATTTAAATTATATCACACAACATGTTTCGAATTTATAGTCATTTTCAAGTATGTAAATATAAAATTAAATAAAGTATATAGTAATTTAATAAATAAAAATTGTAAAACTTGTAGTTTTTGTAAATAATATTGATGAATATGGGTAAGTTGTTGATATTTTAATAATGATTTGGAATGTTTGTAATTAAAAAAAAATTGGTTGGTGTAATTGATTTGTGTATTCAATATTTTCACTGGATTTTCTTGTTGTGCTAAATACAAATGTTATTGTTCTGTTGCATTCATTTCTTGCCCTTTTTCATAAAGTATTTTTTTTCCATAGAATGAAACAGAAGAATTACATATATATTTAATGCAAAAAGAAACTTCAGTGAACATATTGGGCACAAAAATCAATTACACCAATCCAATTTTTGTATAAACATTCACAATTATTATTAAAACATCAACAACCTATCCATATTCATCAGTATTATTAACAAAAACCACATATTTTACAATTTTTATTTATTTAATTATCGTATACTTGATTTAATTTAATTTTTACATTCTTAAAAATGACTATAAAGTCGAAACATGTTATGTGATATAATTTAAATTAAAATGTTTTAAAAGATTCTCAGTTTGAATTTAATTAAGTCCTAATATTTTATTACTGTATATTAAACACTTATTTTGTAAACCATTCAGAATACAGCGTTACTGATCTTCCAATAATCCTAATAGTACCAAGTTTTTTTATGCTTTTATTTTGTACGTATTATGGGGGAAAAAATGAATGCCATTATAATTACATACAGAACACAGTTTGGTACGTAGTTTGAACGGTACCCACTATTTTGTTTTATCCATAACTTATTTTGCCAATCATTTGTTACGAAAGTTCTAAAACAAGTCTTGAATGAGGTTTATTTTCACAACAAGTTTCTAGAGGGAAACCCTCTTTTACTCAAAGCCGTTACATATGTCATCCCTAAGATAGGTTTATGAAAATATTATACACTTTTGACGTAACGGTAACATACAAAAGCTGAATCAGCTAAAAAAATTATAAAGAACTATTATATGAGTAGAGATTTTGTAGTTTAGACAACAATTAGTGTATATGAACGAGCGTAAAATAAAATCAACACCTGCTTGGTAATAAATTGATAGTTAAAATACTAAAAGTGTCAATGACTTTACATTTTTGTAAACACTTTTTGATCCTTATTATAGATAGTGAAATATTTAAAACTTGAAACCACTGAAACAGACAAATTATTTACATTGGGTATCCCTAAGATAGTGCGAAATATTTCAATATTAAATAATTATTTCACTTTTTTATATCTTCAAATTTTATTTGATCTTTTTGTATATCTATAAGGCCTCAGGGCCGGACAATATCCCACTTGAGATTTATAAAAACTATTCAGAACAAAACAAGGTGGCTTTTCTAAACGTTCTAAATGCATGCTGGCTGGAGGAATCTTTCCCAAAAGAGTGGAAAAGAGCTAGACTGAAGATAATCAAGAAAGGAGGCATCAGGGACTGGTCAAGCCCCAGCTCCTACAGGCAAATCAGCCTACTTCCAGTCGCTGGAAAAAATTACGAAAGAATGATTAAAGGAAGGCTCAATGACTACGTGGAATCTAACGACTTGATCAGCCCTCACCAATATGGTTTTAGGAGAGGGAAAAGCACGGTAGATGCTATTGAATTCGTCAAGAACCTAACCCTTAACTCTGAGTTCACCTATGTGGTGGCTGTCCTAATAGACATTAAAGGGGCCTTCGATTCACTGTGGAGTCCTGGACTCACTAAGAGAAATTGGTATCTCGAAAACTATTTATAACACCATGCAGTCCTACCTCAGTGAGAGGATTGTCTCAGTGGACAATGACGCAGAAATAGTCACTAGAAATATGAATATGGGATGTCTGCAGGGGTCCGTTCTTGGGGGACTTTTAAAAAGAGAATTCCCACTACAAGTAAATAAAGTAGCTTTTGCTGACGACATAGCATTCATAATCGAAGCTAACACCAGAAGGGAACTTGAAAACATAGCTGCACAGGTTATGCAGATTTTGGAACAATGGGCTCAGTCTGCGAGAATGACTGTCGCACCAAACAAAACCAAAGGCATTGTTCTGAAGGGCAACATGAAGACAAGGCCCCCGGTCATCTTTTATCAAAATCGGCGGATTCAAATGGTTAAGGAAGCCCCATACTTGGGCATTACTCTGGATGAAGGCTTAACATTTCTACCGCACGTCAAAAACCAAGGTGTCAAAGCAAGAAATCTCTTTGGCAGGCTTGCTAGACTGCTCTGTCTTCGCTTCGGCATCAAACAAGTACAACTCAACACCATCTATAGAGCAGTCTTTATTCCGATAATGTTTTATGCTGTACTTACTTGGAAGCATAGACTTAATCACTACGCCATTAAGAAGAATTTAAGAAAATCACAAAGATTGGCGCTCATCAGCACCACAGGGGCTTATAGGACGTCGACCCTAATGGCACTCTGCCTGATAACGGGAAACCCACCCATAGGACTTAAGCTTGCAGAATTTGCGATGCTAAGAGAAAAGGCACTGGGAAGAATAGCCGAAACCAAAAAGGAGATCAAACAAAGAACTAACACCACATGGCAAGATGAATGGGCGAATGCAGATACTGGCAGGAAAACTTTCCAACTACTGCCGTCAGTACAAGAAAGAACAACACTTAAACATTTTGAAAATGTAGAACAAGCTACAATTCACCTATTAATAGGGCACGGACCCTTTAAGAAATATCTCACTAGATTCCATAGGGCGGAAAGCCCGGAATGCAATGACTGCGGACAGATTGACTCACATGTGCATGGCGTACTGGAATGCGAAGCCAATGAAGATCTGAGAAGATGTTTGCATGAAAACGCAGAAGAAAAACCTTGGAACCTCAGTACATTAATTAGGAATTCTAATTCCTTCAACACCTTGCAAACAATCATGAAGCAACTGGTTCAAAGAAGAGAGATATAATGAAGAAGAACCGAGCCAGAAAGGCCACGGGGTGGACACCCGGGTTTAAGCAGCCCGTGAAAATAAATAAATGCTACCACGGGGTGGGGAGCCCCTCACTGGTTTACCCCAACCAAGTGAGCCCCACACACAGCCGAATTGAGTAAGTGAACACACATCAAATGAACACTCTCGATCAAGACATCCCCAAATACTAACAGGGAAGAAATTCCCGTCCATCCCCTCCTCCCAGTGGACCAGCCTTGGGTCCCCCGCTGGAAAAGCGGACTTGGAGAAGAAAGGCAAACAAACAACTAACCTCATTAACACAAGGCAAGGAAATTATTTTTAGACAGAATAAAAACTAACAACGATTAAGGGATAAGAAGCACTGATATTCCGAAAGGAAGGTGCAGTGTGTGTGGTATGAGAAAAAAAATCTATAAAGCCCTACAATCGGATGACAATAAAACCATGCTTAAAACTACACTGGAAAAAATAAAAAACTTCTAAAAGTATCATGACAAATATATTTACTATGATTTTACGCCAAACAGTCTACTTACTAATATATGTAGTCAACAGTCACAAACCGAAGCCGAGGTGTCACGAGGACAAAGATTGAAATCTAGTAGCCATTGAGTGGCGAGGCAGGCACGTGAAGCGTGCAGGGATGCCCCATAGTAAATTAATTAATAACTACTCATAGTAGCTACTTACAATGATCCTTCCTGTCGGCAAACTCACCCCAAATCACAGACCCGAACTCCCCTAGTTCATCTCCTGCTTTAATTCGACCATATCGTAAGAGATACTTTCCCCTATCATCCATATTTAATTTCTCGTGACCATTATTTACCTCAGTTTAAAATCAAAACGAACGCCCAAGAACATGCAAAAGGGGATGAAGTCCTAAACGCTATGTGTTGCATAAGCTTACCATATAATTAAATCTATAGCCTAACTAAAACTATACACTATTCACAGTGCGTATATATTTTATTTCGTCAAAAAGCTAAACGTTTTTCTATTTTTACTCCAGGGGTTACGTTTTGGTAATAGAAAATATGTAAGCCTATCAGTTAATGTATGTGTTATTTTAAAAATTGATGTTAAGAAATCGGGGTTATAAGAAGCCTTCTATAACAATTAACTTTGGGACCAATGGCTTAACAGTGAGCGGGAAGGTGGTCTGCGTGTAAGAGTGGGATTCCAACTGGCCACCAATCCAAGGAACAGCCACGGTCGATTGTGCTTGACGACGTAATCTTACGATGACGAAGGACGTAGGCCAGTCAAGGTCAAAGGATTTGTGAGTTTAACGAAATATATTAAGAGTCTGCAGAGGCTGTCGGAGGCTGTCAGCCATGTTGGTTTTAATCCCATAAGAACAATGCTATTTTCTAACCGGACATACGATCACTCGTATCTAAACTAAACAGTTATTTTTAAACAGATTTTCCCAAACAAATTGCATTTGATCAAGAGTGAACTTATGAGTTGGGATTACTTTTTACATTCATAATTAGTTTTATAGAATAAAATATAAAAAAATATTTAGTTTGATGTTTTTAAACTAACTACTACCTCACAGTATCTGATTAGTTTAGATGAATTATGGATTGACATAGTTAATTTAACTGTGATTTTACTTAATATTTCATAGAGCCGTACTTGAACATATTTTATAATTATGAATTAGGAAGAAATAAAGGAAACGTAAACCACTAATTAAATATGTAAGGATCTTAGAAAGACAAACAATTATTTAGGTTAGGTTCAAAGTGTTTCAACTCCATAATTGCTCAAAGAAGGTTAACTAGGCCTTTGTTCTTAATTTATATTTTGTTTTATGACAATAATTAATCAAGAACTCATTGCTTGTATGGTATCAAGAAAGTTTTATTTCTCGTTAAACAATTATTTAATATAAGAAAAAAAGTTTTAAAACACACTTGTATAAATTATTAATATTAAATATACATTTAAAAAAAGTTTTTATATAATATTCAGTTCATAAAAATTATGGAAATGTTATTTCATTGAAGTTTATTTTTTCTTTTCCCTACTGAGTCGGTGTATTGTCTCCCACCCTCGGTTAGGGTTAAGTTTGTGTGAGGGATGGTTACTTAATTGCTAAACATGTCCTAAATAGAAATACATACTATAGTCTTTGTTAGAACCAATATTTACAGTAACATTCATCTATAAAGTAAAAACTACAAATTTAGTCAAAAGTTTTACCAAGTTTTCAACATATTGTATCTAACAAGTATCATACAAATATACAATTAAAAATAGTTTTTATATGTAAACTAAATGGGTGATTTATAAATACATTATATCATTTTAATTTTATGATTATTACTATAAACAACAACTTATGAGAAAGTGATCTGATTCCATATTAACAATTATGAATGTGCTTGAAAGTTATAAAATCTAGAACAAGTAATAGTGAATAAGTATTGCTCGAGCTGTCTGCTAGCAAAGCTCTATTATGTATTGCTCGAGCTGTCTGCTAGCAAAGCTCTATTATGTATTGCTCGAGCTGTCTGCTAGCAAAGCTCTATTATGTTGAAGAGCGGTTAATTATTTTAGTTGAAAATGAACTAAATTTATGTTAGGAAATTTATATAAAGTCTAGAGTTTTTTTATAAAGTTCAGTAAGTTTGTGCTTACCTAAATTAAGTTCTATTAGCCTACATGCTGACAAATGATGATGGTATATTTACTTAAATAAGTTGAGTGTATACTGGTAAAACAAAATACCATAGACGTGATATTAATTTTTAAGTTAATATTAATATTATTAATTTAATATTAATAGACGTGAATTTTTAAGTATTAGCTTGTGAGATGGTATGAGTGTATTTTTGCTTGCTTGTTGAATGTATGTCGACTGTATGTAATGTATTGGAGTTAGAATGTTTCTCTTGTGTGCTTGATTAGGAATACGACTGTTATAAGTTCATGGGTGCGAGTGTGATTGACAGTTTGCTTGCTCTATTGAATGTAGAATGTCTGATATTTTATTATGTATTTATTTTTTCACTATGTATTTTCTTATGAAATTAGTGTCATATCCGTTAGCTATTTGTTATATTTATTCATATTATTTGGTTATATTATTTACTTGATTATTGTATGAAGAATGAATTAATATTTCAAGTACAGTATGTTCTGGTTTTGATATGTTACTGTTTATCTTATATATATTTTAAACTAGTAATGGAGTATATATTGTTATGTCTGTTATACACTTGAGTATGGTTATGTTGTAGTGTTCTCTTTATATTTTGCATGCTCAATTCCTATTATTTCTTTGGTATTCCTATGGCTTATTTTGTTATATTTTTGTTAGCACTTCTGTTATTTAGTAGCGTATTGCTGGTCACTTATTGTTAGATTTATCTTATGTATTCGTTATTGTTAGCTTAATCGTAGTTTTTCAAAACTGGTTTGTTTATACTCATTTATTATTGTAAAAATGGTGTATACCGTATATAAATAAATAAATAAATAAAAATAAATAAAAATAAGAAGAATTATATTTGAGGATATTAAGGTGCAATATCAAAATATACCCCATTTATGGGTATTTTGCATTCTCAACAATGAACACGTATAGCAACATTTTTAAAATCTAACGCCTATTGAACCAATTATGGTTAATTATATAATAACAAATATTTTTAACCCCACTAATACAATGATGGATAGCCAATTTACAGTATTTCAGCAGCATAGTCAACTGAAAAAATTATTTTTTAGTTGCATATAATACTGACACAACATAAATTAAATTATTGTTATTGTGAATATAATACACAATATGAGTCATTTGTACACAATAATAATGTTTCATATGAAATGTACGGAAATTAAAGCTGTTTATATTATAACAATACTGTAGTTTAAATATGAACTATTTTTAAATTTTAGTATATTTTGGTGAATAAAATAAATTATATTGTGTTTTTGTAGCTTTTTAATTTTATATAATCACATATGAAAACATTTATAATAATATAATAATCTTTATTTTCCAAAAAAATACAAAAGTACAAATTTACAAACAATATAATAAATGTAATATCTAATACTTAGATTTTTGTGGCATAACATATGCCTTGTGCTCAGTCTGACCAAAGAATATACAGTATTGAACAGAATTTTATTCACTGATTATCGCAAAATACTAGATAAAAGTTAAGTAAGAATAAAGTGTTTTTTACTTGATCAGCAAATAAAGGTTGTGTTTTTGGAAAATGAAACCTCCAAGGCAAGGCCTGTTTGGAGGAAATATATAAAATAATTATTCAATTTGTTGCAGTCTATGTAATAGGAGAATTTAAATATATAGTAACGTAAGGCTTTATTGTATAATTTACGGCTTTTAACGAAATTTACTGTAACTCCGATTTAAAAAATACATTAATTTTACCCAAGCATATTTATTAACAAAAAGTAAAAAGAAAAAAACACTTTATTGTAGGCCACATTCAAGAATACGATTTTATGGTGTAAATCTAATATAAATACCTTATGATCTTATACTAAAACACAATATGTAAACAAAAACATAAAAATATATTTACATCAACACATACATAAATTCTTACTCACAAATATAAATAAAACCTCAAATGTATATAATTTGTAACTCTATATGACATCAATAGTAAAATAATAAGTTGTTGATAATTGTTAATTGGTAAAGAATATTCGCACACACCCTTTAAGATGACATTCGAAATCTAACTGAACTTTGCAATATTTGAATAATTTTTCAAGAATGCACTTTTAACTTGAAACATAAATCACTTTAACAATGAAGACTGAAGGTAAATTAGTATTGGGTTTTATTACTAAATATACTATAGAGTCTGAGACATTTTATTTTAATCTGCTAATTGGTCATTACTTTCCCCTTTTAGATCTGCTAGGGAAGGGTTGCCGGAAAGTAATTTCCGACCGGAAATAAGATGGACAGGTACAGATCAACCAATTTGGCGTGATAATGAAGGAAGTAAAGTGAAAATTTGAAGTTGGCATTGGCAATTTGTCTTAATTCAGCATGTAAAATAGTGTATGTACTTTCAAACGCATTTAAAAATAATTACGGTAATATTACTTTTAAATATGTTTTAGTAATACTATACAGGTTTGGAAAACAGTCTGGAATATTTTTATTAATTTCAAAAATATTAAAAGAAAAGTTATGAAATTTTTCAGTTATGTACTTGTCCCTATACCGAACATTTAGACATATTTTACTAGTTTTTCGTGTATTTAGGGGTGGGTCAATATCACTGTACCTGTATGGGGGAACACTGGCGTGGGTGACCGTCTGAGTGTTCCGTCCTTGCACGCAGCCCGCCTGCCCGGTCACTGGGGGTAGTTTGGAAGTCACCCTTATGTCATTGGTCTCCAGGTTTAAGTTTTAGAGAGGGATTCTTAGCCCTAACTTTGTCTGGTAAAATAAGACGATTTTTAAAATTGGTATTGGTACAGTGGTATTGACCCACCCACCCACCCATACACTTACAGTTGTATTGACCCACCCTCCCACCCATACACTTACAGTGGTATTGACCCACCCGCCCACCCATACACGTACAGTGGTATTGACCCACCCACCCACCCATACACTTACAGTGGTCTTAGACATTTAAAATGTAAGCCTACCTTGACTTGTAACTCATTTTAAAGGTCTTTGTGTGCGCAATACAAAAGTGCAAATCTGAGGTCAAAAGGATGACCCAGTCAGAAAGTACAGCCATTTAAGAATTTAATGTCAGGGTTGGGCAAAATTCTGGAATGTATTTATTACTTTTAAAACTATTGAAAGAAATGTAATGAAACTTTGTAGTTATGTACGTGTCCCCATATCAAATATTTAGGCATATTTTACTTGTTTTTCGTATAGCCAGGAGATGGCTCATGAAGGAAGTCTTAAAAATTTGTATTGTAGTCTACATCGAGTTATGCCTCTTTTTAACCCAACAAGTGGTGACCGTCCGATATCGGACGGTCTATCACTCTCAACAAGTTGTGACCGTCCGATATCGGACGGTCAAACATCACTGTGAAAATTTGATGTTATATCGTTATGGCTACGTTTTTCGTCAAAACTAATCGATACTATTTGAAAGTCGATTAAATTCTGAATCGATTGTTATCAGTATCGATAATACTATCCACATGACAACTAGATGGAGAGAAGAAGAATCCAATGTTTACGATTTCATTTCGCCATTTCTTTAGTTGGCGTCTGTCAGTAAACTGTTTGTTTACATTCTGGTTTGAAGTACTTTATGCAATGTTTTATTAGAATTGTTAGTGAAATAATTTAGAATTTATTACAATATATATAAATAATGTATGATTGATAAAATTATAATAAAAGGCTAAGAAATTTATGAATACACAATTTTATAACATGTTACCATAGAAACATCAATTTTCGGTAAAATACACTATTTTAAGTTTTATCATTATAAATTCCTATAATAAACCCTATAAACTGTACATTTTCTGAAAGTTTATAAAATTTGGAAAAACTTGTATATCTTGGAATTGTGAATTGACTAGTATGTATTACATTTCCAGGTAGGGTCCCTCCCCAAAAAATCTTTTTAATAAAACTTTTATTTTTATTTGATAAAAGGAAAAGTAAATAAGTGTTTATACTTATGTTATTTATTTTATATAAAAACACAGAATATTACAAGTAAAATTATATAAAATAATACTAAATCTAAGGATCAGAAGTATTTTTAATTGTTTTTAAAAAATATCCTTGCAAAACTAGGAAAATTGGGCTGCCAATAGAGGGTTTTTAGTTGCCAGTAGTTGGGTTAAAGGTCTTTCTTTGTACTATACAAGAGTCCAAACCTGAGGTCAAAAGCATGATACAGTCAGAAAATACAAAAAATTCAAAGAATTTAATGTAATATTATTAATTCTTCTTAGTTATTTGGCTATTTATTCAACAAAGTGAGGTCCCTGTTGAGTATGTTATCGATCGTTAACAATCGTAACTAGCGACTGTATTTTAAAAATAATTATGTTATTTAACAAAATTAAAAATAAAAAAGAAACCATATTAAAACCCTTTTAATGTATGTATTTAATGTATGTATTTTAAATTTAATTTTAGATTTAATGTATGTATGTTTACTCTAAAAATAGTTTATGAATATTATTATAATAATTTGTTACTTATTTGAAAAAAAAAAAAACAATTTCTCATATTCCGTCAGATAAATTATAGAATTACGCAGCATTCTTATAAGATAGTTATGAGGCTAATAACTATCTTAGCCTCATTCTTAAGTGTTAGTAATATGATATTAAATCATGTAAGAGGCTAATATCATATAAATATCCTGACTGGGTTATCCCTTCGTCCTCAGGTGTGGACTCTTGTTTTTTACAAACAAAGACCTTTAAAATGCGGCGTAACTCGAGCTAGGCTTTTATTCTAATTTTTAAGACTTCCTTCATGGACTATTACTTGGATGTTTGCCCAACCCTGTATATATAAATAATTTGGGTGTTTTTGCAATTTATTTTATTTTATTCATATTTATATGAATCAATTTAATATTCAGAAACTTACCAAGTTTGGTAGTTTTATGTATCGTTCTTATTATTTTTTGGGGGAAATTTTTAACTTCCGTCTTATAGTTTTTGTCACTAAAGGTCTCAGTGTAAAAAAGAGAGTTAACTGCACCTTTTTATAAACATTTGTGTGTTACAAATAACAAAATGTATTTCTATCAAAGTAATTTGATCAACAAATAGACAAACTAGACAAATTATTTTCAAACATCATAAATATATTATAGCCAATAAATAAATACTTCATAAATGATTACGTAAAACGTATATACAAATTATGTCTGTTTACGAGAATTTGTTATATAACTAAATTTAACTACATTTTATAACATTAAATTACTAATACTTTAATATAACGTTACTCATATTTGTGCATCTTACTATTTAAAACATAATTTATTTTTTAATTTTATGCCAGGTAATCTTATCCTTGAGTCCAACCATTGTTGAAGTCTATGAACAAATTTACTTTATACTTTATATACTTTATATTTATATTAACACGACCCAAAAGTTGTTCCCTATATACTTATGAAAAATAAAAATATGTGTGTCGAGTTAGTAAGTATTTTGCACCTGGTACGCAGGTAAGTTTTAAGAAGATACATACTTTGCTTTTCATCCAGACTTTCCTACATACTCACAGGGTTGACATTTCATTATGTAATATACATATTTATAAATAAGAACTGGTAATCCACCATATAGGCAAGCTTAATGATATTCTATGATATATATATATATATATATATATATATATATATATATATATATATATATATATATATATATACTGATAAGATTAAATCCCCCTTACTACAGAAAATGATATTGAGAACCTACTACTAACCCCATATTCAACCAAACTGGGGCAAATATGATATCTTTTAGCCTACAATTCATAAATAAGTATCACCAATGGTTTTGAGAGGAGGACTCTCACATTATCACCCAAGATTGTCAAGGAACATCGAGCGTGGCTGTTCCTTGGATGAGTAACCATCCAAGCGATCCTCCCCTTACACAAAGCCTTCTGCCCGATCAGTAACGGTGATACGGAAATCACCCTTATATCGTTGGTCTCCACGCTATATGCTAGAGAGGGAGACAAACAATGCTAGTAAAATAATCCTCTTTTATCAGCAACCCTTTAGGAGCTAAATATGCTTCCAACTATAAGTTTTCAAACTAAGATTATAGTCCATTTTCTGAATCTTCCGACTTGACTACACTACTGCAAGTGCTGGAACTTGGAAGTGTGAATATTAGCTATTAATTACCATAAAATTGCGTTAACACCTTGCATGATGGTTACATTTCAATTCTTAGTGTACACCTTTTCAGTTACCTGCTCATTTCAATTGAAGAAATTTTATGAAAATAAGATATCACTACCACATATTTTATTATTGTTTAAAATGTCTTATGAGTATGTAATCTTTATAATTATATAGTGCTATTGATTGCTGGATGAAATGTGTTTTTGATTACTCCAGGTGAAAGCTTCACTCAAACAGACAGCCAAAGTATAGTGTGTTAGTCTTCACTTAACTTTCATTGATCACACTAAAAAAATAAGGTTAAAGACATATTTCAAACAAACCATTCAGACAAAAAAAAGTGATAGATTTTCATTAAATCTGGATACGGTTAAGGTAGAGAGGAATATCAAAATGAAATATATCTATGCTAATGAATACAGCATTTCATTACCAAAATATAGATACACACGGACCCCTAAATATTCCTGTACAACGGATACGGACTGACAAATGATACTACCATACGCATATTCATAATGAGACAAAATCATAGCATTTTATATGTAACGTATTTGTTAAGTAATAGAATTGAATATCGTTGTTATAAGTACAACGTATTTATCCTAATAAGAACAGCTGTTTTTGTGTTTAATTCCATTCCCATGAAATAACCTTTACTTTGGTTTTTGCAAACACAAATAATTGTAAGAGAATCTTCAATACCAACTAAGATATATGTTTGTGAAAATGAAGACCATTAAGATTGTTTAATAAGTCATTGGAGGTAGTATTAATTTTATTTTGGTTTAAAACATTTATATCCAAAAGGAATAAATACAAATTCATTGTTTAAAGTCCTAGTCCAGCTGGATAATTAATAAAAAATGATTGCCAGTAGAACAACGAAAAATTATGAATAAAAATCATAAAATTAAAAAATCAACAAAATGACAACAAAATCAACCTGTGAACAGTAAAACTATCATCTCAATCAGTATATAAAGTAATATTTTTTTAGATCTAAAATAGATAATCAGATACTTAATGCCGATTATTGCGTCAGTTATTTTTATTAGTATTTTTATACTAACCTTACTCTCTTTAAAGACAATTTTAAAACTATTTGAATTTAAATAGGATTGTATACAAAATTACTTATTCAACCAATTTTGCCAGTGCAGCAATTTTCCTTGTCTCAGGAAATCTAATCTCAGGAGCTTCCTTCTTTTAATTTTCTGGAATAAACTGTGTTACCTATGCTAATGCTGATAGCCCAGATTGCACTAAGGGAACTAACTACCTTCACGAGAGAACTTTTATTACTATCTAGATACCTGAATAGTATTCTTCGGAATATATTTAAAGCAGTGATAACTATGCTTTACTTTTAGAGTTTTAAATTCTATTGTTGTAAATTAAATTAAATTGTTACACTTATTTAGTTTTCTTATTGTAGTATGCTGCTACTAATGAGTTATGTTTTCTAGTTAAATGCCAGTTTTGATTAAATTCAAGTCTGTGCTAGTAAAACCTTTAGCAATAATTTAACTAGGTATGTTAAACGACTTAACGTTAAATTACTTTCTCATTGTAATGTATACTGTTTTACAATGAGTATAACTTGTAAAACACTCACACAAAACTTTCAGCGATTCGTTTTTCCTTATCACCCAATTACGATAGTTATGCTTGTCGCCGCTGAACTATGACTGGCCTTCAATTGAGTTACTTTTGCTCTTCTTTACTGTTTAACAAAGAGTAGTAATCTTAATAGTAGTTAACTTACTGGATAATACACGAACCAAAATTTGAGTTTTAACATAAATACTGCTCATATATTGCATAATGTCTGTATCACTAGGTTTGAGAGCATTTTAAAAGAAGGGACCGTTTTTGGGGAGTTTAAATTTAAAAAATTAAATTTTAAAAACACATATTCTCTTAAGCCACAGAAAAACGTCATTGGTTATCTACAGTTATTGACGATTTTATCATGTTTTTTTTAACCTTCGAGTTATACTTTATTATCGTCAAATAGTTCTTGTTAATTACTGTTTTATTAAAATGTTTTATTTTAAATACAATTAATTATTTATATATAATTTTTGTTTGAATTTTCATATTCTATAAATTATTCTACTCTTTATACTTCTGAGTTAAGCTGTAAATTAGTAGCATATACTTTTTAAATTCAACTAGTTATGATTTTCTTAAAATTTTCCTAAAAATGCTATATATTTTGATTTTGCTAATGAGAGAACTGCATTATTTTTTTTCAAATCATTTATTCCTGACCTTATTTCATACATTTTCTTTATTGAATATGCTGAAATCGATACTATTATTGATATACACCCTAAGTTAAAAAAAGTTGGAATCACAACAAAATATATATGGGAGTAGCTAGAGTTCATGCTTCTTTTACGCCCTATATTAGTTCGTTTAAAGTACAGTATTGTCAGTGAATAGTGCGTAAAAACTACGATTAACTGCTGTAGAGTACATTTTCTAACAACTGACAGTGGTTAGGTTAAGTTGGGTTAAGTTAGGTTTGGTAAGGATAGTTTAGTTACGTGTGCTTAAGTAAATTTTGTTGTGTCAGGTTAGATCAGGTTACGAAATGCTAATGCTGCGTGTAACATATAAAGATATATAAATACCACTGTGGAATACATGCTACTAATGAAATATACATAGGTCATGTATTATCAGGGTGAATTGATTCTACACAGCCTTATGAATATTTGCAGGACAGACCATAATGTGATTTAAACCCACAATTAGTGCCCACTTTGAACCCGGTTGTTCTTAATGGACTGCTGATGTCATACCGACTAATGTCAATCACCAAATTGATTCACTTCGCTTCATTATTAGCCTCGGAAACCATTATACGAGTACATATCGTCAGAATTTCAAAGCCAGCCACCAAACTGAAAAATCCTAATTTAGACCAATATACAATATCCAAATAAAATAAAATCTAAAGTACCAAGTACTAGTGCCTTAATGTTTAAATATTGATCTCTGGTCACTGAGATAAATCCAGGTGCCATAACCATTGAACACCTTCTTCTCTGAAGACTAGAATCCCAGCTAGAACGAGCTAATCTCAAATGGACAAACATTAACTATGTGATCCATAGTTTGAACTTTGACACCACTATCACAAGATTATTATTTGCCATTCCCCACCCACTTAAATCTCCAGTATTTGCGTCGTCCTACACTGGTGACTCAACACAGTCCATTCCTCACGAGGAAGGTTCATTCTACCGATGACAGTTATAAGGGTCTGATAACAGAAATTTGTTTCGACATTCAAACATACCCCAAGTTACGCCCAGTTGGTTTTTAACAAACATTCGTTTGAAAATAACTGAGGAGCTAGTAAAGATGCTATATTCTTCATATAACTGCTAATATAAGGGCAGTTTTGTTTAATTTTTCAAAAACTGACTCACTTTACTGTACTTTCTAAAAAATTAAAACTTATGTAAACTATGAAAAATGATTCTCTTTACGTTGTACTTTACTGGATATATTATGATCATGTCGATAATTAATTTTCATTACATAAGTGGTATGTCAATAGTATAAGTTAAAATAATCTGTAGGTTGTTTCTTTGGCTAAAACTGTGATGTGTGCCCTGTATCGATAAAATTTCCAAGTATAGTAATAAATAATTAATAATGTTAATTTATCAACTAACAAATGTATTTTAGCAAATAATAATCTAACCTATATTTTTATTTATTGTATTTAAAAGCCATAGATGTGATGTTAAAATGTCCATAAAATTTTTAAGTAATTTATTTTGAAAATATATCTACTAGATTGTGGTAATTATACATGTTTGACCAGTTGAGATATATATTATTTTGTAAATATATAGTATTAAGAACCATTTATTTTAAATTCTTTTCACTGAAAAATGTTTAATGTGCTAACGTTGGCAGTCTTGATTTCCCCAAAGAGTCTCTAACGACTTGCAAGGGAGTCATTTTCTAGGTATTAGGATACTCAAAAGTCTTTAGAAGACATTTAACTGGCAATAAGAATCACTGCTTTATTTTGATAAAGAAATATAAACTAAATGTTTATGACATTTAAATTGTAATATATTTTAAAATAATATACAGTAACAGGTTTTTTTATTGAATATAATTATAACGTTATGGTAGATAAAAAAATGTTTGTATATATTATTATTTCAATTTTCCTATATTATTATTCACAGTTTTTTTCACCTTTTTATAATGAAAATTAGTCGTATTGGACTTAATGATGTACAATTTTCTGAAAGTATACCAATACTTAACTATCTTATTAAGACCATAATTAAGTTAAATAGTAGAACAGTAAATTGAACATAACCTATTATCTTTTGTGAGTAGATAGATAACAAATATAGAAAATGCTTGTTTTAGTTTGTCAAAATTACCTACTAACAAATAATTTTAATTTACTTAAATCCTATTTACTATGACAAGATCATTACATTTTTAAAATCCTCCTCTCAAGAGAATACTACTGGATATAAAATAAAAGCTGCATTCTAAAATAATAATTTTCAACAGTAAAATTCCCAAGCCACCAGAGGAGGACATAAACTAAACAACAATAAAAAATTCTCTTGAGTAATGTCCCGTCATAATAAACAGTACTTGTTCGACAAACTCTTGTTAATAAAGGTTATGTTTGATCCTTTTTTTAATAATAAAAAAGAAGTTTAAGGAACTCAAATACTATATATGTTATCTAGGAACAGATTTTCTCAGCTTATATAAAGTTAATATTGTTCTAAATAAATTTCCAAATAAATGATATACCAAATAAATAATTTGACTCAATGTTTTTGGTACTTATAAGTTACATGTATTTCACCAAAGTTTAGAGCTCTGCAACGTTTATATCTTCATAGTTATTCTATTAAAACATTTATTAGGTATAACTTTTTCTAGTATTTGTATATCTAGTATTCATATTCATGTGTACATATAACTATTAATCCATAGTAAATTGCTTATCATATATTACTTCATTTTACAACTTCACAAAGCACTAATACTCATACAGTATACTGTTTTGGTACTGGCATTAATAATAACACGTCATGATACACCACAAAGTGCAAGGCTATATTTAGACAGGTGTCATATAGTTTACAATAGCTGTTTTGTATGACAAAGAAAAAAAACATAGTTGCATATTATTCAGCCTATATACACGTTACCACAAGGCATTAGTGTTTGCTTTTTGATATGGAGAAAATTATGATATTTATATATTTTTAATCCAGATTACATCTTGACTGCTAAGCGATCACCATTTTAACTCTCTGGATATAAAATTATTTAATCACAACTGATTGGTTAAAATCTAGTATAAAATCAAAATCTTCAATGTAAATTTTGATACTGGTATTTAATACTATGTTTATAGAAAATAAATCATAAACTTGTACTGAAATAACAATATTTTATGTATACATTGAAAAAAAAATCAGTTTCTTTACAATCCATCTACTTAACTAATTTTTTTTTTTAATTTTAAAACTTTGTTCCCCCTCTGAATATAAACCCTCTATAGATACGACCAATAAGGGCTGATAGCTGCCTCATAGCCCACACCTGTAGTCTCGGGTGCCCCGGCCACTTTATGAAACTACTTCACCGATATTACAAGTACATATTTTTAACCTTTGTTTTCGTTAGTTTCTTTTCATTACAATATATTGCTATATGTTTAAAGAGGTAAATATTTTAAAAATTATTTAAAGTGTTCATTAAATATCAAAAACTATTTTTAAATCAGTGAATATTTTACTAAACAGATTATCAAAAAGTTGGTTGAAACCCTTTTTATTTTGTAAATTAGTTGTAGTATAAATATTTTATCGGATTATTACTAGAATAAATTTAATTTTTTTAAATGTGACACTTAGATTAACACATTGAATATGTTTAATGGAACTAACTCGATATTTGTTTATTATAAAATACTTACTAAAGAAAAACACTATTATATTTATTTAAAGATGGATTTTTTGTGTTGTAGAAAGTTATTTGTTTTACTGTATAAGTTACCGTAAGATGGCATTACTGCACTCTCTAGCTTAAATATGCTAGGTTAGTTTTGCTCTTAGCCTAAATATACTAAGAGTATAATATTATAAAACCAACAGATGTGGAATAAAACATACAAGTAAAAGAATTGTTTTGAATAAAAACAAAATAAACATAATATTCTGTAATCAGACATCTTATATGTATATTTGTTCATTTTCTTACAGTAAACTTGCTGAGTGTCAGTGAAGGTCAGATTTAACAATAAACATAGCTAATGGCTGGCGGTATTTTAAAGTGTAGCTTTCAGTTATAAGTTTTATAGGTAATCTGTTTTAGCTGATAAACATCTGCATTAACAATCTATTTTATTTCTTGTCTATCCGGCCTTACGTATCTGAGGAATTCCACCTTTACTGGTTATTTGAATGAAATTGCTTTTTATCACTATAAAGTGATACTTCTGAAAAGTATTTAAAAATGTCAATATTAGTAAGGACTATTACTTAAACAGCCAATTTAATTGGAATTATAATTACTCTAATTATTGCATTAATAAATTAGAAAGTTACAAACACTTTTTTAATAAGTATTTTTAGTTCCTATACATGAAACTTGCTAAAAATAAGAATTCATTAGACATACTGATTGAGACTTAGTTTGCTTATTGTAGTTTGTATTCATGCGTTTTTAATAAAAACCATAAAAAGTAAGATTTCTTGGCATAAGGTTATGTAATAGTTAGAAGAAAAGAAGTATCTTACTGCGTCACACTAGTGGCACAGTGCTGTAGTCCGGTCACTTGGGGAAAAAGTGCTGAGGAGATTCAAGGCGATAGGTTCTATACACAGTTCTCTAAATATCGACGTTGTGTGCTGTCAATTGTTACCATCAGTGTCCACACCCGAGAACATGTTAGATAGAATCCAAGATCCGGATAGTGATTAAGGAAGAGAACTGGGTGTGATGTTTGTCAATTTGCTGAAAATTAGACACAATAATATATGGCTAGGACTCCACATAAAGTTGTAGAGCCCTTCGATGTACTGAATATTGGGCACAAATAGATCTTTCTAAGGACCAGTCGACCTTAGTTAGTACCAATGACTACACTCACCGCACTCATATTCACCCATATCCCTACGATCGGTGTCTTAGTATTGAATAATATAAGTAATAATGAACAAATATAATTATCTGTATGTGTAAATAATCCAATAGATTACGTAGAATGTTTCGAAGGTAAAAGACTAATTGAGTTGTCCATGGTATACCAGGGAATTCTTTGATTTACTCAACAATTAAAGTACGTAACAAACAGCTTATAATAACTTGCACTCCCAAAAAAAGCAACCAAGAGCAAATATTTACTCAAACTCTTAATAAATTACTGTGAATTACAATAATTATGATCTATAATATTAAAACAATGCTCATGAAATCAGCTTATTATTATTAGGTTCATTTTATAAATTATTAGAAACTTGTATTTTAGTTTATTTAGTAATTATTTATATATTTTCTGACTGTGTAAACAACCGTAGTCAAGTATAATTTTTAACTGTACCTCTAAGAACTTTTAACTTACATATCAGTACTGGGCTTATATTATATACTATGAATTTTACAGTTACTAAAGCTTGATTCAGTTAACCAGCATAGAAAAATCTGGATCAAAATTTGATTAACTTTCCGGTGTCATGTTCAGGAATCAAAGAATATCTAGCATTAATAAATTGTAATTTTCTAATTAAAAATAGTCATTACATAGTCATTAAACACTTAGTGTCGTGGTTTATAAATAACTATTAATAAACAATTAAAATTGCGTACAGGAGAAACGGGAAGCCATCACAATAATTAGACAATGTACAGCTTTATTATTATAAAAATAATACTTATTCGTATACAAAGACTAGAAAAAGATAGATTAAATTATTAACCACGCCAAAAACATTTCTTTTTTATATGAGTAGAATAATACTATTCATTTGAAAATCGTAGTTTTGATAATTTTCATGAATTAAGTAAAGTATAAATTCCTAATTTTATAAACATATTTAAAACGTAAAACTGCCAAATTAACAATATCGAAGCTTTAAGAAATTCATATATTGTTTAATGTATTAATGTATATTTGTAGGGACAGTACTAAATTCATGTACATTGTCTTATATACGTTCAATTTCCTTTTATAGATGATAACCAAGTAAGTCAAAGTCAGTAAACAATGGTAGTTAGGGTCCAGGGTAGTTAGGGTAACGTGGGGGATAATTATAACATTTGCATACATTTCTGATAAACGTTTAATTTAAGAACCATTAACATAGCTTTTCGACTTTCCAAACGATAAGATACATTGTTGATGTGATAGATCAAATCTAGAAAATAACTATGTGCGATATAATAGTAAAGATCCATACCATGAGTATTTATTTCTGTAATTTCATTTATTTCTGTAATTATTTCTGTAACTTCATTTATATATCTATCAGTGCAAGTTAATAGTCAAGCCATTTTCTGATCAGGCGTTGGCACAGGTCGTAAAACTAATTTAGTATTAACTACTAAACGATTAAAAAAAGGCTATTGAATTGACATATTTTAGTTTTTATCGTTTAAAAATGTTTAACAAAAAAGCTACATTCGCAGTTCAATCAATCAGTACGAAATAATTTATTTGTTGAACGAAAGCCTCGCTGACATGAACAAAGAAAAACAAAAGCCATTGGGTTTGATAACTCTCAGAACAATGCACATTTTTTACGTCAATGTATCAATGTATGTTCCCATATTGTACCTTATCCAGAAGCATTTGGCAAATCGGACATGTTTTCTCAATTATTCATAAATATATGCATACCCAAGCTATAGGTTGCATAAAGAAACAATCTGATTTTTAAATAATCATTAATTAATTAATTATGTCTAGATTAAAACAAATTTTGCTCATCAAGTGTTTGAAAATTATTATGCTATAAATGTAATACCATAAAATAGCTATCGCTGGATATTATTTAGTTTTATAAAAATTAAATATTGTGTATAAGATAACCGTAAAAAAATATAATTGTGTTAATATTACATAATCCTAATGAAGAAACATTCTAATTTCAAGTGTTACGGAAAGGGTTTAAATAGTATTCATAGTTAAATTTATTAAATTTAAATTACAAAATATCTAATTAGAAAAACACAATTAAGTTAATGATACACTAACTATTATTGCTAATAAAACGCAACCACTTACTTAACTGAAATAAGACGCTAGTTCCAATAAAACTTAACACTTTTACAATTATATATATTTTTTGTAAACAAAATTTAAACTATTATGTTTGACTATTACTTGGTTTTATTTGTTAACAGAAGTAACTTACATAATGACAGTTGCAGAATATTTATGAAACGACGTTGTAATTTCTATTACATAAGGGGTCTTGTAATTTGAAAAATGTATTACGAAATATATTATGAATACAATTCTGGTAAACAATTAACAGATGGGACTTATTTTATTGATATGGAACATAATTAGTCATAAACAATAGTAATATTTTATATGTTCAATTTTTTGCAGTATTAAATTATATTCATAACAACCTTGTGTCCTTGAAATATTGTTGTGTCCATATAAATAATCTAATATAATAAATTAGCTGATATTGCCCTAAACAATATAATTGTTTTGTAATATATATTGACCTATTCGGAAAATAAACATCATAGTTAAGGGATTAGAGAATCTAACTAAAAGATTTCATATTAGCTAATATTGCCCTAAACAATATAATTGTCTTTTAATAAAGTATATTTAGTTGACCTATTCGGAAAATAAACATCATAATGAAGGGCTTATAGCATGTACATGGTAAGATTAAAATCTTATAAAACTTAAACAGCAATTATTTTATAAATGTAACATACAAAAAGTCAGCATACTTTAATATGAGTAGTGATTATACTGATTTATAAAAAAGGAAAATTTGTTCAAATGCTGTTTGGACCACATTATTATCTTATTCATTGTGTTTAAAATCTATTAGATGACAGTTTACTCAATTAAAACTTCATCATAAAATATTTCCCCCAAATTCCATACCAATATTGTACTATTGTTTTCCTAACTGTAGTAAGGAAACGATAAGTGAGGTCTGTAAGGTGCTATGTTTTACCTCATAATAATCATCCTCTACGCAATAAAGTTTAATGCCACCTAATTAAAGGAGAGCTCCTTATTGTGAGGTGTTCTAGCAATTTCACGTCTTTGGGTCTGAGAAGGATTATAAAAGTAATATTGAAGCCCTGTTACGTTGCACTCAGAGCAAAACATAATCTTTTTAAATTGAAATCTGTAAGAAAGTTGATCAATTTATTGTACATATAGTACAATAAATTGATGCACAGTAATTAAAACAAGACGTTTCAAATATCAAACATACCACTTTGCTATGTTTAGTTGAAGATAACCCACTTTACATATATTATATTTTAAAGGTCAGATGAATAAATTTATATTGTAAAGTAAATTCAAGGGCAAGACCTAAACTAGCTTATTTAGGGTCAATATTTTGATTATAAATATTGTATTTTTTATTTTATAGCTATACAGTAAATTAATTCAAGAGTATTATATTATTAGAATAACAACTTTATTTTTTATGTCTCTAGTAGAACTATAATGTATAAAAGCAACTATTAAAGATACAAAATGTTTAAAACCTATTTTGATAACATATAATGTAGATTTACTAAAAGAAAAAAGAATTGGGGATAAAGTAAAATGTTCAAAACTCAATAATACGTAAATTCATTTAACATTTAAAACAACGGACTACATTTACTATTTTAAAGCCACGAAAAACTTTTAGAGACTTTTACAAATGAGTTTAAAATATGGTATGTATACATTTATATATAAATGAATAATATCGTTTTAAGTGATTATGAAACACGTTCAGGAAAAATAAACTTATTAGCTCTATTCCATTATTGATAGTAAAACACTTGTATGCCATTTCCCATTAATATAAAAATTAATTTGATGGAACTAAGGGTTAACATGTGTGAAATGATTTTATTTTCTGTTAATAGTTTTTTAACAGTCGAAACATATGTTAATATGAATGAGGTTTATAATACCTTTTATAAAATTATATAGATTTTCATTTACAACACCAATTTAGAGTATTAATCATTGAAATCGTAGATATTCTAAAAATGTTTACAATTTGAAAGTTAAAAGTCTGTAGATATTAATGTATTTTAAATATAATTTAAATTGTCCAGGCTGTGAATAGTGATATATTTCGACTTCTTTGGTTCATATATTTAGCCATTAAACTCCCGGTAAGGTTTGCGAGTGGGTGGTAGCCCAAAAGCTAATTTCCAAGCGGAAATAAGACGAATCGTACAGCTCGACTGATTTGCAGTTTAATACGCTAAGCAAGATAAAACTGATTTTATTTTTATTCTTGTACAAATCAATTGGCTTTTATTTAGTTTAAGATAAGAATTGAATTAATGCATTCAATGTAGCCACAAAAAAGAATTCACATTATTTGAAATAAAGGTAAATAATTTGTATTATTATAATTACTGATAAACAGCTTATTGAATTGTGCTTTTGTTATTAATAAAATTAGGTTGTGTAAATTCCTTTGGCTATTATTTACATACAATGATGACAGCTAACCTAACCTAACCTAAACGCTTCCACAACTTTAACCATAAAAAAACCATAAAAAAACTGTTTCATAATTTCATTTGTGAAAGTGATATCTTGCACATGATCATTGTTACAAAGAACATACTTTTTGACACCATTAACGACATTTCATATTTTCAGGAGGACGGCCCATGAGGAGTTGAACAAACATTGTCAACGTAAGCCTAGGTCGAGTTTGGTATCAAATGAAAGGTCTATTCAAGAGAAATTAATTGCTGCAAACTGGTCTTCGAAAGGTATATCCTTTCCAGAGTAGCCATTAAATAAGCAAGATTGGAATGATGTATGCTACTGTATTTGAAGATCCAAATCCAGCATTTGATAAATTCCTTTCAATTTTAAATAATCACATAAGTTGCAGTATTATGATGATAATGACCCACTCGCCCACCCTTACACGTACAGTACTAATAAACCACCCACCCACCCTTACACGTACAGTAGGCCCTACTAATTACCCACTAGCCCACCCTTACACGTACAGTACTAATGACCCACTCGCCCACCCTTACACTACAGTACTAATGACCCACTCGCCCACCCTTACACGTACAGTACTAATTACCCACTCGCCCACCCTTACACGTACAGTACTAATGACCCACCCGCCCACCCTTACACGTACAGTACTAATGACCCACTCGCCCACCCTTACACGTACAGTACTAATTACACACCCACCCACCCTTGCACGTACAGTACTAATGACCCACTCGCCCACCCTTAAACGTACAGTACTAATGACCCACCCGCCCACTCTTACACGTACAGTGCTAATGACCCACTCGCCCACCCTTAAACGTACAGTACTAATGATCCACTCGCCCACCCTTACCCTACAGTATTAATGACCCACTCGCCCACCCTTACACGTGCAGTACCAATGACCCACTCGCCCACCCTTACACGTACAGTACTAATGACCCACTCGCCCACCCTTACACGTACAGTACTAATGACCCACTCGCCCACCCTTACACGTACAGTACTAATGACCCCCCCGCCCACCCATACACGTACAGTGCTAATCTAGTTACTGCAAAGTCTAGTTTTATAGTAAGACGTTTTGATAATCTATATATCTATTATTAAATCTATAATTAAGTGTTCACAAACTACAACTTAAATTATGGTCAGTAAGGTTTTATAGCTCATTAAACGTTATATTGAGAAGCCTAGTACAATATACAATTTTTAATTTGACTGCCAGTATAACAATTTATTATAGTGTAAAGAACATTTTAATGTTGAATATTAACAAAATTGGTTATAAAATCCTTACATTATTGTTACTATTACATCCATGGAGACTAAGTTTTCCTGAATTTCCTATTAGAATTGTATGTAAATAGTATACAATTAACTTTTATTGTCTCTTTATCAAAGATGCTACCTACAATCAGATCACTTTATAGTTTCTGTAACACAATTGATTTACATTTAAACGTAAACGGTCTTCTGGATTAAATACTTTAAATGGATTAAAAACATTTTTTCTTAACGTTAAATGTAACATTTCTCTTTAAGGTTTAGTTAAGCTAGTCAAACCTTAAATTAAACCTAAATAAATACTGTACAGATCATGAACATTAAATAATTTAATATATATGTAATAGATAATCCTCTTTTAAAAGATTCTTATTTTTAGAATCTGATAGCAAAGTAAAACAGATTTATGTATAAAAATTATTACAATACTTTGATAATAATTAATTTTGAGCAGTATTATTTAAAAGTCATACCTAAAAGTAAGAAACAGAAATAAAAAATCTGAAACGTTTTTATTTTATCAGGTAAAGTTAGAGCTAAGAATTTGGCTCTATATATTTAACCGGGGGGGGGGGGGAGGGGGGACTTCCGAACCACCACCAGTGATCGGGCAGGTGAGCTGCTTGCAAGGACGGGACCTTCACCGTCACCCATCCAAGAAGCAGCCACGTTCGATTCAAAGTTTACAGTACCAATTTAGTAGAACAACAAATAATACTTAAGCAACAAACTTTTGAGGAAATAACTAAAGTGATAATAGAAAATCACAAACTGTGCACGATATGGAGAAGCAATGCTCGCTACCCTCTTATCGTTATGGTTCTTAAGGGCTGACGTGACCAGTGTGGAAAATCGCAAGAGGTTGACAGCTTGTTGTCCTCCCTTGTGTAATCTTTTACTTGTTTATGTATACCATTCGTTTTAGATGTCTCACTAGATTATTATATACAGTATAATACGTCTATGAATTAAATTCTAAAAATTTACTTTAATACAAGAATTAATAAGTCCATTATTATCATAATAAAACCTTGTTTTACTCTCATATATTTATTTTTGAATCTTACTTCCACAATAACATTTTCAGTTTTACCATTACCATAGTTTTTATACAAACTATAAATTAAAATAAATGAAAACTTGTTGCTAATTTCAAATTATAGTTTTTATAGGTCATTATAAAGTTAAAATACGAAGCCTAGTGTAATACAAATTTTTTAGTTTGACAGAATGTATATCAATTTATTACAATTTGAAGACAAATTTTAACTTGATTATTAACTATATCGGTTATTAAATCATTATTATTGTTATTATTACATACATAGAAACGACGTTTCTCCGAATTCCCCAGTAATTCATAGATGACATTCAGGTTATCAATTATCATTTCAGTTGATTTACAGTGATTATGGGAACTAATTATCCGGTGAGATGGACACATTAATAAATCATGGTATTTCGGATTGCCCAGCCATACCAAATACTGTTCTTGATCAACATATATATGTATTATCTGACCATTATACATCAATACACGCATGTAGGGTGAGCCTATTGTTTATTTTTACGTTCACTTAGGTAATAAATGTAAATAGAAAAATATTATAAAATTATGTATTTGAGAATATAAATAATATGTAAAAATTGTGTTATGTGTATTAGTGAGTATGTAATATTCAAAATATAAAGGTACACTTTGGATCGATAATTTGCTACAATGTTCAAGTTAAATATACATTTGAATATATATTCCTTAGTAAGAAGACAGGACAATATACATTGGTTTCCTATAATATTATAATGCATAATTTCTGGGGAATAATAACTACTATACTGCTTGTAGCTTTTATTTGTTTCTTATTATGAGAAAACTTTCAACATACAATTTTTCTATTTATATACACAACCATTCTTTTGAGAACTCATACCTAAAAGTTACATTTTCTTTAAAAACTAGAATGAACAGTGTCTTTTAATTCAAACTGTTCTATAAAGAAACTAGTCTAGTATTTACTTAGTCTCTTGTATATTAGATTTTTATAGTTTACATATATAATTTTCCAACACAATGTACAGTATTATTTTATGTTCAAATGTCAGCAATATGGTATATTGTTCTGCCACTATCCATAACTACATAAAGTTTGATTGACCCATAAAGCTTGCTGTCACAAAGTCACATGATGCAATCTGATGGACACCAATTCCCCTTAGTGTCGTGCAATACGTCCTGGAAATGACTTGGTACATATGTAAAATAATAGCTTGTCATTCCCACCTATTATCTATTCCAAAGTGTGCACTGTTACTATAATAACATATAGTTATGAGGACTATATACACTAATGGTATAATCTATAATAGGCTAAGTAATTAGTTTTATTACAATCAAACAGTTATGTCATATTAGTTGAATCAATTTATTGGTTTTTTTCATACTATTGTTTTTTATTACTTTCCAAAATCTTTATAAAATACAATAGATGTTCCTACTATGGCTTCCAATTGATTCTATCTCTTGTTCTGAGACAAAATATTATGTATAATATGGTTGTTGCATTAAGTTAATATAATTTAAGTAGTTTTGGATTTAATTAAGTTATTTTAGTCATTATTATTAATTATTGAGGGATTAAAACCATAGAATGTTTAGTAAAAGTCTGAAACTAAATAAGATACTGCAGAAGAATTTTATAGCCCAAATAAAATATGATTATAACATTCACAAGTTTTTTCATAATTTTATACTAGGTTATAGAACTGGAGAAGGAATAGACATATTTTACTGTATTCAGTGATGTGTTAGTATATATTTTTATTGCTGATATCCCAACAATTTTCAAACAATCTATAACATGCAAAATATTTAAATTGCTGATAAAATTACTCGGTTGATGGCTTAGGTAAAGTGACATTACTTTTAGGTAAAAAGATTTATTTATTAAATAATCTACTTTTAAACTGTATTCTTTTAAAAAAAATAAGAACTATGTAAGGATTTATGTTTCAACATGCACTACTTTATAATTAATCTTATAATGCTATTTAAGTGCAATATTTATATAACACTAAGTGTCCTGATATTTGCTACAGTCATGAAATAATAAAACAAAGAAACATTAAAAGATTAAATAATGGCAATAAATTATTTAATTCCTATTTTATCTAATTAATTCGATTTAATTCCCAGGCTAGAAACAGGGGAATTTATGACTGTAAACAAATTCAATGGAATAACTGGGGACGTGTTTAAATATAAGTAAAATATTTATTTTGGATATCTATTTGTAGGTTAAATTTATTGAATAGTTACATTCAGTTTTGATTGCCATTTATCTGAACATTTAAATTATTGTATTTAATATTGTTTTTTGGATTGTAAAATACCATAAAATTAATCACTAAACGACTTTAATATGGGGAATCACACAATGTACATATATCTATTAAACTAGAAGTATTTGCTATCCGTTTTAACTAAATTGTATACTTATTGGGCCACTTATTATATACAACGTGTAAAGTTAAGTAATACTAGTATGGACGTAAATTTGCCATGCATAAAAAGAAAATGCTTATTTGTAAATCCTATAGATTTTTATGTAAGAATATGCTAGATAAACTGTAAATGTGTATCATGTATTCATAAAGTCATTATGATCTTACATAGGCATAGTTTAATGAGTGAAATGCTGGAATATAGTGCAGACTATTATTTTTTTAACAGTAATTTTCACCCTTACCAGCACAGACATAGACAGTGCGGTGTAACAGTACGCATTGCACTAATACTACTAAGCACAGTTAATCAAGAGGCTGTCACGTCCACAGGTCTGTTAGTTAGCTGATCTACGTGCTATCAAAGTGGGATGATTGGGTATTACGAGATCACACAGGGGTTTATGTACCCTCTTTAATAACGTCACACGATACGTCTGTGCTCAGTCTTCCTTCATATTATCTACACAACTCCTGACATTTTATATATAACAAAAGTACAGTTTATATTCAAAATATGTTTAAATTATATAAAACCATCCAATTTTTACTGTGAAATATATGAGTGTTGTTTTCGAAATGGTTTCAAAATTAAAACACAACTGATGATTTAAGAAATAGTTAATTATTAATTTACCCCCCCCCTTAAAATCAATCAGCGTATTGTTTTTTCATTACAATATCGACGATATTGTTATTCTTATAGAAATACATTGCATATGTATTTAAAAAGCGCACAACATGCTTTATCTTTGCTTTTTCTCCAATGCTACTTCTTCCATTTTCAAACCAGTTGAAACATATTTAATTATTTATCTTACTTTCCAGCTAATTGTTCTAAGCTAAATTATGCAGCTCAGGGATCCGAGTGTGGGAGGGGATGTTTCACTTTTTTTTCTTTCTTTTTCAGTCAGTATGTGTGGTGGGATTGTAATTATTTCCCCAATTTTCGTTCGGGGCTGGAAAAACATTTTATTCTATTTGAAGCACCTTTATAAATTGTTCTATACCTAGTGGTTTTTGAATGTTTTTGATTGATTTTTTGGTTTTTTTTAACAGTTATGAATAAAACAAAAAAATTCCAATAGACACAAGAAAACAACCAACCGACCACAGTCCACAAAAATCTCTTTCTAGAAACTACTTATTTGTTAAGTGCATATATATATATATTGTTTTGGGTAGCTTTGAAAAACAAAATCACTTTTGATACTTGACTGAATTTGATTCTTGGGCGCTTAGGAAGTTAATGTTTATTGGGAGGAACACAAGTTGTCAAATCTTTTAGATTGTGTTATTTTAAATTTGACATTTTAAAACGTTATGTGTTGTATTATTTATTGACATCCTTAAACACAATGTTTCATTTTTTAATTTTTAATTTTTTATCTTTGGGTTAATTATTAACGTTCTTGCTCTGATTGGGAAAACATTTTTTTAATATGGTAATTTGGTGCAAAATAAAAAAATATATACTTAGTGTAGTCTTTTTAAGCCCTGTGTAAATGAGACTACCGATTAGCTATTACAGCTTTAAAGGCTGTCATAGATTCTCATTGGTATTGTATAATATTTGCGTAGTTAGTAAGATTTACAATGTCCGAGGAGGTTAACCGAAATTAGATTAGTTTTAGTTTTTAATTTAAATCTAATGTAGCATGGGGAAGTTGTGCTAACACACATGTAAGTATGTACTAAACTATAATCAAAGTTAGGTTATTAAATTATAAAAAAGCAAACAATGATTTTATATCAATAAAAATTTTGTTCAGTTATCTAGTACAATTACTTTAAAAATAAATAAGACTACTTGATCTTATAACTTAGGGTTAAGTGGCCGGTGTCATAACTAGAATCTATATTTTCCAGTGACAACCGCGTCAAGGTGCTACATGCATTACTTACAAAATAACCAGACGTTTCGCCCATACTGTGATGTGGCATACTCAATGGTATCTCTGAGACTGAAACGGCAAATGACCTTCCAGCTTTTATAAAAAACAGGTGATGGAGTGGGGACTGGTTTGGCAGGTACGCTGGAGAGGGGTGGAGGCAGGACCACGTGACCTACGGCTATTGGCCGAAGAAAATCAACATGGCTGACTGCCATTTTATTTTATTTTAATTTACTTGAAATGAGTTCCCACGTCTTCGGAAGCCGTATACTTTCATCCTTATTAAAATTATTTCTTATTTTGTGTATTTCTATAGCTTCCCTTACGATTAACGAGTAGTAATGCGGGATGTTGGCAAGGTCTTTTTGATCAAATAACATTCCATGATTAGTTTTTGCCCTATGTTCCACAACTGCAGACTTTTCCGTATCTTTATTCTTAGTATGCCTTACATGTCCTTTAATCCTTGTGGAAATTAACCTCTTGGTTTCCCTATATGGCATTTTATCTTTTACTGGTCTCCGAAAATTCTTCAATTTATTTGGTGGCTTGTAAATGGTTTTATATTTTCTGTATTTAATATTCTGCCAATATTTTCCATTGTTCCCTTTTATGTAAGGTAGATATGCCTTTTTGGGGGATATTCTTAACTTGTCTTGTACTCATCCTATTTCATTGTTGTTTCCTCTTTAGCTGTTTTCCAATAGCTGATTTCTCTACCTGAATACCCATTCTGTTTTAACATTGACTGTAATATTTTCCTTTCTTTCTTCCAACTATTTGGGTCCGAAATATGAATAGCTCGATTCACCAAAGTGTTTAAAACTGCATTGTGCTGCTTTAAATGCGGCTGTCACCGCAAAATATATATTCTAGTTAAAGACTACTTGAGGTTATTTCTAGTTGAGATATTTGTCAGTAAATGTTTACAGTATGTTAGACCGCATAGTTCGCAAATTATATGTATACAGTGTGGTATCTCTATATTTAATTTTTATATAAATTCTTTTCAGTCGTTCTGGATTGTGCAATGTTTTAGAATTTTCGATTTTTATATTATATTTTAACATTATGCTATCGTTTATAATATTAAACAATACACTACTACGATTTATTTTTTATTAATTTTATGGTTACGATTAATTGAATATTATTTATTGGTATCTCTATTTATACATTTTAGTAAACAAATCACGATTAATTCTTCAAAATTTTACAAATCTACTTGGTGGAAGTACTCTGAGCAACAAATCTGTATTTAAAATGGTGTATAAATAAAATTAGATATTAAAAATTTTGTGTGGGGAAATATTTTCGAAGAATTATCTATTGTACGGCATACCTACACCTATTATAAACTTGCTCCAAAACTAAGAGTTAAAAAAGGGTATTAATAATAAACTTCATCATGCAACAAGATTTTGTTCCGTTACTTAAAAAAAAGAACCGTATTACTTTTTTACGGATGTTTTATTAAAAATTTACACAATGATATAGTAGACTCCTTTTAAATTAGTATTTAAAACGATATACTCAAACAAAACGTATCAGACACATTCTTTGAGATAACAGATCTTGGTGGCAGAGCTATGTATTTAAAACGATGTAATCAAACAAAACGTATCAGACACATTCTTTGAGATAACAGATCTTGGTGACAGAGATATGTATTTAAAACGATGTACTCAAACAAAACGTATCAGACACATTCTTTGAGATAACAGATCTTGGTGACAGAGCTATGTATTTAAAACGATGTAATCAAACAAAACGTATCAGACACATTCTTTGAGATAACAGATCTTGGTGACAGAGCTATGTATTTAAAACGATGTAATCAAACAAAACGTATCAGACACATTCTTTGAGATAACAGATCTTGGTGACAGAGCTATGTATTTAAAACGATGTAATCAAACAAAACGTATCAGACACATTCTTTGAGATAACAGATCTTGGTGACAGAGCTATGTATTTAAAACGATGTAATCAAACAAAACGTATCAGACACATTCTTTGAGATAACAGATCTTGGTGACAGAGCTATGTATTTAAAACGATGTAATCAAACAAAACGTATCAGACACATTCTTTGAGATAACAGATCTTGGTGACAGAGCTATGTATTTAAAACGATGTAATCAAACAAAACGTATCAGACACATTCTTTGAGATAACAGATCTTGGTGACAGAGCTATGTATTTAAAACGATGTACTCAAACAAAACGTATCAGACACATTCTTTGAGATAACAGATCTTGGTGACAGAGCTATGTATTTAAAACGATGTAATCAAACAAAACGTATCAGACACATTCTTTGAGATAACGGATCTTGGTGACAGAGCTATGTATTTAAAACGATGTACTCAAACAAAACGTATCAGACACATTCTTTGAGATAACAGATCTTGGTGACAGAGCTATGTATTTAAAACGATGTACTCAAACAAAACATATCAGACACATTCTTTGAGATAACAGATCTTGGTAGCAGAGATATGTATTTAAAACGATGTACTCAAACAAAACGTATCAGACACATTCTTTGAGATAACAGATATTGGTGACAGAGCTATGTATTTAAAACGATGTACTCAAACAAAACGTATCAGACACAATCTTTGAGATAACAGATCTTGGTGACAAAGCTATGTATTTAAAACGATGTACTCAAACAAAACGTATCAGACACATTCTTTGAGATAACAGATCTTGGTGACAGAGCTATGTATTTAAAACGATGTAATCAAACAGAACGTATCAGACACATTCTTTGAGATAACAGATCTTGGTGACAGAGCTATGTATTTAAAACGATTAACTCAAACAAAACGTATCAGACACATTCTTTGAGATAACAGATCTTGGTGACAGAGCTATGTATTTAAAACGATGTAATCAAACAAAACGTATCAGACACATTCTTTGAGATAACAGATCTTGGTGACAGAGCTATGTATTTAAAACGATGTACTCAAACAAAACGTATCAGACACATTCTTTGAGATAACAGATCTTGGTGACAGAGCTATGTATTTAAAACGATGTACTCAAACAAAACGTATCAGACACATTCTTTGAGATAACAGATCTTGGTGACAGAGCTATGTATTTAAAACGATGTACTCAAACAAAACGTATCAGACACATTCTTTGAGATAACAGATCTTGGTGACAGAGCTATGTATTTAAAACGATGTACTCAAACAAAACGTATCAGACACATTCTTTGAGATAACAGATCTTGGTGACAGAGCTATGTTATTTAAAACGATGTACTCAAACAAAAACGTATCAGACACATTCTTTGAGATAACAGAATCTTGGTGGCAGAGATATGTATTTAAAACGATGTAATCAAACAAAACGTATCAGACATATTCTTTGAGATAACAGATCTTGGTGTTCAGTTGAAGTATTTTCATAAATGTTAATATAACCGCATCAGTTCACAAATTGATGTCAATCTTGTGGATCTCTATATTTATTTTATAACATTACTTCACAAACGTATCTGATCACATTCTTTGAGATTTACAGATTTATATTTTTGAACATATGTATGTTTAAAATGTAACCCAAACAAACTAATCTGATTTTATAAATTTTTGGATAACGATTTTGAATATATTTTTTGGGTATTTAAAACATTTACTAAACAAATACAGATCAAATCTATTAGTAAAGTACTTGTGAACAGAGCTGTATTTAAGACGATGTATAAAAAAACATATTAAAAATTTTTGGGAAATATTCAGACAATCTTTGTACGAAAGAGCACATATTATAAACGATGACTCAAAAAAACGTTAAAAAAATATTTAATAAAATCTATGTACAGAGCATTATTTCGATGTACTACAAAACAAAAACGTATATTTTACACTTTCCTTAAAGTAACACTAAACGAATCAGACACATTCTTTGAGATAACAGGATCTTGGGGACAGAGCTATGTATTTAAAATGATTACTCAAGACAAAACGTATCAGACACATTCTTTGAGATAACAGATCTTGGTGACAGAGCTATGTATTTAAAACGATGTACTCAAAACAAAACGAAACGTATCAGACACATTCTTTGAGATAACAGATCTTGGTGACAGAGCTATGTATTTAAAACGATATACTCAAACAAAACGTATCAGACACATTCTTTGAGATAACAGATATTGGTGACAGAGCTATGTATTTAAAACGATGTACTCAAACAAAACGTATCAGACACATTCTTTGAGATAACAGATCTTGGTGACAGAGCTATGTATTTAAAACGATGTACTCAAACAAAACGTATCAGACACATTCTATGAGATAACAGATCTTGGTGGCAGAGATATGTATTTAAAACGATGTAATCAAACAAAACGTATCAGACATATTCTTTGAGATAACAGATCTTGGTGGCAGAGATATGTATTTAAAACGATGTAATCAAACAAAACGTATCAGACACATTCTTTGAGATATCAGATCTTGGTGGCAGAGATATGTATTTAAAACGATGTACTCAAACAAAACGTATCAGACACATTCTTTGAGATAACAGATCTTGGTGGCAGAGATATGTATTTAAAACGATGTACTCAAACAAAACGTATCAGACACATTCTTTGAGATAACAGATCTTGGTGACAGAGCTATGTATTTAAAACGATGTAATCAAACAAAACGTATCAGACACATTCATTGAGATAACAGATCTTGGTGACAGAGCTATGTATTTAAAACGATGTAATCAAACAAAACGTATCAGACACATTCTTTGAGATATCAGATCTTGGTGACATAGCTATGTATTTAAACTTCCAAGATCCAAAATGCATAGAGTGGCACGTAGAGTTAGTTCTGTACCCTAGTTGCATGAAACGGTTTTCTTACATCTGATACCCTTGCCGGGCGCAGAGAGCATGAAATTGGGTAAACGCCCCTCTTGTATTTTGAGACAGTTTCCTCGTTTCAGATGTAATATAATTGCTACATTCATTAAAAACTTCAGGCGGTTAGACAATATGTGACTCTTAGACTGTGATCTATTTTACCACAAACGCTTTTCCGTATTATTAAAAAATGAATCTGAAAATGAATTTATTGTCTTTAAAGCGATGATCCACCCACCAGTATTAAATCCATACTCCAATATTTAAATACAATTATTGATTTAAAATATATTCGTAAAAATATGCACTCAGTTCAGTATTTAGTTTTAGTAACATGGGTTTAGTTAAAAAGCCAAAGAACAATTTTAAACATACATTTTCTTTGGGGAGTAATATAAAATTATTTAAAACCGATATCGAAAATATTTACAATATTCATATTATATCTGGACTGAGACTACAAAACAGCGTTTGCACGTTTCAAGACGTGAGGACTCCAAGGTAACCCTCATACTCTTTTACTACATTAGAGATCAAATTAATTCAATTTCTCTTTACAAAATAACATTAATAATAAACTACTGAAAACTGATTATCTAACGTCCATTAGCTGACCTTCTCATTTTTGTTTTAAAATTTTAGTGGAATGTTCAATTAAAACTAATTATTTTGCTTGTGCGTTTTCAAATAAGCATAATTTCTAATAATAATAGTAGAATTGAATTCATGGAGGAACGCGGTGAAACAATGAAGTAACATTTAATTTGTTTTATTTGTCGTGCTCTAAAGTAAAAGAAGATTATCCTTTTTCTGGAGGAATATCCTTTATTAAAAATAAAGTATACATGTAATTTGTTGTGACAGATGCCAGTTTATTGTTCTTTTTTCACAGTTTTCCATATAAAGGACATATATCGTATTACTTCTTTAAACAGTACAAAAGTAGTATTCCGGAAGAAGTGTCAAGTACATCGAATACAATACTGTCCAGTTTTTTAAATTATTATATGTTAACCTAAATAGAGTCAGTATCAACTTAAAAAACAGGTTTTTAGTTAGTATATTTTACTTTTGAAAATCATAGCCACGTTTTCATTAATATTAATTACCTTTGCAGAATTATCTTTAAAAAAGAGCTATAACATGATTGTTATATTTTAAAACGTATATGACCTTTTATTACACATCTTTGTAATAAATACATACTTTTGATATACAATATTTTATATTAATTATGTATATTACAACTAACAATTTAACAGCTATACTAAACGGCTTCTTTTACATCCCTGAAGAAAAATTAAAATGTTGATTCTAATTAATCTGAATGGATAAATAAATAAACTGTTAGTGAAGTTGAGAGTTGATATTGGTCACTTTAATATGTTTAAATTATTAAATTTACAATAAAACCAATTTATTTTAATTTTTAACTAGGCCTTTCGCGAGCAAAGCTGGCATCATCAGGCAACACAACCTTATTTGTAAACAAACAAGACAATAATTAGTTCTGAAAACAGATGTAAATAATTTAAAGAATATAAGTATAAATATATTGTAAATAATGTATAGTGTGTATATATGTTAGAGTGTATAATTTTTAATAAAATAAGTTGATAATAAACAAGAATTTTGAATATGTCCATTTTCATTGTTCATTAAAGACGAATTACTTTTGTTTATAAAATATGAAATTATTTGAAAAATGGTTCACTTCAATAAATTTATGCAAAGAACAAAAATAAGAATATTTGATATTAATTAAAACTTGTATGAATCAAAATATATTTCAATTTAACAACAAATTCTATCAACAAACAGAAGGTACTGCTATGGGAAATCCATTATCATGTTTTGTGGAAAATCTATTTATGAGTAATTTTGAAATAAAAACCAAAGAAACTTTACCATATTTCCCCCAATATTGGTTTAGATATGTGGATGATATATTTGCAATATTTAACACAAATCAAAATTTAAATAACTTTCTTAGTCAATTAAACTCTTTTTACACAACAATAAAATTTACGTATGAATCTGAATCGAATTCAAAATTACCATTTTTAGATATTTTAGTTTCAAGAAATCAAATTTCTCAAAATCTTGATTTTAACATATATAGAATACCAACTCACACCAACAGATTCATCACCAATGACTCATATCATCCACCAACTCAAAAAAGAGCAGCATTCAACAACATGATTTATAGATTATTAAACACGCCTTTAAATGATGACAATTTTGAAAAAGAACTTTCCTATATAAAAAATATTGCTGTTTACAATGGATGTGATCCTATACTAATTGATAATATTTAAAAAAAGTCTGTTAAGAAACAAATTAAAAGATCAAGGACTACATTACAAGAAATAAAAGAGAGAGAAGAAAATTATTGGGCAAGTGTTACATTTAACACAAAATTATCAAGAACCATTCAACACTCATTCAAGAAAAAATCAAATATCAAACCTACATTCAAAACTACAAACAAATTAAAAAACAAACTGAATAACCCTAAAGACAAAATTAAAAATGAAAAAATATCAGGAATCTATGAAATTAACTGTGATAACTGCGAAGAAAATACATAGGACAAACCAAAAGAAATTTAAAAATAAGATTTAAAGAACATTTTTCACACATTAAATTTAACAGAGAAGAAAAGTCCGCAGTTGCTAGATATTGTTTGACAACAAATCACAATATTAGCAAAGAAAATTCAAAAATAATCAAATCAGTTTCATCTTCTAAATACTCAAATGCCTGGGAAACATATTTTATAAACAAAAGTAATTCATCTTTAATAAACGATGAACATGGACATATTCAAAATTCTCGTTTATTATCAACTTATTTGATTAAAAATTATACACTCTAATATATATACACACTATACATTATTTACAAATCAAATAAAGTTTATTGTCATAAAAACAAGATTGTCATGGACAAACGTCTTCCTTAACCTATTGCACAAAATTTCATTAATATAAACTATTTACAATTCATAAATTATAACTATGTAACTTATGCTTACTATCTATTATTGTATCTTGTAAATAGTCAGTATTCTTTTTCTAATAAAACAAATTTCCATAGCTTTCTAAAAACATGCACACAAGCTTCAGCCTTCAAGAACCTAGGTAACTTATTATACAACTTAACACAGTTGTAAGTGGAGTGTTTTTTATAAAAAGTACTATTGTAACGGGGAATATCTAAGTTATGTAAATTTCTAAGAGCATGTGATTTTAAATGGAAAAGGTGAATATTTTTCTTCGTAAACATAAGGGTTTCAAAGATATATAGTGAAGGGAAAGTAAAAGTGTCAATCTGAAGCTGGTCTTCATTATTGTTAGATATGGAAATCGATGTATCATCTGCGTAAAGACAGAGCTTGGAATTTCTTATGCTAAGATGTAGATCATCAATATACATAAGAAATAAGATTGGCCCAAGGACGGACCCTTGAGGTACGCCTGTATGAACAGACACCTCGTTTGATACTTGTTTCTGGAGGCAACCTAGGGCATCAATGAAAGGAATTTGCACAAACTGCTTTCCGGGGAATATATTTATACTTATATTCTTTAAATTATTTACATCTGTTTTCAGAACTAATTATTGTCTTGTTTGTTTACAAATAAAGTTGTGTTGCCTGATGATGGCAGCTTTGCTGGCGAAAGGCCTAGTTGAAAATTAAAAATATATTGGTTTTATTGTAAATTTAATAATTTAAACATAAAATAAACTGTTCATTAAATAAATAAATATAATACTAAGACTTAGTAAAGATAATCGGTTTTTTTAGTAACCACTTTTACATCCTCGAGTGATCATCCCTTTCACTATGACTAACTGTATATATTCAGTTAACTGAAAAAACTGACACTCAGTTCTCATCTCTAGACAACATCTGAATCTTCCAGCATGGACACATCAGACTCCTATAGTAGTGTCCACGTTGATGGCAAGAGGAGGTCCACGCCGTGTTGGTATTAAGAGGAGTCTAGTACTAGGAGTTTAATAATATTAAACCATCATTACTTTAAAACTCTAAAACTAGTATTAACCTAATGACATTTATTATCTCCGTTTCATTTATTATATTTATTTAACTAGGGCTAAAGTTATCAACACGTTAAAATAATTCATTACCCCCTCATTTAGAGTATTTAGACAGTCACTACTTTATTGCATATAAACTGTGTACATATAAATTTGTGTACGTGGTATATACACTATGTTATGAGTAAATATACATTATCAGTCAATACTTTCCACTGGTAATTGGCAGTAGTTAGTTTATTTGGTACTTTCAATTACTAACATCAATAGTAAGTTGTTTGCATTAGACAGATGATTAATTTTAATACTATGTTTATCAGAAAAAAGAGAGAAAAATATTGTATAAATCTGTTTATTCAAGTGTGTTTTTTTTTCCCTTATCTTATGTAATTAAATATTATTCGAGGAGGGGGTAGTCCAACTTTGCCACATTAGTAAGGACTTTTACTTGTTATTTCATATATGTATTGGATCGAACAGATGTTCGCTACGTCACTTGAGTCGTGCCTTCAGTTTAGTATTAACCACAGAAGGTAGTTTGGGTCGGCGTCGAGACCGACTGACGCTTCAACCCACCATGGGATTACGTGAGAGATTTACACCGCCCCCGGGTATTTAGGGAGGGGGTTGTCTAGGGGTTGCACTTGTTCTCAGGAGCTTTGTTTTACGCTAGAAATCACTTTCCTTCAAGCAATACTTTGAATATAAAGCAGGGCTGGTGTACACCAACACTTGTTACTTCTTAAATCAAATTGGAAATGATAGATGTATGACTGTTTTATAATAATTTATTATTACCTTCAATTGGGTTGTAACCGGGCTAAACTGTATATTACCAAATATTTGTATATAATTATATGATGCATATAATTATTTTGTAATTTATTTATAAGCATGTATCATAAACTTATGTTGCATTTCATACATATCCCCTTCTACGAGTTTTATAACAACAAAGTGTACCAAAACCCATATGACTTGTGGGCTATTTTTTTTTTCAGTTTCAACTAACGGTTGTATATGTTTAATTATATATACCTATACTTTTAATATTTTAAATGTATGTTTCAGTTCTTCATTTTAGTAATAAATTTTTAAACTATTTTAACCTTTATTAACTTTAACAATTTAATTCTTTTTTATATGAACATAATATTATGTAGGTGTTTATAAATTTCTCTTACAAATCAGGAAAACCAGGTATTTTTACTTGTTTATGGTACTTTTTCAAATAGCACGTTAATATAATAAGAATAAAAGATAATGTATTATTATATAAAATATATATATTTCTTTATTGTAACAGCATAAATACCAAACTCTCTCCTTGAAATTAAGCAGAATATCAGTTTTAATGGTAAAATTAAACGTACATAATCACTTTGGACACATTTGTATCGTGACTTTAAAACGTTATATTAATTTTACAACATATATTGTAATGCAATTTTTTTATTTAAATGAAACATCAATATTAATTATAACAGTTATACTGTACGGTAGTGTTAATTTTGTAATACCATATTATATCATTAACTATACTCATAAGTGATTACCTTAAATATAATTAAAATACTATTTTGGCAAACTAATATATTTTAAGGAATATGAATGCAAATAATTTAAGCATTGAATTCCAAACTGAATATTATTTAATTTTTGTATCAAATAATTTTAATAAACATTTTTGCAAAAATGTTTTATAAATTAATTAACCTGGTAATAAAATCGCGTCAGTCAAATTTACCTTGACATTATAACCTTCTAAATTTTATATTAATATTTTTAATAAGTTTGAATAAATGACAGGTTTCTAATTGATATAGTAACAAAGAAACGACAAAAGAATAAATTGTAACTTTTAATTGAGCCTAAAAATTGTGCAAGTTGGCATTTTACGTCATCAGTGGTTTTGACATAAGGCCTTATTTTACCGTTAGTAAGACAAAATTGTATTATATTCAACATCGGCGTGAATATATTTGAATAGTTTTATTATTCAAGCTACAAAATTAACATTCACTTCATACACTGCCAGGCGATTATTTTCCAGAAACGCATTAGTATTTACTGTCATAAATTATGATGCCCCAGGGAAATCAAATCTACGTCAGTTCCCTTGAGGATTTATCGTTCACATTAATTCTTTTATTATGAAAATATTTAATAACAAGTATTGTAAAAAAGCAGATTAGATAAAAATGTAAAGTGTATAAGTAAATAGTTTTGTTTCAAAGTAAAATTAGAACTGAAGGGATCTTACTAAATTTGATTTTAGGATCGATGGCTTAGTAACACTTGTATAAGTGTAACTAGTAATTCGTTCATTAATATCATTAAGGGGCAGTTAATTAGCATGTTGTTTTATAGAAATCATTTAAATAGTTAAAGGTTTGGAAACGACAATATGTGGTGTAGTAGTGTTGGTGAGTAGTGTAGAACCAACTTCAGTGACCTTAACCAGAGTGTTCCGACGTTATCGCAATATAACGGTATGAAGCAATATCGAGTGTGGCTGTTCCTTGGATGAGTAACCAGCTGAGCAATCTCGACCTTGCATACAGCCTGTAATGATGTTATCCAAACAGGAACCACTGTTTCCTGATACTCTAGTGATACCATGAATGGTAGGGACAAATTTTGCTGCATGGAACTTTATTTTAGTAGACCATGAAAAATCAACAAAATCTTTCCCACAGACGAATTGAAATGAATCATATGAAATGAAAACGATAAAAATGTTCAGTTTGCTGTATATCTTCAATATATATATATATATATATATATATATATATATATAAGCCAATAAGTTTAACATTTTGTGTATAATCCTGTATTTTGTGTATCAAACTGTGTGCGCACATTTGATACACACAGTCTGGCCAAGTGCATTCTATGTACCCATATGTGATGCACGGATACTTTTGAATGTAAATAATACTTATAGATTTGCAAAGAAATATTATGTATTGAATATCAAGATTTATATTTATTTAACTAAATAAAAATCACTCTGGAGATGATTCACTGCCCGGAAATAATACACCATCTACATCACTATTGTATGCAGGTTAAGAGCTGCCATAGCTATCTAAATATATATTATCACTTCTAATATTAGTTTTTTCCCATTTATTCTTTAATAAAACTAAAATTACAAACTAAAAATCCAAATGAAAACATAAACAGAGCATGAAACAAGTGGTAACAGCACTCTATTAGATTTTGAACACCTGACAAGTTAGAAGGTGATGGGGGAAAAATATCGGTAATGTTTAAAAACCAACAACCCCTGACACTTATTCACAGACCGGAGAACACGGCGGTATAGGGCTGTAGGCTGAAAACGTGCATTAAATACGATTCATGGAGCCTTATATGAGTCCATTACTTGTGATACAATATAATACTCGCGGTCTGTGGAGCAAACATAGTGTCAGCAAATATGATACATGTGGGATGTAGCATGATCGTCAAAAATCAGCCTGTAACTCAATCTGTTAATTACCTCATACTGAACAAAAATCTTTTGGAATTCATTAAAATATCATATATACGATTCAGACAATATAAGTAAACACATCATTTTTTACCCGGTAAATTATTCTGTTAACAGTTAAAATTGGCATACTTGTCATATAAAAGCACTACATTGTAGAAAATGTTATAACACGATTAACCTAAGTAAACATGAGATATCAAAGGGAATATATAAACCCTAAGTTCATTATTCAAATTTGTGGTTGTAGTCACACAGACTGAATAGTAATAGCGTGGACTCTGTTAGTATGATGTCGACGTTTAAGTAAGTTAGGTGTCAAGCTCAGATTATACAAAAGTACTTTGCAGTGGGAACTTAAATGCTCGTTCTGCTTAACATATGAAACTTGAATTAAAAAGTATTTAAAATATTTTGAGGATGAAGAATATGGAGGACTGCGTATAACATAACAAGGTAAATGGAATGAATGGCTTAAAGTGATTTCTGAACCACCATCAGACCGGGCAGACGGGCTGTATGCAAGGACGAGATTGCTCAGTTGGTTACTCATCCAAGGAACAGCCACACTCGATATTGCTTCATACCGTTATATTGCGATAACGTCGGAACACTCTGGTTAAGGCCACTGGTTGGTTCTACACTACTCACCAACACTACTACACCACATATTGTCGTGTCCAAACCTTAAACTATTTATATGATTTCTATAAAACAAAATGGTAATTAACATTAATTAATAATTAATGATATTAATGAACGAATTACTAGTTACGCTTATAGTGTTACTAAGCCATCGATCCTAAAATAAAATTTAGTAAGATCCCTTCGGTTCTAATTTTACTTTGAAACAAAACTATTTACTTATACACTTTACATTTTTATCTACTCTGCTTTTTTACAATACTTGCACTTTTGTATAGTGTATATTTGTATAGTGTATTTGTATAATATAGGCACACTATTACGAAATGACCTATTTTGTTGCAGTAACGACGTGTAGCTTTTTTTGCTGGACACTTAATTCTGGCATGTTTTGGTCTTCCACAGAAGTAACATTATTGAATTGTGGCAACAGCTAAAGTCTCTGTACTCGAATTGCATCCAGTTTCATTAGTTAAAACAGTTTGCGGAAATTCTGTGTGTGGTGTTGTTGGTTGGAGTGGGCTGTGCCCGGGGTCACCTAGAGCCTTCGGTCCTCCGTACTTGACCCACCCGCCCACCCATACACGTACAGTAGTATCGACCCACCCGCCCGCCCATACACGTACAGTGGTATCGACCCACCCGCCCGCCCATACACGTACAGTGGTATCGACCCACCCGCCCACCCACACACGTTCGGTGGTATTGATTATTATGACAAAACAAATATTAACCACAATTCTTTTATTATGAAAATTAAATATTTTCATAATAAAAGAATTAAAGTGAACGATAAATACTCAAGGGACCTGACGTAGATTTGATTTCCCTGGGGCATCATAATTTATGACAGTAAATACTAATGCGTTTCTGGAAAATAATCGCCTGGCATGTATGAAGTGAATGTTAATTTTGTAGCTTGAATAGTAAAATTATTCAAATATATTCACGTCGATGTTGAATATAATACAATGTTGTCTTACTAACGGTAAAATAAGGCCTTACGTCAAAACCACTGATGACGTAAAATGCCAACTTGCACAATTTTTAGGCTCAATTATAAGTTAAAATTTATTCTTTTGTCGTTTCTTTGTTACTATATCAATTAGAAACCTGTCATTTATTCAAACTTATTAAAAATATTAATATAAAATTTAGAAGTTTATAATGTCAAGGTAAATTTGACTGACGCGATTTTATTACCAGGTTAATTAATTTATAAAATATTTTTGCAAAAATTTTTATTAAAATTATTTGATACAAAAATTAAATAATATTCTTAAAGTGATTTATTCAGTTTGGAATTCAATGCTTAAATTATTTGCATTCATATTCCTTAAAATATATTAGTTTGCCAAAATAGTATTTTAATTATATTTAAGGTAATCACTTATGAGTATAGTTAATGATATAATATGGTATTACAAAATTAACACTACAGTATAACTGTTATAATTAATATTGATGTTTCATTTAAATAAAAAAATTGCATTACAATATATGTTGTAAAATTAATATAACGTTTTAAAGTCACGATACAAATGTGTCCAAAGTGATTATGTACGTTTAATTTTACTATTAAAACTGATATTCTGCTTAATTTCAAGGAGAATATTTGGTATTTATGTTGTAACAATAAAGAAATATACATATTTTATAAAATATTATATTATCTTTTATCTCTATTATATTAACGTGCTATTTGAAAAAGTACCATAAACAAGTAAAAATACCTGGTTTTCCTGATTTGTAAGATAAATTTATAAACACCTATACAATATTATGTTCATATAAAAAAGTATCAAATCGTTAGCGTTAATAAAAGTTAAAATAGTTTAAAAATTAGTTACTAAAATGAAGAACTGAAACATACATTTAAAATATTAAAAGTATAGGTATATATAATTACACATATATAACCGTTAGCTAAAACTGACAAAAAATAGCCCACAAGTCATGTGGGTTTTGGTACACTTTGTTGTTATAAAACTCGTGGAAGGGGATGTGTATGAAATGCAACATAAGTTTATGATACATGCTTATAAATAAATTACAAAATAATTATATGCATGATATAATTGTATACAAATATTTGGTAATATACAGTTTAGTTCGGTTACAACCCAATTGAAGGTAATAATAAATTATTATAAAACAGTCATACATCTATCATTTCCAATTAATTTAAGAAGTAACAGGTGTAGGTGTACACCAGCCTAGCTTTATATTCAGAATATTGCTTCAAGGGATACGATTTCTAGCGTAAAACAAAGTTCCTGAGAACAACTGCAACCCCTAGACAACCCCATCCCTAAATACCCGGGGGTGGTGTAAATCTCTCACGTAATCCCATGGTGGGTTGAAGCGTCAGTCGGTCTCGACGCCGACCCAAACTACCTTCTGTGGTTAATACTAAACTGAAGGCACCACTCAAGTGACGTAGCGAACATCTGTTCGATCCAATACATTTATGTAAAAGTCCTTACTAATGTGGCAAAGTTAGACTACCCCCTCCTCGAATAATATTTAATTACATAAGATAAGGGAAAAAAAAACACACCTGAATAAACAGATTTATACAATATTTTTCTCTTTTTTCTGATAAACATAGTATTAAAATTTATCATCTGTCTAATGCAAACAACTAACTACTGATGTTAGTAATTGAAAGTACCAAATAAACTAACTACTGCCAATTACCAGTGGAAAGTATTGACTGATAATGTATATTTACTCATAACATAGTGTATATACCACGTACACAAATTTATATGTACACAGTTTATATGCAATAAAGTAGTTACTGTCTAAATACTCTAAATGAGGGGGTAATGAATTATTTTAACGTGTTGATAACTTTAGCCCTAGGTAAATAAGTATAATAAATGAAACGAATATAATAAATGTCATTAGGTTAATACTAGTTTTAGAGTCTTAAAGTAATGATGGTGTAATATTATTAAACTCCTAGTACTAGACTCCTCTTAATACCAACACGGCGTCCGCTCAATAGTTGCCATCAACGTGGACACTACTATAGGAGTCTGATGTGTCCATGCTGGAAGATTCAGATGTTGTCTAGAGATGAGAACTGAGTGTCAGATTTTTCAGTTAACTGAATATATACAGTTAGTCATAGTGAAAGGGATGATCACTCGAGGATGTAAAAGTGGTTACTAAAAAAACCGATTATCTTTACTAAGTCTTAGTATTATATTTATTTATTTAATGAACAGTTTATTTTATGTTTAAATTATTAAATTTACAATAAAACCAATATATTATCAATTTTCAACTAGGCCTTTCGCCAGCAAAGCTGGCATCATCAGGCAACACAACTTTATTTGTAAACAAACAAGACAATAATTAGTTCTGAAAACAGATGTAAATAATTTAAAGAATATAAGTATAAATATATTGTAAATATTAGAGTGTATAATTTTTAATAAAATAAGTTGATAATAAATGAGAATTTTGAATATGTCCATTTTCATTGTTTATTAAAGATGAATTATTTTTGTTTATAAAATATGTTTCCCAGGCATTTGAGTATTTAGAAGATGAAACTGATTTGATTATTTTTGAATTTTCTTTGCTAAAATTGTGATTTGTTGTCAAACAATGTCTAGCAACTGCTGACTTTTCTTCTCTGTTAAATTTAATGTGTGAAAAATGTTCTTTAAATCTTATTTTTAAATTTCTTTTGGTTTGTCCTATGTATTTTTCTTCGCAGTTATCACAGTTGATTTCATAGATTCCTGATAGATTTTCATTTTTAATTTTGTCTTTAGGGTTATTCAGTTTGTTTTTTAATTTGTTTGTAGTTTTGAATGTAGGTTTGATATTTGATTTTTTCTTGAATGAGTGTTGAATGGTTCTTGATAATTTTGTGTTAAATGTAAAACTTGCCCAATAATTTTCTCTCTCTTTTATTTCTTTTAATGTAGTCCTTGATCTTTTAATTTGTTTCTTAACAGACTTTTTTAAAATATTATCAATTAGTATAGGATCATATCCATTGTAAACAGCAATATTTTTGATATAGGAAAGTTCTTTTTCAAAATTGCCCTCATTTAAAGGCGTGTTTAATAATCTATAAATCATGTTGTTGAATGCTGCTCTTTTTTGAGTTGGTGGATGATATGAGTCATTGGTGATGAATCTGTTGGTGTGAGTTGGTTTTCTATATATTTTAAAATCAAGATTTTGAGAAATTTGATTTCTTGAAACTAAAATATCTAAAAATGGTAATTTTGAATTCGATTCAGATTCATACGTAAATTTTATTGTTGTGTAAAAAGAGTTTAATTGACTAAGAAAGTTATTTAAATTTTGATTTGTGTTAAATATTGCAAATATCATCCACATATCTAAATCAATATTGGGGAAAATATGGTAAAGTTTCTTTGGCTTTTATTTCAAAATTACTCATAAATAGATTTGCCACAAAACATGATAATGGATTTCCCATAGCAGTACCTTCTGTTTGTTGATAGAATTTGTTGTTAAATTGAAATATATTTTGATTCATACAAGTTTTAATTAATATCAAATATTCTTATTTTTGTTCTTTGCATACATTTATTGAAGTGAACCATTTTTCAAATAATTTCATATTATATAAACAAAAGTAATTCATCTTTAATGAACAATGAAAATGGACATATTCAAAATTCTCGTTTATTATCAACTTATTTTACTAAAAATTATACACTCTAATATATATACACACTATACATTATTTACAATATATTTATACTTATATTATTTAAATTATTTACATCTGTTTTCAGAACTAATTATTGTCTTGTTTGTTTACAAATAAAGTTGTGTTGCCTTTGCTGGCGAAAGGCCTAGTTAAAAATTAAAATAAATTGGTTTTATTGTAAATTTAATAATTTAAACATATTAAAGTGACCAATATCAACTCTCAACTTCACTAACAGTTTATTTATTTATCCATTCAGATTAATTAGAATCAACATTTTAATTTTTCTTCAGGGATGTAAAAGAAGCCGTTTAGTATAGCTGTCAAATTGTTAGTTGTAATATACATAATTAATATAAAATATTGTATATCAAAAGTATGTATTTATTACAAAGATGTGTAATAAACATTGATGAAATAAACTTTTTTTGTTACAGAGAAGGAATGGTGTAATAAATGCTATAGCTATATTATTTACAGTTTATTTTCTTCAATGTCAAGAAAACTACTTTAATTGGAATAATTAATTAATCAAATGTTTTCGTTGTACGAACGTTACATAGATTTTTATTCAAAACCTTTTTAAAAATGTTTTATGTAAATTATAGATTAATTTTTTTAAAAGTGTTTCTGATACTCTTTATATGTACATATGTGTTTTTTCTTTAAAACAACCCTTAATTACATTTAATCATTAGTTCATAGCTTAATCAGTCAATTTCCAAGTTACAGGACCTGCCTTCATTCTCAAAGATTTAAAGACAAAAAAGTATTGTGCTCCTTTTATAAAACTTATTTGCCAATTTTTACTGATAAACGATTTAAATAAGCTTTATTTAAGTGGTAAATTGCGTAAATCTGACAATATAAGTAAACTTGTCTAAAATGATCTATTTAAGAAAATAAATGTAGTAAACAAATTTAATATTGTTTTTTTAAAGTTATTTGTTATCGTTGGATTATACAAGATTGATAGATACTATTTGGAGATTTCCAATGATTCAAGTGTTATAGCAAAAAAGCACGTTTCGATGGGTATATTAACGTTCGTTGTGTGTTCATCTCGTGAGTGTAGAAGTGGGAGGAACCCCCCTTCCCCCCCGACCCGTTGGAGTTAGAAGCTGGTTGGTTAATTTTGTCTATTTATTAATAAATAGACAAATATTTTGTCTATTTATTAACCTGATCTGTATTTTGTTGAACACCTTTATATTTTGTATAACTTTTGTATATAATATTATGTTTTATATTTTGTATAATTGTGTTGTGTGTGGTAGGATTTAGGAACACTTGAATTCCATGACAATCAACCGTAGTCTTCAAGCATATAGTTCTTTAGTGTTTTCTAGACTTAGTATGAGTTAAATAAAGAAAAACAAGTTTTAAAAGTAGGCTAAGTTATTAAGAACACTTGATGACTAAATGAGTTTATTATACTTGTCGAAACGTTGTGTTTGTGCCCTAAACACTTGAATTATTGGAAATTTCCAAATACTATCTACCTTTATTATTGGTGCATTTTTAAGCAGTAATAAATTACAAGAAACATTAACAAAACTGCATATGCCAGTAATTAATTTCCATTAAAATAAATCCAATAACAACATTACATTGTTTAAATAATCCACAAGCTATCTTTATCTAGGATTTTTAATATTAGAGTCATACAAATAATGTGGTATCTCAGCTGATACGATATATAAATTCTATATGATATTTGTCAGTTATGGATGAACAGGCTGAGCCAGGAGTAGAGTGGTATAAGGCGTCAGGAATTTGAGCCTGGGCTAGAACTAGAGTGGTTTAAATGTGCCTTGGACTGGAATTACTTATCAGTAAGGCTCACCTAGTACTGATCTGGTTCTCCCTCTTTATCTGTCTGAATAAGTTCTCCTCACAGATAAAAAGTGTATGGGGAAAGGCAGAATAAAGCTGGGACGTATATTAGCCTCTTCTTTTACCTAAAAAATAAATACATCATAGTGAAAAAAAGCAGTATAAAGGTAAATAAATTTTTTTATTTTAATAAATGCTATTTATGATCAAGTTCATAAAACATTAAATGCCAGTATAAATAAATCAGTTTAATTTATATTTATTTAAAATTGTTTATTACTTATTGATAGTTTAGCAAAACAAATATTTTTTTTTATGGAAAATATGATTTTGCAATAAATGTAAACATTTATTTACGATTTTCTTATTCTACAAAGTTAACACTGAAAACTTAATTTAAATATACATTCTAATTAGTTTATATAATAACAAAACACACAGAAAAGCAATTATGATAATAAAGGAACAGTACGCTCAATTCTACACAATCCTATTTTACCTTCAATGAATTGTTTGTGAAGAACTTATTTTTGGTGCAAAACAAAAGGTCCTGAGAGCAAGAGCAACCCTCGTCAATCCCCACTTCCTTAAATACCCGAGGGCAATGTAAATCACTCAAGTAATCTCAACGTAGCTTCAAGCGTCAGTCGGATTTGAAGCTATTCAAAACCACCTTCTCTGCTCCAAAACCCATCACTATCATACACCAATCTACTTCACCAGGGATAAAAGTAAATGGTTTGGTGATAAACCAATTAAATTGATATGTTTATGGAGGATATATATTTCATAATGTAATGGTCATGACTTATGATAACCATGCAATCAGGCAAAATGTTACGAATTTTACTTTATACTCTAAAATATTCGTAAAGGTCTTTTGGTAAAACGCAATATTTTTAGATAAATTAAACAGTTATCAATACAATTCTTGAATTAAAATCATATAATATTCCCATTATTATAACTACCGTATTACATAAGGTCTATTAGCAGACAAGTGATGTGTTTTCACACCAATATTGGGCAGCTACAAATTATCATACAAGTACCAATCATATTTAAACTTAATAATGTTTCAAATTTCTCAATACATTTACAAATATTGTGTGTTTTTCAGCAATCATCCCCTGTAAAAGCACACAACTGGGAATGAAACAAACATTGAAGTTGTATTCAAACACACATTCATTTCAAACATTAAGTAAGTCCCAAGCCATTAGGATGGAGTATGACATAAACTGTGCAACAATAAAAATTCCCTTGAGTAACGTTTCATTGCAATAAACAAAAGTGTTTTGATAAACCTTCATCTTTTTGGACGTTGTTTATTTATGTTCCGTGTTCACTGTTAAAACAATAACATATCTGTTTAGAGTTTATTGTCAAATAACACTGTAAGGAACGTTTTAAATTAAAATTTTTATGTCCAAATATTTAAGTGTTTTGAATATTATTCGAAAATGTTGTGCTGTATAAACATTTTATAAAATACCATTATAATAATGGCTTTGGAGTGTATTTGGAAAATAAGAACTCTTTATTAGTAACATTCCATTAAGTACTCTTTGTGTAGATACTCTTGTTTTATTAATAACTATAACTAAACTATTAATCTATTTCTTACAGCTTTTTAAAATTCTTTTTAAGAAAATTTAAATTGACTACTAGATTTTATAAGACTATTATGGATATGACGCTTAGAAAATTACCTACTGAAAGAACAGGAGTGAAAGAGACGGAATGAGTGGTGGAGGTGATAGTGTGAACATCTTTACCCACTGGGTTATTAAATATAATGTTGTCATGGCAACTAGGAAGATACTAGGCCGCGGGTTGGCGGCTTAGTATCAAGCCCCACCCACTACGTCATCGCATCTGTGACCATTGGTTGGTTTGATTAGCACTAACGAACTACGCTTAGACCGACTAAATGAAATTGTATTTAAACGACTAAATGTTTAGTATTTAAAGCATAATGAATAAAAACTTAAACGATAAAAATAGTGGAAGTAAAAAATAATAAAAATAATAAAAAAAACTGTTACAGTACTGCACGTTCATTACAATTAATTGTTTATAAACTTAACACTAGTGGGGAACTTGAAGTTAGTCACCCATGAAGCTCAGTTTAGTGATGGAATTAATGCCCCCCTCCGCTGGAACCCCTATATGCGCTCAATGTAACATGTAGGCCACTGCTGAATTATAGTTGCTGATACACTGTGACATATGACAGCAGATATAGCGATGATTATTGCTCCATAAACACTATTTGCCTCAAATGCTGCAAGTAACTGACCATATGCACCATACAATTATTATTTATCCGGACATTGAGGTACTCTATGACTTAATTCTGGATTCCGAGCTTGGCTGTAAGAAAACTGCACACCTTAGCTAAGCCGAAGAAGTCATGTACCTTTGTCTATAAGCTCTTCCAATCTCAGTCAAAGCGACTTTTTTGTGAGTGTGAAATCTAATATGTACGCAATACACTGAACTAGAAAAGAAGAACTTCTTATTAGGCCTTCTAAGGAGGAACACAGAGAGTTGGGGAAAAATTAAGTCAACAAGTGTCTTTGGAATAATGAGAGAGAAAGCCAGGGCCGGCATTGTATGGAATTGAGGAAAGTTTGAAAACAAACTAAAACATTATGTATACCTATAGTATCCGTATAAAAATTCGATGCATTTAGTTACTGTAAGACTACAAAATGTTTTGTAACCCTTTGTTACTGGTTCAATAATTAAAATGCCTATGTGGTATTTTAAGTTGGATATACCTGAACAATTATTTAATGCTACGAATAAGTACTTTTATGCTATGTGACAACACGTAAATAGCACGTTAATTTAAAAAAAGTAATTGAATTTTATGAGAAATTGTATTACTTGCTACTTTCTATAACGATTAAAAAATAAAAATTACACTCTTTTAAATAACTATGTGTTTGTGCGTGAAATATTTATTTATAACAAAAACACACTCAATACGTAATTACTACACACGTAGATTTTGGCTCGTTAAAGTCATTTTTCGTCACTTTAAATTAATTTTGATTATTATGGCAGCGTAAAAGTTCAAATAATGTTATACAAAAACATGTCCACTGTAAATGTTTGTCAGATTTAAAAGGTTAAAAATGAAATATAGAAAAATAATCAATTAATGACACTTTTCATCTATTCGTTGTGAAATTTTTATTTTTAATTGTACGTTCTAGGCGGACTTATGAGTTTTAGTCACAGAAAAAAAGTGTTTAATACTAGTTGTTGATCACGCAGTGAGATTTAAATTTAAATGTGGAAGAAGGTTTCTACATATTTATATTATAAACGAAGTCTACATAAAGAAACGGGTCAGATAGGAATATATTCACAAAATGGATTTTGTATTTTAATATCAGCAAACAATTACCTTACTGTTCAGCTTAACTAATAGTAGACGTCTGTATGCAGGCCACAAATGGTAAGTCTTTATCATCTTTTAAAAAGGTAGTAATACAATATTTAATAATAAAAATGCAATAGAACGTATAATGATAATATTAAAACCGACTTGAAACTATCACTTTGAATACAAATAATATAAATAATATTAAGACAAGTTTGAACTCAAAAAAACAACAATGATATAAAATATTAGAGATTATTGATTTGAAAAACTTTTCACCACCTAAATTTGAATTTAGGTACGTTTTGAAAAAGGAAATTGAAAAAAATTGAAATTGAAAAAGGAAATTTGAATTTTGCTCAGTTTCCAGAATCAAATTAGTGCAGATATTGATAATTCTAGAAACGTAGTTATCCTCCATCACAGAAGGAAATATAATATCCTGTAGCATCTATAAGAGGAAGCCAAAATAGTCGTGGTTTTCCTTTGACAAGTTATGTAAATATGTTGTATTGCGTTTTCCTAGGAGGAAGGTAGCTTTAGAAAGGTTATTAATATAGTGTGTTAGTAAAGAGTGGCCAAAACGTATTTGCATAGTTTATTTAGTTCCACGAATTTAACTGTAGGTAAAGTCTGGATCTTATATTTATATATTTATAGAGCGTCTATTGTAAAAGCATTTGTGAGAGTTTTATTAAAATTAGTATTTTATGTTTTTATGAGGTCTCCTAGGATATTTTTGAACAATTTAATTTTGGGTTTTAGTTTAATTAGAAATGATTTAGCTATTCAAGCTGAAAAAGATATTAATAAAATACTTGAAAACGTTTAGTAAATAAATAATAGGAAAATTTAATTGACTTATGCTTGTGAGCTTTTATGAGTATAGTTTTTAAAAACATTCTAACGGTAATAAGTCTGTATCCCTCCATTATTACATTAAGTCTGTTAGTCAAATTACCAAGCTGCTTTATCCCCCCTTAGTGACAGTCAAACTGGACATCCGAAATGGACGGTCAAGGGAACATTTTGAGGTATTAGATTTAGTGCTCTTGAAAATATATGTCTGCTAAACTCTATCCACAGATAAAAATCAACTGCTATTAATTTAATATATGGTTGATATGTCAAATGTTTGTCAAACTCAGTAAGGACTCATGTAAAAGATACTTAAAAACATTCTACATAAAAATATTCTATATCAGACTGACACTAAATTCTAAGATACATTGTATATTTCATTTGAGATCTACAGCTCATAAATCGATTTAAATCGACCGTGAAGTGTAAATTGTTTATTAATATACAACTACTTTTAGTATTATTTGATAAATTCCTATAATTATACCAAAGGAAGAAGAGATTATGCGGTCTCTTATTATATCAGGACTTTCCCAACTAAACGTTCTATGAACTAAGCGTACTATGCTATGCGGGTCTTTAGTTATTTTTATAATAATTGTTGTTATTTTAATAATACTATTATTACTGTAACAAAGTATTTTTACATCTGATTATTTACACGTTCAATCAGGAAATAGCTAAAAACCACCTAAATTATCCTTGCTCTTATATTTCGAAAGTAAGAAATAAATCATGTAACGCTGAACAATATCTGTGTCTCTCTAGTGGAAAGTAATTTGGCAAGAGAAAGTGGCGTTGAGCCAATTGCATTATTGTAGGAGCTTGATCCCTTTCCAACAAAGTCGATTGTTCAATTGTTATGGGTAATTTGTTCCGTTTATTGGTAAATTTGTGTTGTTTGTATAAGTATTTAAAAACAAATTGAACAGTTTAAAAGCTGTGACTGATACAGCAAGAAAAAACATATTGTAAGCTAAACATTAAGAAAGGAAAAACTATTTTCACGACATTAGCAGTTATACTCAGTTCTCTCCTGCTCATATAGAAAGTATTTATATGTTAAAAAAAGTAAATTAAAAAGCTGTACCAAAAATCTAACATACTTTAGCCTAAATGTGTTGTATTATTTAAATTATATAAATTGACAAAAAAAGAAGGGGTATTTGAATGTACTTATAATAAACTATAATCAATAATAAAATATACTTTTAATTTATTATATTGCAAATCTTTAGCTTCTATAAATTCCATGTCGGTAAACTAGCGAGAAGTAAGTTATAAAGTAAACTTAGCTCTTCTCATTAATAGTATAGTTCCTCTACTGAGTTAAGTAATGGAGTTGCTACAAATGAAGTTAGAGTGACATCTTGAATCTGACACCTTGTTAGGTCCTGATTCCTACACAACGCTAGATTTTAGTCTACCAATAAATTACTGATACGAGAAGTATATATATGAGTCGTTTTTATGATTTGAGTGAATGACTAAACACGATAACCATTTAGAAGATATATTTATTTAATATAATACTTAGTATTGTTTAAAGGGAAATACAATATAAAAACTTAGGAAGATTAATATATAGATATGGAGAAAAACCGATAATATTTCCTTATTTATAGTATGAACTGCATATATTAAGTTTGTGCGACATATATTGTATATATTTAACTATATACCCGACCACCCACCGACCAAAATGCACAGTAGTTATGATGTATATGTCTATATTTATGAGTTAGGTCTCAAATATAAAAGAATGTAGAAAATATAATATTTCCGACTCTTGAGCCTAAACTCTGTTTCACGTTGAGAATGCAGTACGAATCTTATGGACAAACACAGCGCTACTAGCTGGTGTAAAAATATAGAGCACTGTCTGTCTGCCCACTGTCATATAGCATCCTACCGGTTTTGCTCGGATATTATATTACAGTATTTTTGTAAAAAAACATATGTCTAAAAATGTCTAATAAAATGTAATTGGGTATTAAATAGTGTATAAATCAATATAGTTAGTTAAACATTTATTTAAAGAACAAACAAATTATTAACTATGAAGTTTGTAGATATTTTCGTATATGTTTATTCATTTACAAGAAAATGTGACTGATAAAAAGACATATATTGTAAAATAGATAATAAATTATCAAGTATAATGCTGTAAATTAATGTCTACTTGAAGGAATCGAGTTTTAATTAGCCTATTCCAAGACAAAAAAATGAACATTTATTTATTGGCACAACTCATATGTTGTACCTAAATTACATATAGGTTGAAATAATTAATTGATTTAATACAATTACGTTTGTATATAATAATTTATGTTACGTTATTAGACATTTTAAAACAATATTCTAGAAATGTATGTATTGAGTTACAGTAAATAATTAATTAGTTTTAGTACAAATAAGCATTCAAACAAACAAAAACCAGCTCAGTTTGTGTCCTATATTATCCCTAACCCATCAATACCGCAACTGAGGTCAAGGCCGGTGAGTGACTCGTTTGGGCCTTTCGGTCCTTTCACTGATATAAAAAAAGAATATGTCCTTTCACTGATGATAAGAATCTGTTGATGCAAATGATTAAACAAACATCCCCCAAGAAGGAAGTACAAGCGTACATTCAGTGTTGGGAGGAGGTTTGTGGTTATTGCTTGTGTTTTTCTGAGTGTCTTGAAAAAGTGATTGAGTGAATTCAATAATTATAATGTTAGTGATTCAGTGTGGTCTTTAACAATGGAAAAAAGCCAAAGATGAAATAATTAAAAGTGGTGAGAGGAAAACAGTGTTAAATGTATATAAGTATATCGAAAAGTGTTACCCGGTTAAAAATGTCCCTTTTTTTGTAAAAAAAACACAGTCAGGCTACGTTAATTAGTGAAAGAACCAAGATTGAAGAATTATAAATTAAGAAAGGAAGGAGATTGTGGACGGTTTGTCACGCCAAAAAATACCTCAAAACATGAATTATGAAACAAAAAATTACAGTTAAATTTGTATCTTAAGTTTGACTATGTTTTTTCAAAATTAAAAAACAAAACTGCCTCCAGTGGAGATATGTTAATAACACTTAACTGATTTCAAATTCCTTGTATGCTTAAATGAACAAACTAAAAAAAAAAAAAAAAAAAAAAAAAAAAAAAAAAAAATAGTATTTCTAAATATATTCAAAGAGGATTAATAAACAGTAGTAAGTTAAGATTAACAACTTACTAAACTTTTGGAACGGGTGGGTTCACTTATAAACTATAAAACACCGACTGTATTGTAAATGATTTGATGTCCTGTTAGAATAACTGAAAAATAATAACTGGCTTTATAGCTGCAATTTTCATTGCCTAATATTATAAATTTAACTTTAAACAACATATTTTTAGCATAATTGGTTTTATATAAAAATAAATAATATTTCTCCTTGGTTCATATGTTATCACCGATGGAATCGTGGATGGTTCAGAGTGAGGCCAACTCACCAAAACGATGACAACTGCGCGTGCCGCACAGTCATGTTTCTTTGTCACTTATTACCGACTAAACTATGCATATTTGTGAACAAAGTTTCAAATAAAAAATAAAGTACCAGTTTTTATCTACAACTCTCCCGCTGACGAAACTTACCTGACCAAAAAATAAAAGTCCTCACACGTCGACTTTCCATGTCTTTTATCAAATATATGGACTAATTTTTACATATATTATATTACTACATATTAGTTTTATTTTATAATCAATTCATACTAACACAGTAAGCACCCACTACCTCTGAAAAAATTTCAAAATGTTCAATGAATACTTATTCGCTTAAATTGCGGTGCAATTGAATTGTAGCCTCTAAAAACTGAATCTCCAAGGGCTATACATTTTTAAAGCATATGGTAATTTTTTAAAATTATTAACTTATCTTTTTTTATTTTATATTCTTACATTCTTACATATGAGACGCCGACACAACGTTGTTGGTATTTTAAGGTGAATATGAATGATTATATGAGTATGGATGAGTGTAGTCTGGTTACTAACTTAGTTCAACTGTTCCTCAGAAAGGGCAATTTATTAATAGCCCAGCAGCCAGGGCAACTAAGGGACCTACAGCTTTACGTGGAATCCGAATTTATACCTTTAATAACAGGCAATAAATATTTCCCCAACCATTTCCATGCGAACATTTGATTTTATGATTACTTTTTATCAGCGAGCCAACGTTTTTATACAGTGCTGTACCTCAAAAACTCCCATTTGATTAGCATTGCTAATGAGCTTACCGTACTGCTTTCTCAATATGAAATAGTGTATAGTATAACCAATCGCACTCAAAATATTTGGCGTTCAAACAATTGTAATATACAATATACAAATCATAAAGAGAACTCGATTAAAGCCATGTAATAGACATACAACGCCTGATGCATGTGCTTAGAATTCTATGATTGTATATGCTTAATTTGTGATAGAGATTAGATACACTAGTGAACAAAGTTTAGAGAAGGAGCGACATGTTGTACTTGCTTTAATGATTTCCTACAGACTCTTATGTGGTGAGTCATCTCAAGGGAAAGGTAAAATAGGCCACTAAGTGGTATATGTTCAAATGTTAATGCAGTTGGGACTCCTTTAGACAAACTTTAGACTAAAAGAAATTAACCATGAACATACTACAGGGTAAACGTATTTAAAACTCATTATGAAAAATACGTAGATTTTTTTCGGTTTTAGTTCAGTAATATATTTAAACTATTGTATTCGTACTACATTGTTTTACATTCGTTATATATTTACTATCCAAATTTCAAATGTCACACAAGGATTTCAAAGAACTAAATATCAAAAAATGAATAATTTAATTCTAATCCAATTAATTTTATTAGTCACTGAATATCAATTAATTTAAATGTATCAAACACCGTATTCAATTTGACTCACTTAAAAAATATATTTGTGGGTCAAGAAGGGTTTAGGACTCTTCAAAACGTTTCACGGGCTTATTAAAACTGTCAAGTCACACAAACAGGACACTCTCTGAGGTTTGAAAGTAATAATATTATGAGATATAATTTCGAGGTTTAAAGATATTCCATAAAGATCCATTATAATGAATATAACAATTGTATGCATAATTTAATAAATTAAATCTAATTTGGTTTAATTTAGATCTTTAGCCTCAAATATTTATTTAATTTCAAATTTTAAATGTAATGTATTTTCGATTAATTATATTGGACCTGTAATACCAATATTAAACATTGAGAAAACCGTGAACTAAGTTGACAATTTTGAACTTATATAAACATTTTTAATATTAAATAAAAAATGTTAATAATATTTGACAGTCAATGACATGTTTAGGGATATATGAGGTATTATTTAACACATAAAAAAGACGTGAAGATGCCCTAGCTATGTGAAGGGAAGACATCGTGCAGAGTTTAACAAAAAATTAAGATGAAGCTTAAAACTTATGAACCTGTAAACATCTTATTACTAATGGATAAGATATGGGTAGAATGATGCAACAATGGTGAAAGAATAAATTGGATTCAGCCAATTCTGTTTTCATTCTATAATCGGCACTTTGTAGAATAGAATTTCACGGGAACCTGCTGGTTAATTGGTAGTTAACAGTGGAAAAGTTAAGATAAACACATGTCGGCACTGGTCGTGCTGTGCTGTTAAACAGCTATTTATGGACAAATTGTTGGGAAGACTATTGACGATAGCTTATATACTCGCTCCTCTTAATACTGAATCAGTGACCGCTCAATGACTGCCATTGACGTGGACACTACTAGAGATATTTAGGGTGTTCATTTTGGGTGGTAGTAAGGTTCTGGATGTTCTGTACGGAAGAGAACAGAGTCAGGGTTGTCACGTAGCTGTGAAATTCAGACTAACACTACGTGGTTCGGATTCCACGTAAAGCTGTAGATTCCTTAGCTATCCTGGCTATTGGCCTATTAATAATTTTCTGTTTTCAAGCGACAGTGGAATTTAGATAGTAACAATGACTATACTAGTTTATCTACACTCATTCACCCCTCATATTCACCCGTATCTATACGATTTAACGGTGAATAATGAATCATAATAATAATTAATATGGGATTTTATAAAATCATATCTGGAGATATATACTCTTCTCAGGAATTAGGGATCTTGTTGTTTTGACTTTGGTAACATTATTGGTGCCATTGAGAATACTTAATTAGGAAGGGAAAAGAATATATACAATGGTAACACTACATGGCATTTTATTTATTAAATTCTATGAACTAAACAGGATTGTTAAATAATTACATTAACCTTTTTTAAATGTTATTAGCTTAGGTTTAATTTGACATAATATTCATTTCTAATGGCATTTAGTTTGGAGTGAAGCCCAATTATGGCACAGTTTCGCTTGCCTGTTTTAGAAGGGCCCATTTTTGTTTTTAGGCTCCTTAACCCACCAGCTTCAGAACCACGGGAGCGGCACAAGTCTAAAATCTGTTATTGCCAAACCAGGAATCGAACTTGGACACTCTGTGTTGCAAGCTGCCACCTTATCCCATTAGCTATGACCACTACTTAATTTATATTTATAATAATATAAATATAAGGTTTATTTTATATTATAGCACAGCAATTATTAAGTCTAATATTAAAATATATACGCAAATATAAAATTTTACCCTTTAACATCTATACTATAAAGTGTAATAACAGTCTATTAATACTCTTCATGTTCATTATAAGTTTGTTTAAATCTCATTATATTTTTCTCAGATATTCAAAAGAAAACTTGAATATTATATTTGTTAAATATATTGTCCTAATCCAAGTGTTCCAATAAAAGAAATTTCAAGTGAAGATCTACAGTCTGAAAGAATTATTGTCAATGTAAAATTAATTAATTTCTTACAAGCACTGAAGTGTTCATCAAGATTTTACAACCTCGCTCGTCAAGGAGATATTAAGGGTGGATCTCCTTGCCATAAGGAGCTTTCCTTTAATTAATATTCCTGATTATGTTTGGGGATTGTTTGAGGGCAGTACTAATACTATAATTGTGCTGGTAACACGGTGTGTGTATTATTATGTGTATATTATTATATCGTTCTGAGTATGATACATACTACTTTTAAATCTCCCCTCCTTGTAGAGTATTCCCATAAAATGTGTTGTTGATTTTGAGTATTAACGGACTGACTTTTTTAGTTTTATATTATTTTTTTAAACAGAGCTTATTCCCTGTTGTTGTTAGAGTCCATAAGAATAGAATGAATATCTTAGTTTGTCTTTTTAGTTTTGAAACAAATCCGCACTATAGAAAATGAAAAATGCTTTGTATTTTTTATAATGTATCTTTTACAAATATGTGAAAACATTTGAAATTTTTGGACCAATTGAAATATGTAAAATAAATTGTATTGGTTATTTAAGGAAGTGCAAGCTATTTATATTTTAAATGGAAGCAATGTTCAAATGTATATTTTAAAATAATAATTTTAAATTCGTTTATTGTATAATATGTTTTTATGTATCAAAACGATTGAGAAAAATACCAAAAGTTACGTTATGTATTTCAACAAAATCTTTGTAAAAATCCTCCTTTTATTTTCTTTGTGGGTAACTTCAAACCTGTGTACTAAAAGGAGCACGACAAACAAGTAAGTGTTCTTTGAGCTATTTGTAGTGTTTGTCTTTTGATCGCTTACAAAAGGCTAATGGCCAATTAAAATTGGATCTGTTATGATTGATTCTTTTAATATCTTTTGCGTTATACGTATCCTTAGTTTTCAGGAAACATTACTATTTATTCCTAAAATCTACAATACTTAATTATTTTATGGTTAATAATCCATAGTATTACAAAATATTCCTATTATTAATATTTTAGAACACTCTTATCTGTAAAAGGGCGTTACGCTTTTCATTCTTATTCTAATTCATACATATAAGACGCCGACACAACGTTGTTGGTATTTTAAGGCGAATAAGAATGGTTATATGAGTGTAGGATGAGTGTGGATGAGTGTAGTCTGGTTACTATCTGAGTTCAACTGTTCCTCAGAAAGGGCAATTTATTAATAGCCCAACAGCCAAGGCAACTTAAGGGACCTACAGCTTTACGTGGAATCCAAACCATGTAGTGCTAGTCTGATTTTCAGCTATTTGACAAGCCTGATACTCAGTTATCTCCCCCACACAACATCCGCACAATGATCACCACCCAACATGGACACCCCAGACTTCTCTAGTAGTGTCCACGCTGATAGCAACCACCAAGCGGACGCCATGTCGGTATTAAGAGGACTGAGCATCCAACCTACCGCCTACAATCTCCCAAACACTTTGTCCCCATGTAGCTGGATTACAGCACTGCGCCACCAGTGCCGACATAATTTACACTACTATTATTATTTCACTATTGAGATTTGAGATGTCGACACACATTGTGCGTAAGTTGAGTGTAGAATGAGTAATAAAGACTAATTTCGTCTTGTTACTAATTGAGTTAGACTTAGCGCAAAAAGTAGCGTTTAATAGTAGCCCAATAGCCAGGCAATCTTTTCAGGGGGACTTACAGCTTTACACGGAATCTGAACCATTGGTATTGGTTTGACTTTCAGCTTATTGACAAGCCTGATACTCAGTTCTCTTCCCAAACAACATCCGAACCCTGACTACCACCTACCACGGATACCTCAGACTTCTCTAGTGGTATCCACAACCATGGAACCAATGGGCGGACGTTAAGTTGGTATCTAGCATAGACCTATCGTCCATACACTAAGTAAATAAAGGTTAATACATTTTTTGAAATTTTTCCTAGGATCTATGTCACAAAAATGTGGAGCTATAGTGAAGAAGTTGGGATTAGGCCACCGCTGATAGTTCTCATTGCTTTATTTAGTTAGGATTCTCATGTATGAATATTTTTAGACAAACGTGTGCAAAATTATAACTAAGCAGTCAAACAAACCTGGGTCAACACTGTGGTATACAGGGCTTGTGGGGATCCAACAGTTGCTGCACTAGGAGCTGTGATCCTCACATTATTTGATGTGTATTGAAAGTGACTTTTACATTTACATGTAAATATCATTCAAATGTATTTACATTTACGTGTATCATATATAAATACAGAACAGTAACAATCTTTCAATAATCATTTAAATTTTCAACAAATATATATTTGAAATGTGCTAAACGTAAAACGTAAATACATGTTTGTAAAATAATAATAATATACAGCTGGCAAATAATTCTGAAAAATACACGTTTTCCCAAATAAATTGTCTTAAGTTTACTAGCACATGATTTGAAGAGGGCTTAGAAAAGTATCATTACTCTTTAGTGATTTAATGTTCAGTTGTATAAAGCAATGTTTTAGTAAATAAATTATTTGTTATTAATACAATGTGCCATTATAAAATAAAAGCCATGCTGTTTACTTTACTGTTATAGGTGATATTATTATGTAATTTTTATAATCAAACATTTTCTTATCTAAAAAAAAAAAAAACATTAAATCCATCTGTGATTACATAAAAGAATATAAAATATACTTACTATTGCTATTTTAAGAAAGTTTCTATCTGCAGTAATTTAAATGTAAGGAGGTTCTGCAAATATTCCCTTGGGAAATGGACTTTTGCTGTTTTCCATTTTAAGAATTACCTGTGTGAAAACGTGCTTTTAAGTATCTTCCAATATTGGATATCTTGTTTCATATACAAAGCAATTCTTTTAAATTAAACCTAATTGAATAAGGATAAGTATTATTTGAAAAAAGTAGATAATTGAGGTATTCAGAATAAGTGACCCTTATTATGAATTCCTCAATTCTCTCTTTTTTTTAACGTTAAAATCTGAATCCGCCATTTTGAAATGTTTATACTTAAAATAGAACTATTTTTGTATATTTGAGGTAATTAAAGTATTAAGGCATCTAACGAGTTTTATGCAAATATCTTAAGAGGTTTTTGAAATATCATCGTTTTTGTAAAAACAAAAAAGTGGATTATGGCTAAAATAAGATGAAATCATAAAAATGCCACTGAACATTTTCAATTTGTTTCCGTATGTATATCCACGTCCTGTAGCTTGCACTAAGCTTTTTGCGACACCCCGTATAAAATCCCTTTCATAAATTCTGCTATGTTGAGGAATTTATACACCGCATATGTGTAGGGTGGGCGGGTGGGTCAATACCACAGTGCACAGTGATTTTCACTCACTCGTAATCTTAACATTGTAAAACTCAAAAACCTTATTGTGTGTGAATCCTGGAATTTCCTCAATCATTATCACAATGTAAATGCGATGTACAATGCATTCAATGATCGTTTAATTTACTATCTAAACATCGCATGTCCCTTTAAATGTTTTAAAAAAGCTCAGAAAAAGTTAATGTCGACAGAAAAGTTTCTGGGTCACCAAAGATATTTCGATTTCAAGAGAGAGATGTTTTTGTTCTATTGGGGGTGGATCGGTTGACAGTTGCTGACATTAAATTATATAATTTGGTTTATATAAGTAACATCTTTAGGCTTGCTATGTTGTATCAATAAAAATTTTAGCAATGTTTAATCTGTTAAACTTAGATAACAGGTAAAAGGCACAAATGTTTTCAAATTCTGTTAATGAGCAGTGACATAGGGCACAGGTTTGGTAATGTAACTGTTATAAACGATAACTACACATTGTTATCTTCAACGGTCTACGAAGACACATAAAAGTTCACAAAGTACGAGTAACATTTTTCTGAAACTCAAATGTTGTAGCTCGGAAGTAAACAACTATTTGTAAGGGCTGAACCGCTACATAACAAAGCTGCTCAAAGTAACCATACTATTATTTGTGGTCTAAGACAGATTTTTATGGGGTACTAATAATATTTCCTAAGAATGACAGAATGCAAAAGAAGCTTTGAAAAAATCAAGAAAAATAACATTTTCCCGCAATAACAGAGATAGAAAAAATGAAGAATTATTGTAATAAATTGGTGCTTTACACTTAGTTTGATATTTCCACAGAATTACAATAAATAATGTCTATAAATATATTTTGTTTAAAAAAATCTAAGCCCATAATATTTCATGATGGAACACTGTCTCACAGAAACCCATCACCATAAACTTTTATAGAAAAAAATTTAATCTTCATTTTAGTCATATTTAAATCTCTTCAATGTAGTAATATGTTTACAAGATAAAAAATTAAATTTCATATATAAAAAGTATTAATTTAAACAACCTAACTTTCAAATAATATATTCAGTCCTCGATTTAACTATTTTTTAATATTCTTTTCTACCAATAACATTTATTACATGTTAGGATAGTAAATTATAACCTAGTTTCTAATAAAGACTGAGATTTTTAAAAAAGTATTTTGATCTTAACAAATTTGTTGTTAAAGTAGTATTAACACACATTAATTTCACTGCTTATAAATATAAAAAAGCAAACTCGATTTTTCACAGTGCTGGCAACATCATATCCTTATTACCGAAACAATCCAAACTGCGGTATTATTATCCCCATCGGGGTTATAAGACACGATGTAGTTGGTACACCTGGCCTTTAGGAGCTTAATTAGGAGGCATTAAACCACTTTGTGGTTACATAAGGTTTGAAGGGAACAACCCATTATGGTATTTGTAGTATACAAAGAATCATTAGATTAAGTAATAACAATTATTACATTTGCAATCCAACATATTGTAAACAAAATGTTTCAATATTTTAACAAAATATATGAAATAAGACAGTCTCAAAACAACATATTAAAAATATATCAGATTGCAATAATAGTTCAATGTTTAATTTCCTTAAGTAACTTTTTTTATATGTACAAAATGTAAAAATATTCCAAATATATAATCTTTAGACCAACACATTCTCTAATTAAAAACGTATATCGAAATAATGATGGATATGACTTATAAAATAATTATAAATATGAATATATAAATTATTACTAGCACATATAACATGATGATCAAATTCTTCAGAAAAATAAATAAATATATTTGATAATATTAAAATAATCATAAAATGACTTCAATTATACAAAAATACCTTTGTATGGCTGGTGTTTGATTTTGAAACTTACAGAATAAGAATTAATTACATATAAGAAATCAATGACGTTGTATGTATTACCATTGTAATGGCTAATATAAATGATACAGTTCTACAAGGAAATGGAACCCACTATAAAATAAAACAAATTTTATTTATAAATAGAAACCGAAAAAAAAATTTGAAAAACATATTTAATTAGAGGCTGGCAGGAAAATTAACTGAAAAACAGAGTAAACTGAAGGACAAATATCTAATTTAAAAAAGAACGAAACAAGTATGTGCAAAAATAAGACCACCTCATCCAAAAAGCCCTAACTGTGATTTTAATTTATACAAAGCCCTAACAAATATTTAATGCCACCGTACGTGGATGGGTGGGCGTGTGAGTTAATGCCACTGTAAGTGTATAGGTGGGCGGGTAGGTTAATGCTACCGTACGTTAAAACATTTTTTTTCTAACAATTTTTGAAACACCTGTGCCATTTGTGATACATTTCCCGCAATACATGTCTGTACCTGAATCACGGTTCAGCGCCGTCACATATTGTAAATCACATATTGTAAATCGTAGTAGATAAAAGTAGCAGCACACACGAATTGTACCATTTTTTGTGTGTATTTTTAGAGAGAAAATAAATATTTACACTTAAAAACATACATACTGTTATCTAAAGAAAATACAGCTATATCAGTCAAGTAAATTAGTTCAACATGTAAATCTTCAGTTACATGACAGTGGATAAATGTATTCTCAATATGATTTACCTATATACATAATTAATTGATATAAACTACTTGTGTTTACTTTACTGTAAATTGTTGTGAATAATAACAAAACACAGATTATATTTCCGTTATAATTATATTCTAAAATGTCTGGCTGATGAAAATAACAGTATCATACTGCTAGGCTTATTTTTTAAAATGTTAATTTATATATTTTCATGAGGAATAATTCTTAGATGACCACAAATATTTAACCTAAAAGTACTATTAAAGTAGAAAACATTTTTTTTTCAGGAAATACGCATTAATATACTCTATAAACTATAAAGCTTGATATAGTGATACACTGACCGACCGACCGACAAATCGAACAACCAACCGACCGACCGACCGACTATCTGACTGACCGACCGACTGACCAACCGACTGACCGACCAACCGACCGACCGACTGACTGACTGACCGACCGACCAATCGACCAACCGACTGACCGAGCGACCAATCGAACAACCGACCGACCGACCGACTGACTGACCGACCAATCAACCAACTGACCGACCGACCGACTGACTGACTGACCGACCGACCAATCGACCATCCGACCGACCGAACGACCAATCGACCGACCGACTGACTGACCGAATTTGAAACTGACCGACTGACCAAATAACCAACCAACCGACCGAACGACTGACCGACCGACTGATCGACCGACCGACCGACCGACTGACCGACTGACTGACTGACCTATTTATGCCACTAAATGTTGAGTAATTTCCAACAACTTATCCCCATCATATGTGTACTTGAATTGAAGATCTCCGTCTGAAACCTCCAGGAAAATTCACAAAAGTGTACTTTTTACTCGTTAAAAAGATGGCGGACCTATTAGGCTCTAAAATGGCTTCTTTGTATTTCTAATGGGAAAATCACAAAAAGTAGTTTTTATGACCTGACTTGAGAAAAGAGTCATGTAAAACTTTTAAAATTTGACATTCCAACAGATTTTTGAAAATACTAAGTTTATGGGCTCCACTGTCCCAAAAACCAAAATTCATGGTCATACTGCTTAAGAATTCTCAAGAAGCGATATACCGAGGTCCACAAATTGGGTTGTAGCAGAGTGACTTGGTGTGGCCGTAGGCCGAACTTTCCTCTACTAGGCCAAAAGCCGAGTTCCACAAAGGGAATAAAAGCAGAGTTACAGACGAGCTTTCCTCACGAGTGAAGCACATGACGGGGTTGGCACGTGAAGCTAAACAAATATTTTTACACACTATCTTACTGGGTTTTTAAATGAAAATTGTGATTCAAGCAAAGTGCGTATCGTTTAAAGAATTAGATCAAATTTGTCATTTTATTTCAGTGTTATCAATTAACAATACAAACATTTTTTTTCTAAAATAAATAAAAATACGCCATAAATAAAAATACCCATGTTTCTTAATATGGGTGTATTAAAATTATCATCAATATAGTTACTAATCCCTTAAGCTGTGTCTATTAACCAGGTGTTCACAGTGGGACACTTTGAGATGATATCCCCCTCCCCAACACGGGGTTGTTAGTGGTCGTAATGAGATATCCAACCCCCTGTGGTTTTCTTAAGTGGAAAGTGTAATTAAGTAAATTGAAGCCCCTTATTGTCACTTGTAAATAGTAATAGTGATGTTGCGTTATATTTATCAAATATATCTTACCTGTTGTGTTACGTTCCATTACCATAAGTTATAAGTGTACATAGACTACTAAATATCAATTTCATTACCATAAAATGTCATTATTTTTAAATTTACCTGAAATGATAAGTTTAGATAATAAGTACCTAATTTTGTAAATAATACTAATTTATATTATTAATTAGTTAAAAAAGGTTAAATATAATATACTCATAACAATAAATTACATATTCATACACAAACTAAATTTTCATATTAGGCTGAATTATGGTCGTTAAAAAAATATCTGTCTAGTATATAGATTAGGTGACTAAAAGAGATAGTCAAAATGTGTTGTTAAAAAAGAAGTTGCATTAGTTGACATGTTTCAATGTTAAAAATATATTTAAAAAAAAATTGTCTGAACACTAAAAATGGGTATGGATAGATCCAAGCATATGGCATTTTAATTATAAAAAAACTAGTTACATTAAAACAGTTTATCATAACCTTCTTCTGTATAATTGATTTTTTGTGTGTTCACAGTATATTAAAGTTAGAATATCTTATTTATATACGTCAATAAAAACAGTAGGCCTAACCCAGAAGGATATAAAAATATGACCTTACTATAACTACTGAGACCTTTTGAAATGTTACAAAAATGTGTTTTTTTTCGAGTCAAAAATCTTGCATTGAAAGTTATACAGTTCTTAATCTGATATACGCTGTGAGTAAAGAAAATCTCTATTATTCCTAAACGTTGTATGATAAGTGCTTTTATTCATAAGAAAGGTATACAACTTTTACTAAGAAAGACTGATAAATATAATATTCAAGCTTTTATACTAACTTTTCGACGAGTTACATAGCTTGTATCTATAATTCACATGGAGGTGTTGTGTTATTATGGTTTAACATACGGCAGTTAATTTATGTTGTTTATTAAAAAAATATCAGACGTTTCTCAGGATCCGAATACAAGACGAAATATATTATTTTCCAGTAATTAAAGATATGAATAAATGTTAGAAATAATTGATGACTAGTTAATTATTTTAACGCATGTGCAAGTTTTAAATACAATATTTTAAAACATATTAAAAATATCTGGAATGACCTTAGACGTTTACGTGGTACAGGTGACAATGCAAGGTAATTATTTAGTATTGAGGGCGTTTTGAGAGATTTCTAAAGCTTAGTGCCTTTTCGGAGGACCAACTAACAACATCCACGTTAGTAGAGGAAACACTACAAAAGATGTTACCACGAACGATCACAGGGAGATGCGTTTTATAAGTAGAAAGTAATGAAAAAGGAACCAACTGTACCTTTAGAGGAGATAGTGCATATCTTGAAGCGAAGAACTGAGAAGTTGAGAGTTGAGATGACCGTAGAGATGGATCCACCAGGCCTGGGGTGTCGATGTTGTCCCGTGGTCAGTTTTGAGCACAACACATCACTGAATAGAGTTTGCCTTGAATTAAATGTGGAGTAGATTGAGAGTAAAGAGATTGAGAGACGAGAAAAACACGATCACTGACTAATAAAACCAAAATTGTACACTATAAGAGAGGTCACGGCAATCGCGACGCCCAGCGAACCGTTCTGCCTAGCATCATGAGTTCAACTGGGGATTTAAATTTAGGTAGACGGATGAAGCGTGTTGACGGGGTTCACACCACCGGTTACAAGGGTTAGACAATGTCACCTGATATTTGAATTTTGGTAAGTGCATATGCATAGAGGCCAGTAATATTATTTAAATTGCAATACAGTAACAGGTGAATATATTATGAGTATATGATTAACAATTTATGCTTAAGAGATTATAAATACAAATAAGAGGAACAAACTATTAAATTACTTAATTATGAATTACAACTAACTATATGTACAATATCTAATACTAAGTACGGAACAGTAATAATTACACATATTGCTTCAGTCTTATGTGTAAAAAATATTAGGATTTATCAAAATATATTAATATTATAAAAAAAGTTAAGCAAGTAAAATAGGTGTGTTGTTTATAACACTAAATTTATTTCATATTGTTGTAAGTAATTACTATAGATGTTACAGTTAATGTAATTTTCCACTTTAACATTAACTTTAGTTTGCTCCAAAGTATTACTAATATAGTATATATAAAATGGAAAATATTTCAATACAACATATACAAGTATTGTATATTGTATTAACTTAAAGTATTCTATTCTTCAACAATGAATGATCACGCTAAATATACATGTTTTCATGTATATTCAAAAAACTTGCATATTCCATAACTATTGGTTCAGGATGTACAATTTGTGTTTAATTTAAATAAAAATACTTAGTAAAACCACAGGTCACCTTTAAAGCCATATGATATGTAATTTTATTTAGATTAAATGGCATAGGCGTATGGCATATTTTTGGGTATACATAAATGTATACACGTTCATATTAACATATTACATATCTAATAAAAAAATATATACATTTTTGAGGAAATTCGTAGTACATTATAAAAACAAGTTTGATTTACATAACAAAGAAATGTACTAAACTAAAAAAGGTTTCACGCAGATGACTACAACATAAATGTAACATTTATATTATTTTTCACGTGTTTTACATACACAATTACTATACTAATATTATAAATATTTATACATGCTATATTTGCTAAAAAGCATGTATCATTTAAAACATTAATATTAAACATTTTATATTAACGTGTTATAAAACTTTGAAAACGTATCTACTCAACAACATTGTGAAAATATTCCCAATGCAACTAAACATGCATGTTATTGTAAACTCTAAAGGGAATACCACTACAATAATGATTGGTTCAACAGTGTCTAACACAACAATGTGGAATGGTGGAGGGGCAAAGTTCAACATATACTGTAGGTAAGGTCCAAGTTTGACCAGAGCTAACTTGTAGTTCCGTATAAAATAAATATCTGGAAGGAAGAATATTGACTTCTCTAATGGCTATTGTTTTGCAATGCATTTTTCAGGTTGATGTGTGTTAAGTTCTACGCTACTACGTAATTGGAAGAAGTAAAAACAAAATTTGTATCTACCTTTTACGATATAATTAATTAGGGAATTAAACCAAACATGAATTTTAAAATAACGGGCTATTGCTTAAGTGATAACAAGTCACATAAATGTTAGTTCATTGTAATAATATTTATTGAGTGTTTATACCAACAATTATTTTATCGACATAGTTCGAAATAATCAAAGAAGTGGTTTATATACCTGCATTCAAGTAATCCAAGTCGTTGCTTCTGCAACCGGTTTCAACTCTTCATGGGAGTCATCTTCAGGCCGTACAAGGATGAAATAAAATGTGATCACTTCATATGAAGGTCGTCACGAACACATAACGAAAAACGGACACTACGAATACACGAACACATAACAAAACACTTAAAAACGTTGACATTAATGAACAGCTAAAAATTCGCGACGCGTGCCGGGCTGGAGCGTAGTCTAGACTGCCACGGTCAGGGTTATTGGCAGTGACGTCACATCCTTATCTGTTGTTCCAAATTCTATGAATAGGACTCCTTTCCCTCTCCAGTATCTTAATCGCTGTATCGTAAATAAAGTTTGATTGGAAAGACAGCTTGTCGTTCAGTACATTTTGTTTATCTGATTTAACTGCTCTGTATATTTCAAATTCTTCTAATGTGTTTCTATTGTAACGATCTTGAGAAAAATGAAGAATGTCCATGTTATTATCAATGCTTGTATAATTATGGTTGTTTGAAATTAGATGTTCGGCAAAGTTTGAGGTCTGGGGGGATGTGGTTTTTCTAGGTATATGTTCTTTGAATCGTTTTCTGAATGAGCGGGAAGTTTGACCAATATAATATTTTGGGCAGTCGTTGCAATTGATCTTATAAACCCCATTCTTGTCGTGTATTGGTATGGATTCAAGTGGCCGTTCTTTCAGTAAAGTGTTGAGTTTGTTGCCTGTTTTAAATGATACTATGACGTTGTTTTTGGACATTAAATTACTGAATTTGTTGCTGAGAAAAGTGCCATAATTTGCAGAAATGTAGGTTTTTCGTTCTTCAGTTATTTTTAGAGTTTTATTTTTGTGTTTATTAATAAGTTTATCTATCATACGGCTGCTGAAACCATTTGCAACGGCAATGTGTTTTATTATATTGATCTCTTCATTGAAATCATTTGGTTCCATTGGTACAGAGAGCATCCTGTGTATAAGACTATTGTATGCGGCGAGTTTTTGGGAATGAGGGTGGTGCGAGTCTGCATGTATGGTTTGGTCTGTGGATGTTGGCTTCCTGTAAATTTTAAATTTAAAATTGTCATCGTGTTTTGTTATTGTTAAATCCAAAAAATTGAGTGTGTTGTTTTTTTCCTCATCGAGAGTGAATTTTATGCTTGGGTGCATGTTGCATAGATAATTATTCAATAAGGACAGTTGTCTGCTGTTTCCATTAAAAAGAACTATAGTATCATCTACGTATCTATGGTAAAATATTATTTTGTCTTTATGCCGATTGGTATCTGTAAAAAGATTATTGTTTTCAATATGGTTAAGGAAGATTTCTGACAAGATGCTGGAGAGAGGGGAACCCATAGCCAGGCCTTCCTTCTGCTGATAAAACCTATTTTCGAATTTAAAGTAATTCTGTTTTAATACTGTTTCGGTAAGATGTATAAGCTGTGCTATTGCCTCTGATGTCATTTTTGAATTTTTCTGCAGGTTATTTTTTAAAATCATTATTGTTTCCTGTATTGGCACGTTCGTGTATAAATTGACAATGTCAAAAGAGGCTAGTTTATAACTATTTTTTACTGTGTGTGTTTTGATTTTTTCAACTAGTTCTAAACTGTTCTTTATGCTATGGTTATTTTCCAAAACGATTTCATTCCTGATAATTTTGTCCAATTTCTTTGCAATTCTATAAGCTGGAGAGGGCATGAAGTTGACAAGTGGTCTGATTGGGACATCTTTTTTATGGATTTTAGGGAGGCCTCTGAGAATAGGAGCCTGTGGATTCGTTATTTTTAATGACATGATTTCGTTTTTTGTTAGTAGGTTCTGACTTCCGGAAATAACTCTATTTATTTCTTTGGAATAAGCAGGGGTGGGATCTTTATATAATGGTTCAATTTTATTTAACTGTATAAAGTCATTTACTTTTTGGACATATTCATCTTTGTATAGGATGACAATAGAGTTGCCCTTATCGGCTTTGGTTACAATAGCATTGTGTTCGGCAAGTTTTGATCTGATGCTTGTCACTGCACGCCGCATAGGGTAATATTTGAGGTTGCGTTTCTTATTCCTAGGCATGTTTTTTATCACAGACTTTGCTTTATTCACGACTACAATTCGGGCAGTCTCACGAAGTTCATCTTCTTTTATGCTTTTAATAGATGCTTCAGTATTTAATAATTCAGTGAATAAACTAGATTTATTGGTATTTGGAAAGTTGAAATTTAATCCTTTATTTAATAAATCAATTTCTTCGTCAGTGAATTCAATCTTAGTGTTATTTACCACTCTCTTATAAAAAATATGGGAACATTTAACTACATCTATTTGGTGTTGTTTCTCAACTAAATCCTTAATTTTCTTGTTCTGAGTTTTCCTTTTTGCAAGAATTTTCCTGTTGATCTGCTGCTCTATTTGATTGAGCACATTGTCTTGCTGTGTAGGATGTAAAGTGTTTAATAGTTCTAAATGTTTCTTTAATAACAGTTTGTTTAACAAGTTCTTTTTGGAATACAAGCTTTTAATCTCATTTTTTATCCATACTAATTCTGCCACTTTTTTAGCTTTAATTGCCGATTTTGATTTTGAAGAAACCTTAACCAATACATAATTAGGGATTATATTGTGTTCGCTGCATGCTTTGTTAAACCTAATATTTTCTGCAGTTTTACATAGTTTTAACCTAACATCCTTGTACTGATAGGCTACTTTTGCTTGCTGGGCTTCCAATTTCATTTTTGGGGGATTAGCCTCCGGATCACTGTTCAATACTTAAAGTGGTTTATATACCTGCATTCAAGTAATCCAAGTCGTTGCTTCTGCAACCGGTTTCAACTCTTCATGGGAGTCATCTTCAGGCCGTACAAGGATGAAATAAAATGTGATCACTTCATATGAAGGTCGTCACGAACACATAACGAAAAACGGACACTACGAATACACGAACACATAACAAAACACTTAAAAACGTTGACATTAATGAACAGCTAAAAATTCGCGACGCGTGCCGGGCTGGAGCGTAGTCTAGACTGCCACGGTCAGGGTTATTGGCAGTGACGTCACATCCTTATCTGTTGTTCCAAATTCTATGAATAGGACTCCTTTCCCTCTCCAGTATCTTAATCGCTGTATCGTAAATAAAGTTTGATTGGAAAGACAGCTTGTCGTTCAGTACATTTTGTTTATCTGATTTAACTGCTCTGTATATTTCAAATTCTTCTAATGTGTTTCTATTGTAACGATCTTGAGAAAAATGAAGAATGTCCATGTTATTATCAATGCTTGTATAATTATGGTTGTTTGAAATTAGATGTTCGGCAAAGTTTGAGGTCTGGGGGGATGTGGTTTTTCTAGGTATATGTTCTTTGAATCGTTTTCTGAATGAGCGGGAAGTTTGACCAATATAATATTTTGGGCAGTCGTTGCAATTGATCTTATAAACCCCATTCTTGTCGTGTATTGGTATGGATTCAAGTGGCCGTTCTTTCAGTAAAGTGTTGAGTTTGTTGCCTGTTTTATATATCTATTAAAAGCATAAAAGAAGATGAACTTCGTGAGACTGCCCGAATTGTAGTCGTGAATAAAGCAAAGTCTGTGATAAAAAACATGCCTAGGAATAAGAAACGCAACCTCAAATATTACCCTATGCGGCGTGCAGTGACAAGCATCAGATCAAAACTTGCCGAACACAATGCTATTGTAACCAAAGCCGATAAGGGCAACTCTATTGTCATCCTATACAAAGATGAATATGTCCAAAAAGTAAATGACTTTATACAGTTAAATAAAATTGAACCATTATATAAAGATCCCACCCCTGCTTATTCCAAAGAAATAAATAGAGTTATTTCCGGAAGTCAGAACCTACTAACAAAAAACGAAATCATGTCATTAAAAATAACGAATCCACAGGCTCCTATTCTCAGAGGCCTCCCTAAAATCCATAAAAAAGATGTCCCAATCAGACCACTTGTCAACTTCATGCCCTCTCCAGCTTATAGAATTGCAAAGAAATTGGACAAAATTATCAGGAATGAAATCGTTTTGGAAAATAACCATAGCATAAAGAACAGTTTAGAACTAGTTGAAAAAATCAAAACACACACAGTAAAAAATAGTTATAAACTAGCCTCTTTTGACATTGTCAATTTATACACGAACGTGCCAATACAGGAAACAATAATGATTTTAAAAAATAACCTGCAGAAAAATTCAAAAATGACATCAGAGGCAATAGCACAGCTTATACATCTTACCGAAACAGTATTAAAACAGAATTACTTTAAATTCGAAAATAGGTTTTATCAGCAGAAGGAAGGCCTGGCTATGGGTTCCCCTCTCTCCAGCATCTTGTCAGAAATCTTCCTTAACCATATTGAAAACAATAATCTTTTTACAGATACCAATCGGCATAAAGACAAAATAATATTTTACCATAGATACGTAGATGATACTATAGTTCTTTTTAATGGAAACAGCAGACAACTGTCCTTATTGAATAATTATCTATGCAACATGCACCCAAGCATAAAATTCACTCTCGATGAGGAAAAAAACAACACACTCAATTTTTTGGATTTAACAATAACAAAACACGATGACAATTTTAAATTTAAAATTTACAGGAAGCCAACATCCACAGACCAAACCATACATGCAGACTCGCACCACCCTCATTCCCAAAAACTCGCCGCATACAATAGTCTTATACACAGGATGCTCTCTGTACCAATGGAACCAAATGATTTCAATGAAGAGATCAATATAATAAAACACATTGCCGTTGCAAATGGTTTCAGCAGCCGTATGATAGATAAACTTATTAATAAACACAAAAATAAAACTCTAAAAATAACTGAAGAACGAAAAACCTACATTTCTGCAAATTATGGCACTTTTCTCAGCAACAAATTCAGTAATTTAATGTCCAAAAACAACGTCATAGTATCATTTAAAACAGGCAACAAACTCAACACTTTACTGAAAGAACGGCCACTTGAATCCATACCAATACACGACAAGAATGGGGTTTATAAGATCAATTGCAACGACTGCCCAAAATATTATATTGGTCAAACTTCCCGCTCATTCAGAAAACGATTCAAAGAACATATACCTAGAAAAACCACATCCCCCCAGACCTCAAACTTTGCCGAACATCTAATTTCAAACAACCATAATTATACAAGCATTGATAATAACATGGACATTCTTCATTTTTCTCAAGATCGTTACAATAGAAACACATTAGAAGAATTTGAAATATACAGAGCAGTTAAATCAGATAAACAAAATGTACTGAACGACAAGCTGTCTTTCCAATCAAACTTTATTTACGATACAGCGATTAAGATACTGGAGAGGGAAAGGAGTCCTATTCATAGAATTTGGAACAACAGATAAGGATGTGACGTCACTGCCAATAACCCTGACCGTGGCAGTCTAGACTACGCTCCAGCCCGGCACGCGTCGCGAATTTTTAGCTGTTCATTAATGTCAACGTTTTTAAGTGTTTTGTTATGTGTTCGTGTATTCGTAGTGTCCGTTATTCGTTATGTGTTCGTGACGACCTTCATATGAAGTGATCACATTTTATTTCATCCTTGTACGGCCTGAAGATGACTCCCATGAAGAGTTGAAACCGGTTGCAGAAGCAACGACTTGGATTACTTGAATGCAGGTATATAAACCACTTTAAGTATTGAACAGTGATCCGGAGGCTAGTCCCCCAAAAAATGAAATTGGAAGCCCAGCAAGCAAAAGTAGCCTATCAGTACAAGGATGTTAGGTTAAAACTATGTAAAACTGCAGAAAATATTAGGTTTAACAAAGCATGCAGCGAACACAATATAATCCCTAATTATGTATTGGTTAAGGTTTCTTCAAAATCAAAATCGGCAATTAAAGCTAAAAAAGTGGCAGAATTAGTATGGATAAAAAATGAGATTAAAAGCTTGTATTTCAAAAAGAACTTGTTAAACAAACTGTTATTAAAGAAACATTTAGAACTATTAAACACTTTACATCCTACACAGCAAGACAATGTGCTCAATCAAATAGAGCAGCAGATCAACAGGAAAATTCTTGCAAAAAGGAAAACTCAGAACAAGAAAATTAAGGATTTAGTTGAGAAACAACACCAAATAGATGTAGTTAAATGTTCCCATATTTTTTATAAGAGAGTGGTAAATAACACTAAGATTGAATTCACTGACGAAGAAATTGATTTATTAAATAAAGGATTAAATTTCAACTTTCCAAATACCAATAAATCTAGTTTATTCACTGAATTATTAAATACTGAAGCATCTATTAAAAGCATAAAAGAAGATGAACTTCGTGAGACTGCCCGAATTGTAGTCGTGAATAAAGCAAAGTCTGTGATAAAAAACATGCCTAGGAATAAGAAACGCAACCTCAAATATTACCCTATGCGGCGTGCAGTGACAAGCATCAGATCAAAACTTGCCGAACACAATGCTATTGTAACCAAAGCCGATAAGGGCAACTCTATTGTCATCCTATACAAAGATGAATATGTCCAAAAAGTAAATGACTTTATACAGTTAAATAAAATTGAACCATTATATAAAGATCCCACCCCTGCTTATTCCAAAGAAATAAATAGAGTTATTTCCGGAAGTCAGAACCTACTAACAAAAAACGAAATCATGTCATTAAAAATAACGAATCCACAGGCTCCTATTCTCAGAGGCCTCCCTAAAATCCATAAAAAAGATGTCCCAATCAGACCACTTGTCAACTTCATGCCCTCTCCAGCTTATAGAATTGCAAAGAAATTGGACAAAATTATCAGGAATGAAATCGTTTTGGAAAATAACCATAGCATAAAGAACAGTTTAGAACTAGTTGAAAAAATCAAAACACACACAGTAAAAAATAGTTATAAACTAGCCTCTTTTGACATTGTCAATTTATACACGAACGTGCCAATACAGGAAACAATAATGATTTTAAAAAATAACCTGCAGAAAAATTCAAAAATGACATCAGAGGCAATAGCACAGCTTATACATCTTACCGAAACAGTATTAAAACAGAATTACTTTAAATTCGAAAATAGGTTTTATCAGCAGAAGGAAGGCCTGGCTATGGGTTCCCCTCTCTCCAGCATCTTGTCAGAAATCTTCCTTAACCATATTGAAAACAATAATCTTTTTACAGATACCAATCGGCATAAAGACAAAATAATATTTTACCATAGATACGTAGATGATACTATAGTTCTTTTTAATGGAAACAGCAGACAACTGTCCTTATTGAATAATTATCTATGCAACATGCACCCAAGCATAAAATTCACTCTCGATGAGGAAAAAAAACAACACACTCAATTTTTTGGATTTAACAATAACAAAACACGATGACAATTTTAAATTTAAAATTTACAGGAAGCCAACATCCACAGACCAAACCATACATGCAGACTCGCACCACCCTCATTCCCAAAAACTCGCCGCATACAATAGTCTTATACACAGGATGCTCTCTGTACGAATGGAACCAAATGATTTCAATGAAGAGATCAATATAATAAAACACATTGCCGTTGCAAATGGTTTCAGCAGCCGTATGATAGATAAACTTATTAATAAACACAAAAATAAAACTCTAAAAATAACTGAAGAACGAAAAACCTACATTTCTGCAAATTATGGCACTTTTCTCAGCAACAAATTCAGTAATTTAATGTCCAAAAACAACGTCATAGTATCATTTAAAACAGGCAACAAACTCAACACTTTACTGAAAGAACGGCCACTTGAATCCATACCAATACACGACAAGAATGGGGTTTATAAGATCAATTGCAACGACTGCCCAAAATATTATATTGGTCAAACTTCCCGCTCATTCAGAAAACGATTCAAAGAACATATACCTAGAAAAACCACATCCCCCCAGACCTCAAACTTTGCCGAACATCTAATTTCAAACAACCATAATTATACAAGCATTGATAATAACATGGACATTCTTCATTTTTCTCAAGATCGTTACAATAGAAACACATTAGAAGAATTTGAAATATACAGAGCAGTTAAATCAGATAAACAAAATGTACTGAACGACAAGCTGTCTTTCCAATCAAACTTTATTTACGATACAGCGATTAAGATACTGGAGAGGGAAAGGAGTCCTATTCATAGAATTTGGAACAACAGATAAGGATGTGACGTCACTGCCAATAACCCTGACCGTGGCAGTCTAGACTACGCTCCAGCCCGGCACGCGTCGCGAATTTTTAGCTGTTCATTAATGTCAACGTTTTTAAGTGTTTTGTTATGTGTTCGTGTATTCGTAGTGTCCGTTTTTCGTTATGTGTTCGTGACGACCTTCATATGAAGTGATCACATTTTATTTCATCCTTGTACGGCCTGAAGATGACTCCCATGAAGAGTTGAAACCGGTTGCAGAAGCAACGACTTGGATTACTTGAATGCAGGTATATAAACCACTTTAAGTATTGAACAGTGATCCGGAGGCTAATCCCCCAAAAATGTAATCAAAGAACATAACAAAAAATAAGGTAAATTTATAGTTATATCCGTATACAAATAATATATAGACGTTTAAAGTTGAAGATTATTTTACATTATGTGACAAAACAATAATAACTTTAGCACTTTTAAGTTTCTATTTAAACGATAGTAAGCAAACCAAACAAAGGTTATTTATGATCTTCTTAAACATTTGGCTTTTGTCTTGTCTGGTTATTGAGAATTTTTTAATGAGGAATGCAGACTATTCGCGTGGCAATGTGTTTATCAAAGTGTGTACTTACATCTACAACTGCCTACTTTATAAAGTACACAGCACTAATTGAGTGTACTTTAATATGATCTTATACAACACATATAAATGTCGGAAAGAATAGTATTTTCCACGGAAATGCTACAATCGGGTGAAAAGGCATTCAAATGTTAGAATATTCTTTCCTTTCTGTTCCTTTATATTCATAAAACCCTATAATTTCTCAAACAACATTTTTAAAGTTCAGTGGCTTGGAAAATAATCAATTCCATTTTCACCCTTCGCACAATCTTAAAGATAATAATTTAAAATACCAGCTCATTGAACTAAATTTATTTAAAAAATCTTCTTTTCATTGCAATATCTATGTTCAATTAACTCCCTAACACTATCAAAGCAGACTCAAACCATTTGAGTCTCAAAGTATTACTAAAGTAATATTTAATAAAAAATAAGGGGTTCTTTTTGTCTGTGCAGACAACATAATTTCGTTTGTGCCTAAAGTTTTGGGATGGGTCAGTAGAAATCGAATGAAATATATGAATAATTTTTACTATGCAGTATAATTAATTCATAGAATTGCATTTAATAAAAAAAAAAAAATATTTTGAATAAACACTATGGCCCTTCGAAATAAAATATTGAGGTCAGTGTGTGCAGATCCCAACTGTCAAAGAAGGGCCTCTAACGTTATTATTCAAATGTGCGGCTGGAGTCACGTGGCCTGCATAGAAATGACGAAGTGTCAGAAGTGTTTTGAATGAGTTATGTTTTATTTTGATGCATAAAACAGAAAAACTTTATAGGAAATCAATATTATTTAATATAGTTAAGAGGATCTATATGCATAATTTATGTATTTCAACATTTAAACATGCGTATCTATATAAAAAGAGGTATTTATAATTTTACTTTAAGAAATTATTATTATTATTTCTGTAAGCCTACATTACGTTACATTTTTGTGCATACATTAACATTATGCTTCTTATATTTCTAATATGTTAAAAGTACTTATATTTAATAACGTTAACAGAAACATTCAACGTACGTTTGTCCATATGAGTTTTTTACGAAAAGGGACAAATTAACAAGTATTCACTATAGTCTATATTTAAACTACTTGACCAAATCCAACAAATTTCTGCATATACATTTTCCTAGTATATTATCGGGATAGGGTAAGTACATTTTAAAGCATAAAGCGTTTTTAAATGGGTGGTAACAATAATTTTAATAGATCACTTACTGCATGACATTTTAATATATATGGTTAAAAATATTTAAAATAAGTAAACCTGTTATTAATATTAAAAATATTATATAGTTTTAATTTTTGATTGCCTGTTAAATTTTGTATTCAAAATAAAAACAATCATTAGAAAAACTGTGTTTCAATAATCATTTATTATAGTAAGCTTTACTTAAAATTTTGCAAATAAACAATCATGTTACCCTTTATTTTTGTCTTTTATAGATACTAAACGTTAGATTTTATATGAAATTTACTCACATTATTATAAAAAAAAAAAAAAAATAAAAAAATAAAACGTTATTAAGGAGCTATATACCAGGAACATATTCATAATTTATTCAAAGCTATTTCAATCTCCTCAGCCTTACTCGGATAGGTTATTAAATTCATCTCGTAATCAGCGCTGAACGAAAATAATAAGTAGAGCTCAAGATATCGTCTTATTCCATTCTAAGGATACGTAGTTTTATCCTAGTAGTAAATATTCAATGTACGATGTTACTTATAGGAAGGATATTTATTTATTTACCTTTGAAGTGGCATTTTATTACATAATTTTTATGTTATTACTTATTAATTGATTCAAAATAATTTATACGTTAGATATGAATAACAATGTTACGAAAATACTTCTTTTTTCTGTTTATATTATTGTTTATTTAGTGTACCTGTAATTATAGTCTGTTTTAAATATAAATAAAAACTTTACTAAACATGTTATTTTTTCGCAACAACACAAAGATGCTATTCTTAGATACCCAGATGTTTAACCATAACTATTATTTTTTGTTCACTAACATTTTATCTTTAAAGTAAATTCATATTCCTATGTTTATAAAGAAAATTTACCCAGTGCTACTTACCTAAATCAATTATGTACAGCTTATAACAAGGCTCTAAATTTGTTACTCAACTGTTTATCATTTTATAAATATACTCAAGCTAATAGATTTAAACTGTATGACAAAAACCTCCCTTCACTCTTTATTATATATTGAATAGATACCTATGTGTAGATTAATGTAATGGGTATGATCCCGCTTATTTTACAGCATTCTAAACATATCCTTTGGCTGTAACCACAATATTTTACGTTTTATGTCCTACAAACGATAGTGTTGCAGTAATAAAGTTGTTTCTCAGACCCTCTAAACTGATAAATTTATAGTTCTGTAAATTAGTTACGAGCCTACTGGTAAAAGTAGTAGTGATCGATTTACTAATGGTTATATAGTTTAGGAGTAGGTGTCTTATGTTTATAGGTAAATTATTCATCAGAAAAAACCTTTTAATTCAGATTTCAGTTTCTAACCTAATGCTAAATAATACACGTTTGTGTAATATTATTTTGGTACTGATTCTAATATCGTAACAACAAACGTCCATATTTATAAATAGCTCTGTGAGCTTTATATTTCAAGCCCTTAAAGTGCACCTATCAGTAGCACTATATATTGTCAATACATGTGTTTAATCTTTAAAACATCTTTAATCCTTAATGTAAATTAATGGGTTAACAGTTATGGTGTTCTCCTTCAAGTGTTGAGATGTTTACGTCATACTGTAATGATATTGTAGATAATTATAAATTATCTTTACACTATAAGACAGTATACCAGTTTCATAAGATATGTAATGAATTTTCACATAACTTATCGTGTGATATTCAATAATGAATATTATTAAATAACGTACTATTGAGTATATATACTATATATATATACTATATATATATATATATATATATATATATATATATATATATATATATATATATATATGTATATATAATATATATATATATATATATATATATATATATATATATATATATAGATAGTATATGTGCTTTTTTCTAAGAAAGGTTCATCTTTTTTATACTAGTTTTAGTTACTATTAACACTTCGTAAATTTTAACGCTATTTTGGGAAAGCAATTTAATTGAAAATTAGTGTCTTATGAAAATATCAAAGGCGAGACTAAAATATCAAGAATCCATTTGTAATTAATGAAATTCCTTTGAATTTGATGTAAATATAATTTCCTTAATTCCTTTTATGAGAGAGGATATTGAGAATTAAACGTAATCCAATGCGTTAGATTATTAATATTTCATCAATAACATGTCTAATGAGGTTTATCAGATAAGGTTTCTTTAAGGTCTTAATGAACTTCTAAGTGGCTCGCAATATTGTTGTGCATTTTTTATTGTAAAACTATTTAATCAGAATTATGAAGAATTTATTATTTTAATTTTTATGTACCTGTATTCTCACTGTTTGGATTCTTTCGATATTGGTGTGTTAAACCATTTTACGTTGTCTAAGTCATTTTGATTTAGCCTTCAGCATAATTTAACATTGTTCTGAACAAAAATAAGATTTTAGTATGTTAATAAATTTTAACAAAATCACCAATAAAAATACTTTTTTTGAGGCTTTTCGCCAGCAAAGCTGGCATCATCAAGCAACACAAATTTATAGAAATTTGTTATAAAATATAAATTTGTGTTGCCTGATGATGCCAGCTTTGCTGGCGAAAGGCCTCGAAAAAAGTGTTTTTTATTGGTGATATTGTAAAAATTTATTAACAACGAGGAATACCAATATCAACTCCATCTGAAATTTACGAAAAAGATATTAGTACTTTGTTTGAGCTACAATATGAGAAACCGCTCATTCATAATCATTTAATATATATATTTACTAAGATTTTATAAAGTACTAAGCAGATTAGTCATTTAATAGTCCTGTATTCATAAAATACTATATAAATCCGCTCCAATTGTAAAGTATCGATATTTAATGTGTAATAACAAGGAATAATACGTCTAGGATACAGCGTTTACCATTTAAGTCTACGAAACATTCTGGAAAGCTGAACTGATAAACTAAGTGAAAAATGTAGCTAGTTCTCCATATAGGGGCTAGTTCTTCTCAAAGAGTATTGTTCTCCACAGAGAGGATAGTTCTCCACAGATAGGCTAGTTCTCCTCAGTGAGGCCATTTCTCCTCCGATAGGCTACTTCTCTTGATATAGGCTAGTTCTCCCCAAAGAAAATAGTTATCCTCCGATAGGGTAGTTCTCCACAGATAGTCTAGTTCTCCTCAAAAAGGATAGTTCTCCACAGAGATGCTAGTTTTCCACATCCTCTAATAACAGAGAGGATAGTTCTCCTCAGAGAGGCTAGTTCTCCTCAGATATGCTAGTTCTCCAAAGAAAGGATAGTTCTTATCAAAGAGGATAGTACTCCTCAAAGAGGATAGTTATCCTCAGAGATGCTAGTTTTCCACATCCTCCAATAACAGAGAGGATAGTTCTCCACAGAGAGGCTAGTTCACCACAGCCTCCAATCACAGAGATAATAGTTCCCTTCAGAGAGGGTAGTTCTCTACATATGTGCTAGTTATCCACAGATAGGCTAGTTCTCTACAGAGAGGATAGTTCTCTACAGAGATGCTAGTTCTCCATATCCTCCAATCACAGATATGATAGTTCTCCTCAGAGAGGCTAGTTCTCCTCGGGAGGCTAGTTCTCCTCAGAGAGAACATTTATCCGCAGAGAGGATAGTTCTCCACAAACAGACAATCACGTGACGCCTGACTTTATTACTGAAACAAAGACTTTGGAAGAGGACTAGCCACCTTTTTTATTTTATGTTTATTCGTTAATGTTGTTGGCCTTCCCGCTTCTACATTATTTTCACTACTCACATGAACGTTAATACAATGATAATAAAAATCCAAGAAATAGTACTTTGTGTCACTGTTCATACAGCTAACACTTTATAAAATTACGTTTTTTATAGTTTCCTCTCAAATTACTCTCACTGTTGTTTGTTTTTTAACAGCAATAGCCAAAGTATAAAAATCGTGAATGTGTTCCAATTATTCAATGTCAACAACACATTATAGACTCCGTGGTGACTGAACGCTCACTTTTTATCAGGAAGAGAATACTAGAACGTCTTGCCATAATTGACGTACAATCAGCACAGTTGAGAAAATGTGCAATGTTTGTTCTATTATATCTCGTATTAATTGAAAACGAAAAAGAAAGCAAACTATAAAACACTTAGCCGATTTAAGGTGAGAAATGTAATCGTTTATATTTACTCATAATAAAAAGACTAATTATTACTGTAAGACCTCAAATGTGCACATTTATTTTTCAAACTCAACTATTATGTTTTTTTATGATAAATTACCTATGAATGGATTTTATATAATTATAAGCGTTAAAAATACCAACTAATTTTAATCTACCAACAAAAATTAAAATCCAAGAATAAATACACATTGATCTTACTTAAAATGTATACTAGGCCATGAATTTAAAGATATATTGCAGTCATAATATTATGAACAGTTTGTTTTTATCTCAGCTAAGGCCATTTTTTGTATTTTCCTTCAAACCGTAATGCCTAAGGTATGTGATATACAGAATAACATGATAAACATTAGGCAAGAAGAAAACAGTGTATTCAACAGGCAATTTATAACGTAAATACAGCTTGTAAAATATGCTGTTAAGTAGAGTCTCGCTAATCCGAACTTCGGTGATCCGAAAATCCGCTTATTCCGAAACAGAAATTGACAACAGATTTTGCAAACATTAAAATGCAGTTACTGTAAGAACCACTACTTTATATCTTAAATGTACAAGAACATATTATTTCAAGTATTTAACTGTTAATAAACTTTTCAAATATTACTTTGGTTTGAAAATATCAGTTAAATTTCACGCTTTAAAGAAGAATTCCTCTCCCTCGTAAATAAATTACGCCAGCATCTCAAAACATGGTAGCCACTAGGGTCGCGTCGGAGTGTTGCTCCACGTAGTGTAATATGAGATCAAACGCAGCCGGAGCGTCTATATGGGATACAACAAACCTGAGATACGTAAACACACGAGTACGAACTGTTGATAAGATACTGATAGTGGAAATTTGGAACAGTGCTGTCTGAGATAGCGTGTGAGTGCTAGAAATGTGCACACGACTTCCTTTACCTGATTACGTGGCCTAGTGGCGAATGCAATGGAATCAAGTAGCGCTGGGCCAGGATCGATTTCCGCCAGTGACTCCAATTTTTTTTCTTCAAAAAACGATATTTGTTTACACGTCTCAGTTGAATTTATTCTTCTATTAAAGGGTTCATTCTCCTTTTTATAATCATAGGATATTATTGCGTTTAAAACTTAAGTACTGTACTTAAAGCATTAAGTACAGTACTTAAGTTTTATGCCTAGCAAGGCATATTATTTATATTATGTTTTAACAAAAGAGCATTTTAAGAAAATCAGTTTAATCCGAAAAATTCGGTAGTCCGGAATGGGTTCGGGCCCAATTATGTCAGATTACTGGGACTCCACTGTAATAGTATATCTAAAATATTATAAACTAAGTTACTTAAAAAGATATTTTACATTATTTCAAATACCACAATACAAATTGCCACATTAAACAAGCATTAAACTTGATTTGATAGTAACCTAATGGATCTATTTGTGTTAGTGTATCAATGTATGTACAGATATAATTAATTAATTCAAATTTCAGATGATGGAGAGACTATTAGGTCTAATTAGCAGACTGGACTGATGGTTAACAAATACTATTTGCTCCAAATTCATTAAAAGTCCAATAAACACCACTAAATATTTGTCTTTGTCAACATTTATGCGTAAAAATGTTTTGTTCTATATTTTCTGTTTTACCATTGCATAATAGATATATCAATTGTTTTTTAGTAAACAATAAGATAACTGTAACTTTACTGTGACAATTATTCTTATACGAACTAGGTATTAAGTAATGATGTCTTAATAATAATATGTTCTTGAATAATACAATAAAACAATTTCACTAACCAGTAAGTTAAATATTCTCAACATTGACAAATTATTTAACGCAACCGGTTCATAATAAACCTTTATGTTGAGAAATTACGAGGTATACGTTACGTGTGTGTTTGAAATTGGTTTAGTACTTTTTAGCCTATAAATACAGAAATTATTTTAAATGTTATTTTCACGTATTACAAAAATAAGAAGTCCATATTAGTTTTGGAATTGCTACTTATGAAATTATAATAAATAATTAGGAAATGCTTTTCATGGGTGTTTATACTAGAATATTATTAAATACTACACCTGGTCTGTATCATGGCCTGCACATTGTTTCATCATGAATATTAGGCAAATTTGGGTTTTGACTGATCTCTAGTACAAGTGTTGAGTCCACCAATTTAGAATTGAACATAGGAAATTATTATAATTCCAGTAATGTATGGGAGAATATACTGTATTAGTATTAGCTTTTTCGTAATAGATGCAGAAAAGTAACTGATGCGCGGAGTAACTAATATATGATCCAGACTAATATTAATATTTTTGTATTCCTGATATGGTATGATTCGCTGGTACTGCCTACTGGCTGGTATTCTAATGCAATCTTGCATAAGAAATATTATTCCTTGCTATTCTTTATATATTAATATTAGTGTGAATGCGAATGCAAACAGACATTAATTTTTACAGTTAATATCCTAATTCCTTTTTTCTGGCTGGTGACATGGCTATACAACCATTTAAATAATTCTAATATTTAGATTAAACCAATTGTGATTATTTGCTGTTTTGTGGTATTAATGTAATTTTATTAAGTATTATGTTAATACTTATAATAATATAAGTATAATAATAATACCAATACCTCATTATATTAAATATTATCAAATGTTATTTTTCCCTTGTTTAATCAAATTGTGTATCTTAGTTTACGCTATACACTATTAATACATTTGAGAGTTCACTAGTATTAAACTATTACTAACACTACAAGTACATCACGACTAGAAATATTACTGTTGCTGACCTTATTAAATCAGTGTGGTAAGGAGATAAATATTATTAATATTTAATATTAGATATTTTCAACTAATATTTTTCTGTACCTAATATGAAGTAAATAATATCATGATAAATCTGATGCAGTCGATACCTAGTGATGTAATGACAAAACAATTAACATTTCGCGAAGATTACAATTATTTTAACAACGTGGACTCTAATTTATTTCATTATACTGTACATATTTAGAGCGTCTAATTATATTTTTGTTTAGATAAATTATACAAGTTTTGGGGCTATGAATATATCCAACAGCACAACAGTTACCTTGGTCATTTTATTGTAAGTTATTTTTTCCTAAAAGGGGATGACAATTTGCTTTTAATCCTTACTTTTCCTATTAGTTATAGACTATATAATGCCTATTCTTGCTAAAAATAGGGCAATTCAAGGCCATAATTGTATTTCAAAATCGGGTTCAAAGCCCCGTCGTCTTAGACTGCTCGGCCACTGGCTGTCAGTTTCTTATATATGAATACATATATTAATTACTATTTACGTATGTATATATATATATATGTATATATATTTTTTTATTGAATTACGATTTTCCACTATACTAGGAAATTAATTTAATTCGTCAAAAGTGTTCATTGGAAACTTTAACTTTAAAGGGAGTATATTTTACCAGGTGAAGTCAGTTGTGTTTTGTTAACATTGGGCTTGAAGGTGTCTTTAAAATAACCAACAGAGAATGGAGAAACCCCTCACCATCCAAGAACAGCCTCGCACAATGTTGCTTCACGTCTTTATCTTGTGATCACGGCGGATCCCTCCGTTCAAGGCCACTAACAAACAGAAAGTAGTGACATAGTTTTGACCTTACCTTTTGTACAGGATTCAATATATTCAAAATGCCATTCAGTTTAATTTTAGCTAACCTCATTTCAATGGTATTCAAGAAGCAATATTATTTTTGTTTACTAACTAAAAAACATTTTAGGGATAGACCAATCTACTTACCTTAACTCTGTTATCCAATGATGTATGAGAATTATAATGAGATCAATATAATTGTTACTGAAATAATGAAGTAATAAAGTAATATACCTCTGAACTTACTATCCATATTAATTTTTTAACAGCAATAGCCAGTGGCCGCTTACCACTACTGTACATGTATGGGTGAGTAGCAGGGTCATCACCACTGTACATATAAGTAATAATACAAGAAAAACTCTTAAATTATGTTAATAATAACCTAACATTGAGTTTTAGTGAGGAAATAAAATTATATATCATTATTATTAATTCAATACTGTTGATTAAAAACAAACGACTTGACTGAATAGCTTACTTTGCAGGATTTTGTGTGATTATAAATCCAAATCAAATACGATTTCATAACATGCTTGTAAACCTGATAATTATAACTGTTAAACACCCACATTGTCTGTAATTTAAATTGATTATTTACACAAACATTATAAGTGATTTACTGCAATTAAAACAGTTGTCACACCCTCCTATATAAACAATTTTCGTCAAATACAATTACCCTTAATATATTGCAGCTCCATGATTCTTTAAATTATATATTTTACGAATTTTAACTTTGGCGCTAGAATTTAATGTTAACAAAATATGTTCTATGTGATAAAAATATGGTTATCATGATTTAACCGTATAAAGATATGGTTGAATAATGCTGTTCACTATTACCACATATTCCATAGGGGAATATCATGATGCCATAAGTCTAGTGTAATGGAGTGTAACTCATTCGTTCTGAGAACTTAGTGCGTGTTTATGGGCTGTAATAGGGCCATTATGACCTCTTAGTATGTGTAGTATACTGACAATACTACAGTAATCTCCGTGTCCCTCCGTGGTAGTCTGTGAAGTGTATTATCCGTCATAAAGTTGTTCAGCATACATTACGGGTGGCAGTAGATGTAACGTTTGTATTATATATTGCAAACCTAATAGCCTGTTAATGTTATACTTTATAATCAATGTTACTCTATAAATATTATATGCTTAAGTGCTTTAAACCAGCATTCATTTCTTTATACTTAATATAGTAGTTTTTAGTTGGGATAAAATAAAATATATATAGTCTACTAAAGAGATTTTTACTTTTAACATTTATATTCCGATTTGTACAGATTATTCCGAATAATCTTGTTTACATTTAACAGCAATGTCTTTATGAACACTAAGAATCGTTTTAGTCCAAATAGTGTGATTTATATAACAAAACTAGAAATGTTTTAGTTCACTTTATTTCAATAAATATGGATATAACATTTATTTACGAAGGTGCTTAGTAATAATCTATCCAAACTTATAAATCTTATAAAAATATAAATACAAGGAGCAGTTTTAAAAGTAGAAATTGGTTGTGACAGTTATACTATCAAGTATAATGGGGCTACACCGGTAACTATCATTAAAATATAATTTATGTTATATTATATCTCTTGTATTAAATGTCTTGTATTATTTTATATGTTTAATTAAATTTTATTTATAGATATATATTCTGTTTTACTGTCAGCTACCATCTGTTAATTTACGTTATTTTATCACAAAATTAAGTTATTTAACTAAATGCTAAAAATACTAAATTTGTATATATACAATATATTATTACAGCGTATCCTTTTTTATTCTTATGTTGTATTTAACTGTTTTATGCTGATACATATTCTTCATCCACTTACCGGTTTAATAGCTCCAAATTTAACGTAAAGCACTCAATGACAGGTGTTCCAACAACTCTTCCCTCTCCAGTGAGCAGGATAGTATCGTCCAGGTGATTACTGGGGTAATCGAGGTTCTACAGTTTTATCCCTGGAGGAAAACCTTACCTCTTATTTTTGTAGAGATATATCTAAAGCAATATTATATTTGTAATATATATGGCAGTGAATGAAGTCATCGTATATAGTAAATAAAAGACTATTTTATAAATTAAATTCTAATGATTTTGAATTAATTCAGAGAATTTGTTACATTTATTACAATATAAAATGCTAATATTTTTAAACATTAAAATAAAAAAATACTAATTTTATATTATAATGTCTATAGTTGTTGCTTGTCTGAATATAAACATGTAGGCAAAGGCATATGCCAGGTCTATTCAAATAATTAATGTCCTAAATGATCATACTAATATGGCTTTTATCTTTCATTTTATAACAAAAATACATATTAAGATATATACATTAAATTTAACACTCTTTAATATTTTACTCTATTATATTTCATCCTATTATTATACGTTAAGTTATTAAATTTTCTAGCCAATAATTGGGCAAATTTCAAGAAAATTATTACATTCGAATTTTGATACAGGAGTGGATATTCACTATGTGCCAAAATGACTGATTTAGAGTATTATATCATCACATGGATTTAAGTCATTAAGTTGGATAATGATCAAAATGCAGTCATGAGTTCAGCTCAAATTGATTTATCTTATTGTGTTCGGAGACCTAATTTCATCGGTCCTATTATTATGAGGGAGTATAGATAAAATGAAGTTAATGGTGAACTAAAGACATTCTACCTGTCTTACAACAAGATCAGCTTCACCCTTTGTCATTATCCAACCCCCTTAAATACCCAAGAGCAATGTAAATCAGTCACGTAATCTCAGCCTGGCTTGAGGTGTCAGTTGGTTAAAACCTGGTTACGGAGAACTGAATCACGTTATCAAGTCCAAGTTTGACTGCACTGAATACAGTTAATCATTGCTAGGATATAAAAAGAACTTATTTGTATACAAACAATTACTGTAGCGGTTTAAAATGATCTAATTATAGATTAATGGGCTACTAAGTATATGTTAAAAATACTTAATTGAAGCTAATTAAAAAAATATTATCTTAAAATTTTTTTACATAAAATACATATTGAGGAGTATATTATTGGAGCTGTATTAAAAAAAATAAATGATCTTAACATATTTTAAAACATTTTCCATTTGAAATAAAATTAGTTTAAATACAAAAAAAATCTGTTAAGATCGGAGTATTTGTATTTTGTATAATTTTCTCTGTTGTTTATTCGAGTTATAAATTAACAAAGGAGCCAATTTTGTTTATATAATAATGTTAATAACTTAAAGAATTTAAGGATTGCAAATTAATAATTGTTGGCAATATTGCTTATAGTTTATGTACATAAAAACATAACATACGTGATTTATTATGGTGGGTTATTTTCTCTTTTAGAAAATAGGTGTATTGAGTATTAAATTAGTGACAGTCATTAGTTTTTCTGTATTTCAAAAATTGTTCAGTACTTTTCAAAAATATTTTGCTTGTGTTGAGACATAGTTGTTGGATTGCAATGAGTCTTTCAATATATTTCATGTCATGTATTTCAAAGTGATGCTTCATTTTTCATACATAAAAACAATTTAAATACATCAGTAGCGATCTAGCACAGTAGAATATTTCTACTTTAGTACAATTGCAATAAAATATGTATTCATAAATGAAAATAAATAAAATATTTTTTGATATACTATTAAAACTATTTATATGCCTTGCCCTTCTTTCTTAATAGTAACGCTATCGAATAATATAAATAAATATACATTAATTTACTCTTTCTAGAATGTAATATTTAATTCAGTTATTCATTATTTAAAGCCAAAATAATCATACACAAATCATAATTGTTTAAAATTATACAACAATAAGCCTAAATAATCTTAACATTTTTAAATTAATTAAAATAAATATAGGAATTGCTTATAGTGAAAAAAGGATTTTTAATTGTATTCAAAGAGTAAATATTGAGTTTAGTTAATTTTTATATTAAATTACATGTTATTATTTCATATAGTGTTATAATTATTAGTTTCATAAACAGTTTAAATTAATTAAATTATATTGCAAAATTAAATTATAGTATTACCCATTATATTTTAATCACCTGTGGAAACAGATCATAACTATTTTAACGCAAAAAATGTTTTCTTTTGTCTCTAGACTACATATCTTTGCAATACTATCACTTGGTATAGTTATCAGGATTATTCAAAACATAAAAGTACGATTAATGTTGTTACTAGAATCCTATACTTGGCACACTAACACGTACTGTATATCAATTTTTAGGTGTTAGTGTGTTAATATAAATACATGTATTTTGTTCAACGAGAGCTAACAAAATTTAGAACGGTTTTTAATTTTGAATTAAAAAAAAAAAAAACAACATTCGTAAAGTAAAATAACATATTTCACCTAACAAAAAATTCTGTTGAAATTAAAATTATTTTATCAATATAGTCTTCTATTTTAAATGTTAAAAACGTTTACTTGATTTCATCGTTGTAAAACATATTTATATTACCTTATACAGTGAGTATTTAATAAACTATTAAAACATTTATCGTTTTAAGTAAAGTAAATATAGTTACTTCGTGGCTTACAATATAATGACAACTGTTTTGGTAATTTTAGTTAGTACATTGTTTTTACCCATAATGCATTACTATAATGGACACACGTACCCAACCCCTACACGTACAGTTGTATTGGTATGAGAACCTTAGAACTCGTCATAGTGAATACATCTTTACGATTCTATAATATAAGTTTGTTACAACTAAACAGTTAACGTACAAAAGCAAAAATTACATAAAATCATACTACTCATTTGAATTTTACTTTTACAAAACCCTGACATAGCAAATATCATACATTTAAAACCAATATTTTTATATTTTACGATGTGAAGTTTGTTTTTTATTACAATTTGAAAGGAAAGCTTAAACTTACATGACGCTTACTTACTTAATAATGAAAAATTACATACATAGTTTAAAACAATAAAAATAATTCGTTATATTGAATGTAGCTGAGTGAAATAAATCATCACTGGAAAACGAAGTAAGTTATAATTTGTTGCAAAAACTTTAACAAAGGCTCCACAATAGTACAAATGATGAGGTTCAGTAGGATGGAAGGAATGCAATAAAGTGGGGGTAGTCTTTGAGAAGGGAATTGTTGGTAATCCAATCGTCGTACCAAGAGCATTTATCATGTGATTGGATCTCAACTATTTGGAAGGCCCGGTTTACTTACCGTACTGTTAAACTTCATTATTACAATATGTCATATCTTAAGTACTTTGAAAACGTTTGTTATAGTCAAAGTTAAATGTTTAATTCTGACTGTCATAATATAAACATTTATTTCGTCACTAAGAATATACACTATTGGTAATTTTATACAGTATACTTCGAGTTACTGTGAAGAATTACCCGTACATAAACTATGCACTTAATTATATATTGTGCAATGTTTGTATCGCATAGTATATTTATAGCTTGGTTATGGACTACTACTTGGTCGTTAGCTTAGTTGGTTAAATCCCAGCTTCATAAGCTAAAGGTTCTCAGTTCGATCCCAATCAGAGTTATAACACATTTTGAAAGGGATCAGCTGATAACCGCCGGCTGTTCATTTGTCATTGGGCTATTAATTAATGACACTTTCTAAGGAATAGTCGGCCTTAGTTTGTAACAATGACTAAATTCGCTCATCTACACTCATCACACTGAATCGAAGTCCATATTAGCCAATATCTTTACGATTTGGGTATCTTAAGAATAAATTAATAAATAAAAAAATGAATAAATGAATACTACCCAGTAAATAATATAACAAATTAAATGTAGAAACAGTTTCTTAAACATACAATTCCGTCCGTGTATTTCTAAAATAATCGTAAATCTGGGTGTATTTACTGACTATTAAACTTTTAAAACAGATAAGAAGTTCGCTGTTGGTTACTATCTTTATTTTATTCGAAACGATACAAAAAGGGCTTATCTAAGAACACATATATTCCATGAACATTTCTAGTAATAAAATATTACTTACTCTGGAATTTGAAAGACTTAATTTGTACTTGTTTATAGACTAATATCATTTATTAGTAGTCTATTTATTGGTTGTTATTAGTATTTTATTAATAAAATTTTAAATATTTTAAGAAAAATGTGTATTTTCCTACAGAAATTTTAAATGAAAACATTATGTAGTTTAGTATAAAATAATGCTCACTATTAAAAAAAGGAATCAAACCCCTAAACCAGTTCCAATAATTCTTGTTTCGAGACGGTCACCTAATAAATATTAAACAAGTCACTGATGTTCTGTACTGCTAATAATACGTACTCTATATTAAAGATGATTTGTTTTTGTCCTAATAATGCTCAAGAACTATAACTAAATCTCGTTGTCTAAAGATGTAAAAAAGCATATATCGTTTATTACAATTTTAATTACATGTAGTCTCTTAGTTGACCTAGTAAAAACACGATAACATAAATTCTTATTTGCAAAGTTCAAATTAGTAAAGAATTCCACGAACCAACTCAAAGGAGAAACAGTAAATCTGCCACAGCTGTTCCGTCCTATGAGATACGAAGTTGCCAAACTCACTCGGGAGGCTCACTAACTTATTAGATAACTAACGCTATCATCTAATAATTAGTCATTTACATACTAACATGGACGGAAAGGAAATCATTTTTTTAAGAAACCCCATGCAACGTATTTTTTAAAACTCAAACAAAATATTTACAATAACAACAATCTGTACATTTATTATGAGTTTATTAAGGGATTAATAATTCGGTTAGTAATTAGTTGATACATATTTAGATTAAAAGTGTTTTGTTAGTAACGGATACTAATTTTTGAAACGTATTGTGAGATTTAAAAAAATATTTCCTAGATTGAGAAAAAAAAAAAAAAAAACGTATTGAGAATCGATAATATGATTCGAACGAACAACAGAAAAAAATAAATAGCTCAGTATGTAAAAACAAAGTCCGATTGTTGATTGTCGTATAATAAGTAAACAATATTGAAATGTTAAGATTTAATATGAAACTTTATTGTAATTATGTACCTCGAATTATGAAGTATTATTAGTTCAACGTACAGATTGTTATTATTGATTAAATGGATTCGAAAAACATGCCTTTTACCGCATTCATATTAAAGCTAGTTTTTTCCTTTCAACAATGCCGTCAGATTGATTGTTGAGTTAAAATTTGATGTTTACTATAAAAATGATCTAGTATGAATAATTCATACATTATTCATAAGTTATTACTGCGTAAAAAAGAATCTACTGGTAATTTTTAAAAAGTGAGATAATTTTTTATTACCAGTTGTAGATGATAATTAAGTCAGTAAAAAAAAATTTTGTTAATTGATTATACATCAGAAAGCTGACCCTTCAGCACAGATTTTTCCAGTGAGAACTTATTTTGTAACTGCTTGAGCTGACTAAGAAACTGAAAATGCATAAAAATCACGAGTAGTTGACATCTTGAGACATCTTTTTAATTGTCCGGGAGGAAACCTATTTACAAAGTTTACGTGAACTCCCTAGGATATACAAACTAGATGACAAGGAAGTAGTGAATTGTAGCGATTTATTTCATTTATATGAAATGGTCATACACTGATGGTTGCATACATTGGCCTAACCTTTTTACAAACCAGTAAAATATATGTGTGTTTTTTGTAATTTAAATAAATAAACATTTAAAGTTAAAATTATAAATAAATAAATTGCATTTAAATAAATTATGCAAACTGTCCGTCGTGCTTTTGGTAATTCAATTTCTTACCCGATATATGTGCCGTATTTAGGACACAGGTGGTAGCCGTTATTCACTATGCCTATGAATATACGCTCAATAAATCATTTCGAGACGGTCTTATTTTACGTTACAAGGTTGTTTAAATAGAATTTATCAAACAGAGCTGAAATGTGACTACTTTTGAAATGGTTCGGATTCCACGTGAAGCTGTATGTCCCATAGTTGCCCTGGGTATTGGGATATTATTAAATAGTCCGTTCAGAGCTAAGTCGAACACAGATAGTAACAATGTGGGCTGAGAAAAAGATCTAAGGAAGGGCATACAAAAGTAATTTAGTTGCTTTAAGGTCCTGAAATCATTCCTTTAGCTATTCTAAACTTCCGTCGAGATTCTTCCAAGATGAAGACAGTGCTTTTCGAACTTAATAGAAAATGGGGATTTAACATAAAAGAGCAATATCCCAAAGCATGACGATAAGCAAGTTGGCTGGTATATATCAAATGTCTCAAAAATATACCTGTCCCCGAACCTTGGTCCATTCATCTCAGAACCTGATATTCTATCAGATACTCAGAGGACACTCAGTCCATATTAGGAGTTATTGTGATTACTGTTTAAATCATAAAGGACATCCGAGTTTATAGATGATATCAAACCTCTACGTCATAAATATACTGAATTGTGATCGGTTGGCAGTATCGTGTGTTACATGCCACATTTATTGTCTATCGTTTAACCTGACACTCGATGTAAAGAAAACAATACCAGTATTTTTACTGCCAAATTATATATTTTTTTTGTAGTATATGTTATGACAACGCTCAAGGGTTGCCATCAACGTGGACACTACTAGAGAAGTCGGGGGTGTACATGTTGAATGGTAGTCAATGTTCGGATGTTGTGTAGGGAAGATAAATGAGTGTCAGAGTTGTCAGTTAGCTGAAAATCAGATCAAAACTACGTGGTTCGGATTCCACGTAAAGCTGTAAAGGCCTTAGTCACCCCTGGCTCTATGGGCTATAATAATCGTTATTAACAAATACTCCATGCTGAGCTAAATCAAACTCAAATAGTAACAATGACTACACTTGTTCATCTACACTCATTCACCCCTCATATTCGCCCATATCTGTACGATCCGCGTCTTAGAGATGAAATATGTTCAATGAATAGTATATGTTCAACTTTTATTATAAACATGATATATTACGCAAAACAACAATAAATAATTACTATTTCTACAATGTATCTTCGTTAAATTATAAACCTTTATTTAATTTAAAACGACCTTTATTTAATATTAAAATAAAATAGTACAAAATATCATAATTATGGTTGGAAATAGAAGTTTTAAATACTCCTTAATTCCAAAATACAAATATTTGATCAATAAGTGTTTAAGATTGCTTTTTTTAGTGTTTAATTATATGTTTACCTAATCATAAATGCACTGCAAGTAATTTCTTTTACTGTGTATGCTTGGCATAAATACCCTAGTTAAATTCACTAATTGTACTAAATAAAATAATACATTGTTACAATAAAGTTCGTATAGTCTTTTCAATCATACTTTATAAACTTGTCTTTCATTATCTCAGTTTTACAAAGTTTTAACTAATATATTGATGAACTTTACAAACAACTTATCACACCTTTTGAATAATGCAAAATCAAATTAAAATATTAATAAAACTTCATATAGCCTCCTTTTCTTCTATGAAGCAAAAATGAAATAACCTTTAGGTTTTAAGGTTGTTTCTGAAAGTTGTTAGCTGGTGCGATAGGCCAGGTGTGGATAATGTGACTGTTTCACTAGTTTTCTGCTTACATCTGGTGTCTTGGAAGGGTGTTAAAGAATAAAGAATAGTAAAATACCTGACTGAGATTAAGGTAACAATATTGACAAGTAGGTTATGTACTTTATGTTTTTGTAGAGTTAATTTATAGTAGTGAGCATTCTTTTAAAATTTTTATAATTTTTTAAGTAGTAAATAAAATGATACTAGAACATACTTGTAGTTTAAATTATAACGGTACCTTTAAATCAGTGAAATAATATTTATTTTCGAGACATTTTTGTAGACTTTATGACCTTGTACACGAAAGGAAGCAAATATTTAACCAAATTAAGAATAAAGATTTGTTTTTAAAGAAAATATTGCTATAGGGTAGTTTATTATGTTGTCATAAGATATTAATCAAGCATACAAACTTGACTTGACTAATTACCTAACCTAATAATAGATAATTAAAACTTTTAGGGAGTAAAATTTAAAATAAATTTATAATAATATTCTTTACTTTAATATAAAGTTAGTGATTTACGATTATATTATTGAGGTATTGATGTACCTAACTTGTACATAGATGATTTAAATTACAATTTTAATTCTAAGCTAATTGATTGCGGAGAGCTTCGAAAGTATTATATTTTTTGATATAATAGAAAATGTCAAATTTACTTAATTTTTTATATAATATTTATAGAATTATTAACTAAGAATAAAAATAAAAAGCAAAATATAAAGAACTTGTAGTGAACAAACAAAATAACATAAAAATATGGTCGCACAGGAAATAAACATACGAGTCATGCTTGTGAATAATAGTACGGTATAAATGACGATGGTACGTGGAAAGGTCACGTACTACAGATATACATGACATATACATACACGTATATGATGGATACGTGACTCCTGGCTTACACACAGGACCAGACAGGACGTCAACATGCACCTTGGGAAATCCTTCACAGACTGACGTGGCTGGGGAAACTACGCTCTTCTAGACAGTAATGCAGCTGAATAACATTGTATGATATATATTTATAGCATGACAATTTGGGGTAGAGAACAATCGGTGTGAACAATATGTTAAAATTCTATGGATAAGTTGATGTACATTTAAATTCAAACATTTTACGTTCAACCAATGTTTATTTTATTTCAATTAAATTCCCTTAATAGCTTTTCTTACACTGAACTTAACCGCAATGGGTGGCGTTTATTAAAACTCTAATCTTTAATGCATAAACTGTTTTAAGAGTAAGACTGATTCTTAGAACTGGGACTGCATTGTTTCAAGATATAGCACGCGAGAGGCTAATTTATGAGTAAAATTATAAAGGTTTTTATTTTTGAATAAAATATATTAATCACATAAACAATTATTTGAAATCTCTACTAAGAATATTATTAAGAGTGAGTTTGTCTAACTGAACACACAACCTAAGATACGTTGGATTTCATATATTAAATATAAATGAGACTTGAAACATTTATATTGAGTAAATTATTACGTATAATAGTTAAATAGTTTTGAAGATAGATAATAAACGTCCTGTTCAAGTTAAATATTAAATTTACTTCCATTATAAACATTTGGTAAACATACTATTTTATAAGTTTATTTGATTATTCCATACAACTGGATATTGGTGATATACTAAACAATTGTTATGTAATATATTATTTTCATATATTTGCAGCTTTGTTTCTTTACTATTCTTTTATTCTATTTAGTCGATTTTCATCTATTGTTCTAATGAGAGTTCTTATCACAGTAATAATGGCATGTGATGTTTTTAGTCAGCACTTATCAACTGCTACTAACGTAAAATCAGTAATTGGATTTGACTGCTTATGAATAAATCGAAGGTTGAATAAACTACAGGGCTACTAACTACCCGAAAGTAAAAATAACGGAATGAAACAAAGTCGTTTACTACAACTGACGACTTACAAAAACATCGCAAATTATAAGGTTTTATTTACAATTAATATTTTTACTGAGTGACAGAATAAGAATACATTTCAGCTATTCTTGTATTACGAGAATATTCAACCTACAAATGTTGTACGTTACGTAATAAAATGGGTTGACGTTCATAAAATACATAAAAAAATAAACATAATTATATTTGATTAATTTACCTATACAGATATAAAATTAGCATATTTTATACATTTATAGGCAATTATTTTTCTGAAACACATAAAAATTTACTATATAGGCCTAATTAGTGATAAACTAACTCTGCCCGTGGGATATTAAATCCACATCAAGTACCTTGAGTATTTTATTGTTAACTTTTAAGACTTTATCATACAAATATTAAGAAGCTTATAAAAAGAAGAATATATTAAAATATAAGATAAAAATAAATAGTGTTTGCTGTAAGCAAAGTTAGGACTGAAGGGTTCACTCAAATTTTTATTTTAGGGTTGATGGCTTAGCACGACTTGATAAGGATTTTTGGTTAGTGTAACTACACATGTGTTTATTGTAACATAAAGGATATAGTTATTTACTTAATATATTTTTAAACAAGAATACATTACGTTAGAAACCGATCTTTAAAAGACTTGAATATATTGAGCAACTTGAACGATTGGTTGGTTCTCGTAATGACGTTAATATAAATACGCATAAATAACGTATTTTTTAGTGTATTAATGCTTTTTTTTAGGTTAGAGGAGGCCTTTACTTACCGAAAAATAGGGCTGAGGGTACAATATAACACATAGCCTAAGAACCTTTAGCTAAAGATGAATTTGAATTCACCACAAGTTAATAAACACCTTCACTTTTTTACTTCACCTTACTCGAAAAACTTTTACACCATCCATTTTTAGTAATTTCTTTGTAAATAATGGCTTTACTCAAAGTGACTTCAAAGCAAGGACTTGTACAGTGTTCAACAAGCACCTTGTCTGTGACATACCCGGCAATCCATATATACCTAACTTCCTTCTAGATTTTACTACAAACAGTTTACGTGTTCATCGAAAATAAACTTGCAGTCTGAGGTCACCAAGACAACACACTCTCTTTGCAGTCGACAGCCACTAAATGTCACAGAAGAATAAATATCGTTTGTTTTAACACGTAAACGAAACCACCACTGTTTTGTTAATATTTAATGACATGTATTTAGCCTACCATCTAGAGTCTTCGATACAAGATTGAATCGAAGGCATATGTTTTCTTGTCAGTGGCATTTTAACCTTTCTCTACAAATTTTATTGTGGGGGCAACGGTCCAAATCCATCAAGCAAATGTTTTGGTGGACCTCTCGGGAGTTGAGCCCGTGACCCTCTCCGCATATGAAGCATAAGTGCTAACCACTAAGCTAGCAAGAGGGATATTAAAGTACAAACACCGACAGCCAACATATAGTCAAATCACTCACGTTGTTTAGTCTTTCATGGTATTTGTACAAGACCAGATTTTCTCCATTAACATAACATAGTTTGAGTAAATAAGAGGAGAATAAATATTTCCCTAACCTTTTACATATATGATATTAAACAACATAAATTAATCTTAGAACTTAGGCTTAAGTGGCTGGTGTCATAACTAGAATCTACAGTTTCCGGTGACAACCACGTCTGTAAATATTGTAGATACTGTAGTACCTTGACGCGGTTGTCACCAGAAACTGTAGATTCTAGTTATAACATAAAATAATTTGTGTTGTGAAGTACTGAAGTACTAATGTGATTTTTATCATTACACTATTTTATCTAAATATCAAGTATTGGATATACAATTTAATTTAATATTTATTACATTACTTTAGCACCAAGAATTACCATATTATAGTAATGATTTTTCCAAAATAAAAATTGGACACATTAATTAACCATGTAGAGAGTAAACACGTATAAACATTGTTTAATAATAATTAAGAATTTTTATATCTAGTTTCAATATTTAGAGATACCTTATTCCTGGTGTTTATTTTTTGTAAATCTATGTTTGCGATACATCCTGTTATTAGAGGAAACATCACATTAAGTTAAGTGCCATTGATAAAAACTGATCAAGTTGAATGAAACCGTAGTTTTATTATAAGTTGTACTAGCCTACAAAACTGTTATATTTCATGTAATGGATATTAAAACTCAGTAACAGGCTGAAGTACAAAACTGCTTACCTAACTATAAATTACACGAGTAGATTACAATTAATTAGACAGTCAAGTAAATGAGAAATCGGCAATAATGTATGCAAAAGAAAATTATGATTGGTTAAGAGCACTAAAGTAATATATTTATATTTTAACCATGTTTAAATTAACTTTTATTCATTATATATTTATATGAATACTAAGCATTTACAGTGCATTTAGCACAAAAATACATATTTTACAATATGAACGTAATTTATCTAAACAAAACAATAAAGCAAGTGCAATTCCCCTTTTATAAAGAATAATGTTTTAATTTTCAAATGTTGAAATAATGTGAAAACAATAAGAGTGTCATGGCCAAACAGAAAATGGTACTCCTACCATAGAAAACCATAGAAAAGCCTACGTGAGTTGAACTAAAGGTGTAGTGTGTGTAACTCTCAACGCACTTAAGAACTTAAACGTTACAAGAATTCGTACATGACTATGTGAAGAGACTCATTACTTTTGAATCGTATAAATTTAGCATTTATTTATTTACTATTTATCATTTTTGTACGGCATCAAGTAACATCGAGCGTGGCTGTTGCTTGGGTAGTGTGCCCGTTCTTACACACAGTTCGCTTGCCCGGTCACTGGCGGTGGTTCGGAAGTCTCTCTTAAACCGTTGGTCCTCAGGCTAAGTGTTAGAGAGGGCTCCTTAGGTTTGAACTTTCAGGTAAAATAACAAATTCATTAACTTCGACTTAAATGCAGCCATATAACATAACCAGTTGAAACAAATTGATTATAGTTTCTCTTACGCCCTTAATTATCTACTTTGTTATATTGTACTCCATCTTCCTTATTTATCTCCAAATATTGAAAGTGAAATTTTTTAAAGTCATGTTTCATATGTTAAGCAGAACGAGCATTTAAGTTCCCACTGCAAAGTACTTTTGTATAATCTGAGCTTGACACCTAACTAACTTAAACGTCAACATCATACTCACAGAGTCCATGCCATTACTATTCAGTCTGTGTGACTACAACCACAAATTTGAATAATGAACTTGGGGTTTATATATTCCCTTTGATATTTCATATTCACTTAGGTTAATCTTGTTATAACATTTTCTACAACGTAGTGCATTTATATGACAATTATGCCACTTTTAACTAAAAGAACTTTTATAATGGGAATAAAATGTTTTTACTTATATCTGTATCATACATGATATTTAATGAATTTCTAAATATTTTTGTTCAATATTGAGGATGAACAGTTGAAATAATACTGAAAATTCTATCAATTGTTTGCTGAAATAGCATTGAAGTAATAAAGAAGACAAATTATCGAAGAAGTGATTTTTTACGAACTAAAAAAAGTGACCTTCCAGTACGTTGTAAAATAGTGTATTTTTTAAGTTTACAGAAAGTACAATCACATATTTGTCATATTACTGACACATATTTTCTTCTACCCCTATTATGTCATAAAATACATGCTATAAATATATCTCATAAAATAAACATTGGTTGAACGTAAAATGTTTGAATGTGAATGTACATCAACTTTTCCATAGAACTTTTAACATATTGTTCACACCGATTGTTCTCTACCCCACATTGTCATGCTATAAATATATATCATCCAATGTTATTCAGCTGCATTACTGTCTAGCAAGAGCGTAATTCCCCAGTCACGTCAGTCTGTGAAGGATTTCCCAAGGTGCATGTTGACGACGTCCTGTCCGTTCCCTCTAGGAGTGTATAAGCCTGGAGTCACGTATCCATCATATACGTGTGTGTATATGTCAAGTATATCTGTAGTACGTGACCATCGTCATATATACTGTCCAATTATCTATAAGTATGTCTCGTAATGTTATTTCTTATGTGTCCACCTTTTTATGTTATGCTGTTTGTTCACGACACGTTATACCTTTTATTTATCTATTCATTTTATATTATGTTATGGTCTTTTATGGTCATTTATATTATGGTATAAGTCACCATGTTTTATTGTCTCAAATGTTTCTGCTGTCCAATTATTAAATAGATATTTTGGTTGTACGATTGCAAAAAAATGGGGATATTCTTCATAAACAAACTGATATATTTTATATATTTGAAACTAAATATATAAATATATTGAATTAAGGAGTTACGTGTAAAAATAACTGTATCTATATAAAAGAAAAAAATGTTTGTGTTGTTTAAAAAATTTTAAGAACTTTCCTACTTGTTTACGGGTTACAAATTATTGATGAAAAACAGTTGGATATTTTGGTTATGCTTTTGATTCTTTCGATATATTTCAATGTATTTAAAAAATTGTATAAAAAAATTTAAATTATATGAAATACATTTTATATTTTGTATTCTTTCAATTAAATATAAATACTTCCAATGCATTGATATTCGGTTAATGTGGGATTAAAAAAGAGATATAATTATCGAAACAATTTAAATAAATATTTGAATATTAGTTGTACATGGTAAAGTAAAGAGTAGTATAATACATTTATTTTAAAACGTAGTCTCTAATTATATGAATCATCCATAACTAATTAAGTGACCTCATTAGTTAAGTGAAGTTGATATTCTTAAATAATATCTTATGAAAACAGTATAAACTACCTTATAGCAATATAAAAGCTTAATTCGTATGTAGTTGAATAGTTGGCTTGCCTATCTGTATTCTTCATGTACAAGGTAAAGAAATGTCTACAAACACGTATTCCTGCATGGTAAATAAAATGTTACCGATTTAATGTTGCGTTATAATTTAGATAAAAAAGAATAAAACCATGTTCAATGTTAAATAGTATCTATATATAAACAATGTATAGTATCTATATATAAACAACATATATAAACAAAAATAAACAAAATACTTTTAGTGTTATTTTACTTCCTAATTTAACAGAGTAAATATTATGAAACGATGTTAACTATTAAAAATAAACTGTAAATAAATATTACCAAATTTCCCCTATTCTTACCTTCGTCCCAGTTAGGTATATATTGGCTTTCTTCATTATTTAACTCCCCTACAAGATACCAGATGTAAGGTATAAACTAAGCAGGAAACTGTTGAAAGAGTCGCATTATCCACATCTGGCCTATCGTACCAGCTAACAACTTTCAGAAACACTCTTAAAACCTAAAGGTTATTTCATTTTTGCTTTATAACAGAAAATGAGGCCAGGCGGGGTTGTATAAATAGTGTTTATTTTTATTGATTTTGATAGTAAAATTAAATATTTATAAGTAATTGGTGGTAAAGTTCATCAATACATCTCTTTTATACTTTGCAGACATTTTTTTACTAAACGAACTTTTTATAAAAAAATATTGGAATACGTATAAGAACGTTAGTAAAACGTTGTAAAATTTTTTATATGCACAAATATAATTTAAGTAGTGTATTATGCTAAATAATACACACTAAAAGTAACGACTTTCAGTTCATTTATAATTTCATGTAAAAACATAATTAAACTTAAAAAACAATCAAAATGACTTTATGAATAAATACATATTTGTCAGTAAGGAACGTTTGAAATGTTTTTCAATAAATCAATTAGAATATTTCGTAGTGTTTTATTCTGAAATATCAATTTACTTAGACTAAACGGTCAATTTTAAATCATAAAGTATTCGAATTTAATTAACAGATATAACATGCATAGTAATTATTTATTATAATATTTAAATACGTTATTATTGGTAATATTTATAATAAATACCATACAAAAGAATACCGATTGATATATAGTTATATAAACTTGACTACAAAACCAAATGATTGGTAGAATTTTGGTCATTCAGAAGCCAGGTTAAACGATCGGCCATAACAGTACCACGGATCACTAGATACTGTAAACTGATCACAATTCAGCATATTTATGATGGAGAGGTGTCATATAATCAAAATGAATGTCCTTTACGATCTAAACAGTAATCACAATAACTCCTAGTATTAAACTGAGTGTCCTCTGATTATCTGATAGAACGTCAGGTTCTGAGATGAATGGCCCAAGTTTGGAGGCCAGGTATATTTTTGTGACATTTCATATCTACTTCAGGACACCAAACTCAGTGCTATTGCTATTTTATGTTAAACTGACTACCTGAATTTCATTTAAAAGAGAGCTGCCTTCATTTTTAAAGAATATTTACGGGCGTTCAGAATAGCTAAATCAACAATTTAATTACATTAACCTTAATGGAATGTAATGACGTTTTATGTCCTTCCTTAATTCAGATTGTCCACCCGTAATTATTTTCATTACAATTCAACTTTAGTTTGAAGCAGAATATGTTTATAAAAACAAAAAAAAATTGTGTACTACTTTACATGAAGTATTATAGCAAATTAGCAATATTCAATGTATATTCAAAAACAAGTAGTAACATATACAAACATGAGTTTTATATTACATTAAATCTATTTAAAATTTTTTGAGTATAAATTTACTGTTAACACATTTTAATCATTATAATTGTACACATATTGAACGAATAATAAGATTGAACGTAGTTACATTTCAGCTTCGTATGAGAAGTTCAAGTGAAACTGTTGTAGTTAACCCGATTTGCATTAACTATGTAAAGAGACTATCAGCGGTTTTATATTGTTTGAGATATAACATTTGACTGTATTTGTAATGATGTTTATGTGTGGAAATAAATGCATTTTGTGATTGATGCATTCAAAATTTGAACAATCTTATAACATGAATAAGAACGTCCTAAAACGATTTATTGAGCGTATCAATAACACAGGCTTAGTGAATAACGGCTGACATCTGTGTCCCAAGTACGGTACAAATATTGGGTAAGAAATTGAAATATCAAAAGTATCGTTGGAATATTTGCATAGTTATTTAACTAAATAGCACTGTTGATTATAAAAATAAACATATGATTGAATACCTGTAAATAAGGTAGGGAAATTTATGTAATAATTACTATATGAATATTTTATGTACAAAAAGGAAATTACAAAAATTACACAACTACTTTTTCCTATAGTTCAAACAGCCTAACCTAACCTAACCTTTGACTTCACGTAAACTCTGAAAATAGATTTCCTTACAGCCATCTTAAGATGTCTTAAGATGGCAGTTAATCTAGATTGTTATGAATTATCAGACCTCTAGAGAGTCTGTTTATTATTATAATTATCAGGAGTCCAGTAAGAAACTTAAAAAAAAAAAATAAAATACATTAATTTCATGAATTTTTTAAATTGACTTCATTACGTATTTTTAACGTATACTTAGTAGATAATTGTTATATAGAGTAAATTATATTGCGCTTGTGAAGTGATCTTTGTGTTTTCTGGCTTTAAATAACTTTTTAAAAATCCTAATTGATTCTAAATAATTCTGTTCAGTGCAGTCAAACTTGGACTTGATAATTTAATTCAGTTCTCCGTTAAATCCAACTGACGCCTCAAGCCAGGCTGAGATTACGTGACTGTTTACATTGCTCTTGGGTATTTAAGGGGGGTGGATAATGACGAAGGGTGAAGTTGATCCTGTTGTTAGGCAGGTAGAATGTCTTTAGTTCACTATTAACTTCATTTTATCCTAATTTAAAAATTCATAAAAAACTCCTACGAAATACACTCCCCAAACACAATAAGATAAATCACTTTTAAAGATGTTGACGATTAGATTTGGATCATTTTAAAACTAAATGACACTAGTCAATGTGATAAAATTTAGTTCAATTGAACATTGTTATCCCGTGTCCTATATGAACACTTAATCGTTTCATTAAAGCTCTATCACATAAATAACAGAACAATTGTAAAAAAAAAAAAAAAAAAAAAAAATTCAAACGAGTGATCATTTTAGTTTATGTAATTTCTCCTTGGTTCAAACATATTATATTTTAGTGTGTTTCTCTATGTATTGCTCTTATGAAACGAGAAATAAAATTAATAAATTAATCTGCTCAGTTAGTAATGAGACATTATTTTGCTTGAATTGCACGTGCTACAATTTAATTTAAAAACCCGAATCAGCTGAAGGCATTAAAAATAGTGTTATTGTTTTTTCCTAAATATTAGATTTTTTTACTGTAATAACTGTAGAAATGCTATGAATTAAATGTAAATCAAACCAAATTTAATTTAAAATAATTACTAATTTAAGACAGCACTAATAACATACTGCCATAGAAATTAAAATACAAAACTGCTAAAGATCCAAAGAAATAAGAAAAAAAAAATAAAAAAATAAAAGATAAAATTTTCCTCCAGGGATAAGACTTTAGAACCTCGATTACTCCAGTAATAACCGGGACGATACTATCCTGCTCACTGGAGAGGGAAGAGCTGTTGGAACATCTGTCATTGAGAGTTTTACGTTAACTTTGGAGCTATTAAACCGAATAGTTGATGAAGAATATGTATCAGCATAAAACAGTTAAATACAACATAAGAATAAAAAAGGATACGCTGTATTAATGTATTGTACAAATAAAAGTGTATTATTATTAGCATTTTGTTAAACAAATATTTCTATTTTAAGTTTTCGATTTTAATACCTTACCTAGAACTCCAAATAACATTATTTAATCCCTTCTATCTTACACGGTGATATCAAACTTTAAACGTAATAAATAGTTTCATAACATTTTTATAAATATATCTTTATCACACAAATATATTTTTAATAATATTATGTATTAATGGTAATTACAGGTGTAGCTCACTTATACTTGATAGCATAACTATTCCATCCCTCCCAAATTACAATTTAAAACTACACTTTCTATTGTAGTTATTTTTTTTAGAAGTCACAGGCTTTGGACTGTAAAGATAATCACTGTTCTAAAATATCTTGCCGTGAGATTAATTCAAAAAATCTATTAAAATATGAATATACTTTTTCAAAATAAAATCTCTGTAATACGAGAGTGTGTAAACATTTAATTAGTAATTTTTACTGCTATCCCAACTAAAAACTACTCTATTAACTATTAATGGTAATTACAGGTGTAGCTCATTTATACTTGATAGCATAACTATCCCACCCCTCCCAAATTACAACTTAAAACTACACTTTTTATTGTAGTTATTTTTTTAGAAGTCACAGGCTTTGGACTATAAAGATAATCACTGTTCTAAAATATCTTGCTGTGAGATTCATTCAAAAAAATCAATTAAAATATGAATATACTTATTCAAAATAAAATCTCTGTAATACGAGAGTATGTAAACATTTAATTAATAATTTTTACTGCTATTCCAACTAAAAACTACTCTATTAAGTATAAAGAATCGAATACTGGTTTAAAACAATTAATATATAATTTTCATATATTATCGTCAAGTAGAACGTATAACAATAATATTAACAAGCTATTAGGTGTCTAAATATACGGAATACAAATGTTGCAATTTTAACTGCTACTCCTAATGTATGCTGAACAACTTTATGATAGACAATACACTTCACAGACTACCACGGAGGGACACGGAGATTACTGTAGTATTGTCAGTATAATACACATACTAAGGGGTCATAATGGCCCTATTACAGCCCATAAACACGCACGGAGTTCTCAGAATGACTGTGTTACACCCCATTACACTAGACTTATGGTGTCATGCTACTCCCCTATGGGATAAATGGTATTAGTGGATATCATTGAGTATGCCATAAATAATAATTCAACCATATCATTGTTATATGTCTGAATCATGATAACAACATTTTTATCGTAATACAACATATTTTGTAAAAATTTAATTCTAACACCAAAGTTGAAATGTGTGAAATATATAATTTTTACATGCAGCTGAAATATACTAAGGTAAAGTTATTAAAACTGTTTATAAAGGAGGAAGTTATACCTGTTTTTAATCGCAGTAAATCACTTATAACATTTGTCTCACTAACTAATTAAAGTTACAAATAATGTGGGTGATTAACGATTGTAATCATCAGGTTCATCAACCATATTATGTGATAATATTGGATTTAAAATCACGAAAAATCCTACTAAACAAATTACTTAGTCAAGCCCTATGTTCTTAAACAACACAATTAAAATTATGTTTGTTTTCTAAATCAATGTTAGGTTTTAATTAACGTTATTAAAAGAATTTTCTATTTCATTTACAACCTTCTTTATTTAAAAAATAATTATATCAAGTAGTTTTTATTGGACTTATTATAATTATTATAAGCCAGTTTAACTCCCATAATCATTGTAATAATATATTTTTCAAATTTAGACGACCTGGTGAGTAAGAGGTCTAAGGCGTCAGGCCTTTAATAGCGTCAGGTCTTTGAATTTTTTCGTTGAGCTTTGCATAATTTGTTGTTGATTTGTTTTATAAATTATGCTTCCTGACATTATGTATCTTAGAAGTATTATTCCTTATTACTAAGTATTACATATGCAGACATTATAAATTTGATAGGGTTTATATTGTCTCTTTATGATTAAGGACTTGGTAGTAACTAAAGGGACTAACGATTCAAAAGCAATCTTTATAAATATATGTTTCAGTGTTTAAAATTGTACACTCAAAGATTTGCTTTTGATGGTAAAGTGTCCATCATTTTTAACTCTGGGATAACGATAATACGATATAAATGGTGCTATATAAGTACATTACTTTCATATATATTATATGACGTTTATGAAAAAAAGCACCGTACTTTATATATTATTGGTAATAGTAGTAAAACACACTTGGTAGAGACAGAGTAATAAGTTTGACAGGGTAATAAATAATGCTTTAGATACCGGTGCCTTTAATTAACTATCCCACAGCAGCTTATGTATAAGTACGAATTGCTAAGGTATTGAGAAAATCTATACTTAATTTAGGCACCTATTACTATACGGTTATTACTTTAACGATAAAAATAATTAAGGATAAGTGAAATGTAAAATATTATTATTTATCAACAAAAATATGTCTACTTAAAATAAACTATATTAATGAGGGCAAAACTAATGTTACCTAATGGAAAGAGTTGAATAGTTGTTCTTTCTAAAACTATCCATAACTACACATTTACGATTGCTTGTGATTGGTTGCAAATAAAACAAAAGTAAAAATAGCGACTACGCTTTTCAATCATAAGGACAGGAATAATAATTTAATCGGCAAGATAACTTCTCAATGTCTGATTAATGTTTCTAAATAGCTAAAGCATAATGAATCCTGTGAGACTGTAAAACAAATAAATTATGGTCAAATTCCTTTAGCTGCCCGCCAAAACAAAACTTTTTCTATGTCAATAATTACCTAAACTACTTATATATTTACAAGAACATGTTGTTATTAGCTTCATTTGTAATGAAAGGACTTGCCTGTGACCTAACCAAACCTAACATAAGAGAAAGTGCCTAGGACATATTCTTTAATGAGTGTTTAATACGTCCTGCAACATCTTTCATATATCCTTTATGGATATTTGGTAATAGAAAAACGTTTGGGTTTGGTGGGCAGCTAACGGAATTTGACCCAAATTATATCAGTTATGTCCCTAAGTAAAAACAAGAGTTTTACGTTATCACAATGGAATTTAAGTGGTACATAATTAATTATTAATTTTTTTGCAAGAGTCGAGTCAGCGCCAAAAGCCATTGAACGTGGTTGTTTCTTTTATTGGTGACCGTCAGAGCGATAATTTCCTTCCTCGCAGCCTGCCTGCCCGGTCACTGGTGGTGGTTTGAAAGTCACCCTTATGCCGTTGTTCTCCAAATTTGTTGTTTAAGAGGGTTTCTAGTCTCTAAATTCACTGATATTATAAAAAATCCTTTGACTTGCAACTTTGTATTATGACATATAGCTTGTCATACTCACCTACAATACTGTATAAAATTTAAAAATTAAACTCTCATATCTTATTTCTTATATAAACGAAAAGAATGCGTCATAAATTACAAATTTCCTCCCTTAAAAACTGACGAACTCAACAGTATCGCCATAAAAGAAAATTCTATTTTTTTGAATAGATATGAAGTTTTAAATGTTAAAAAAATAAAGTGATATCGTAATGACTGAAACAACTTGAATGGTGGAACACACAAATAGCGCGAGAATCCGTAAAGTGAGAATACACGTACATAAAAATTAATATTATAAATTATTCATAATTTTGATAAAACAGATTCACAAACATTTTTCGGGACGTTAAGGAGTTCTATAAGGTCTTAAAGACATAATTAGTTATGTTTCTCATCCTATATGTTAAACCCCATTAAACATTTTACTAACAAAATTTAATACTCTAACACATTAAATTACGTTTTATGATAAATATAGTCTCCCGTCAAAGGAATTTCTATTTACATCAATTTCAAGGGAGTTTAATTAATTATAAATGGGACCTTATAATATTGTCCCACCTTTGATGTTTTCATAAGACAGTAATTTTCATTTTCATTGCTTTCTCAAAATGGCATAAACGTTTACGAAGGGTCAATATGAGCTAAAATTACTTCATAGTATATTAAAAGGTACACTTTTCTTAGATAAAAAGTTTATTTAATATATATGTTCAAAAATATGATATTTATAATATTCATTATTGGATATACCACGATAACGTTAGAGAACGATTGTTATAAATTTAAAGAATTTATAACAATCGTTCTTAAAAAAAAAAATAAATAAATAAATAAAAAATTGACCCACCTGCCCACCCATACACACACAGTGGTATTGACCCACCCGCCCACCCATACACAAACTGAAGTATTGACCCACCCGCCCACCCATACACACACTGTAGTATTGACCCACCCGCCAACCCATACACACACTGTAGTATTGACCCACCCTCCCTCCCGTACACGCATGGAGATATTGACCCACCCGCCCTCCCGTACATGCACGGTGATATTGACCCACCCGCCCTCCCGTACACGCACGGTGATATTGACCCACCCACCCTCCCATACACGCATGGTGATATTGACCCACCCGCCCTCCCGTACATGCACAGTGATATTGACCCACCCCCCTCCCTTACACGCACGGTGATACTGACCCACCCGCCCTCCCGTACATGCACGGTGATATTGATTAAAAAGTAAAAAGGATTCATTATAGTGCGTGAAGTCGAACGTTTTCATAAAGTCACCTACCCTTACACGTACAGTGGTGACTAACCCACCCACCCTCCCACACATGAATGGTAGTATTTTAGTTGTAGGGAACAACATCTATTATTGACCCACCCATACATGTACAGTGGCATTGACCCACCCACCCATCCATACACGTACAGTGGCATTGACCCACCCGCCCACCCATACACGTACAGTGGTAATGACCCTCCCGCCCACCCATACACGTACAGTGGCATTGACCCACCCACCCGCCCATACACATACAGTGGTAGTGACCCACCCACCCACCCATACACATACAGTGGTACTGATAAATACCTGTACCCATGCACGCACCGTGGCATGGGTACAGGTACCCATACACGTACAGTGGTACTGACCCACCCGCCCACCCATACACGTACTACTGTCGTAAGAAGTACAGTAGTTGCAACATTTTCAAAATTTGGAACTAAAGATACCATAATATAGCCTACCCCGTCCTCATTAACGTACAATGACATTGAACCACCCGCCCACCCATACACGTACAGTGGCATTAACCCACCCGCCCACCCATACACGTACAGTGGCATTAACCCACCCGCCCACCCATACACGTACAGTGGCATTGACCCACCCGCCCACCCATACACGTACAATGCTATTGACACACCCGCCCGCCCATACACCTACAGTGGTATTGAACCACCCATCCGCCCATACACATACAGTGGTATTGAACCACCCGCCTGCCCATACACCTACAGTACCACCGTACGTATATATATATATATCAATGTGTTTTAACGTTAAATATGTCATTACTTGCGTGGACAATCTTAATTATGCTACACCCACCCAATCGGATAATAAATATAACTGTGCAATACTGCATTATAATATTATAAATTAAAAAAAAACTTCAAATATAGTAAAATCATTTAAGCCCTGTACCTTTCTCCAACCAATTATTATATATGTTTTTTATAGCATTTTGAAAACATACCCATACATACCCACCCACCCACCTAACACGTACGGTGGTATTGACCCACCGGCCCACCTATATACGTACGGTATTATTGACCTATCCGCCCACAAATACACGTACAGCGGTATTGATTTTAATATTGACGTATAAGCTTTTAATATTGGATTTTTCAAAACTAAAAGAAACTTTTTTAAAATTAAAGTAATTTGGCTTTTTGAAGGGTGGTACAGATTCTCCGGACTTGGAGTTTGTCTATGCTGATTCTGACTCATACACAAATGAAATTGCTGAACTGTACAGCTACACTGAACAACCTGAGTTCCAGCTCAATGTCAAGGTGAGTAAGACATAGTACATTGACTGTGTTCCTGACATGTTAACAAAGTTAAAAGTCCCACCCGCCCACCAATACACGTACAGTGGTATTGACCCACCCACCCACCCATACACGTTCAGTGGTATCGACCCACCCACCCACCCATACACGTTCAGTGGTATCGACCCACCCGCCCACCAATACACCTACAGTGGTATTGACCCACCCACCCACCAATACACGTACAGTGGTATTGACCCACCCGCCCACCAATACACGTACAGTGGTATTGACCCACCCGCCCACCAATACACGTACAGTGGTATTGACCCACCCACCCACCAATACACGTACAGTGGTATTGACCCACCCGCCAATACACGTACAGTGGTATTGACCCACCCACCCACCAATACACGTTCAGTGGTATCGACCCACCCACCCACCCATACACGTTCAGTGGTATCGACCCACCCGCCCACCAATACACCTACAGTGGTACTTTGTATTACTTTGTAACTCTAATTATAAAGATTACTAACAAACAAGCTTATTTATAAAATCTTGGTTTAATTTTTTGGATGCCTCACATTATAGGGGTGTTTGTTAAAAAAAATTGCTTTATATGTATTGAAGAAATAAATCTAATATAAAACCACGAGTAAATTTGTTTTTTGTCTAAATAACGTAAATTGTAGCCTCAACCTTCATGAAAGCCTTACATTTACAGTACGTCGTGAAGTATCAGAAAATTTAGAGGAAAATACCATCACTTATAAGGAAATATTTAGGAGCTTGAAATAGAAAGTCCAGGTAAAAATCCCAAAAATATGGACATTTATTGGTACGTTGTTGGAATAAGTGGCAAAATAATGCCACGTAAACGTGTATTGGCCATTTAGTTTGAAGCTAAAATATGAATTGAAAGGGTTTTTATTATAAGCTTGAATATGGTCTAACAAAATGTTTGATTGCACACATTAAATAAGCATTGCTGATAGTAGTGTTATACAGGATGGAAAAAATTAAAATGCTTTCACAACTTTTGAATGACTTCTTTTATTTGTTTTTGATGCTTTTAGCGACATTTCATCTTTTCAGGGGGACGGTCCACGAAGAGTTGAACGAAAGTCTTCAGCGTAAGCCTAGGTCAAGTTTGATATCAAATGAAAGGTCTATTGAAGAGAAATTTGTCACAAACCGGACTTCCGAAAGGTTTATCCTTTCTAGAGAGTAGTGGTCATTTGATTATCAAAGAAACTTATTTGAACAATATTATTTCTCCGCTATTTAACGGTTTCAAGTAAATTATTCTGATCAAAAATTATAGTTTATGGAACACAGTTACTAAACAAAATTAAATTATCAAACTATCTATGGAAAAAATGACATTATTGTGAGAGCCTTTCCATTTGTTCCCACCTTTTATATCTTACCTGCATTGAAAAAATAGTTGAAAATTTTTTAAGTGAAGGCTAGATGTATTTTGTACTTTGTTTGATGTATTTTCAGTAGTGTCAGACAAAGATAATGAACTTCACTTACTCCTAAGACTATAAAAGTTGTAAATTGGACATTAGTACTTTGGACAGCAGGATAGTAACTAATTTGAAGAACTACAACATATATCAGTTTAGAGAGTCTGACAAACAAATATTTCACTGTAGCATGTAGGATATAGAGCGTATACATATATATTCTGATCGCAACAAGAGTGAATCTTTGCAATGTTGCAAAATAAGCATTCGTCTTTAAATACATCATAACCGTTACGTTGATTCTATACAGGTATCTATTCAATATGTAATATAGAGTGAAGGAAGGGTTTTGTCATACAGTTGAAATCCATCGACGGTACTAAACATTTCTCATCAAATTAAGGACCTTTTTTAAAGTCGTACAAGATTGTTTTTGGTTGGTGATATTAGGTAAGTATTCTGCATGGACATATGATAATATGAATTTACTTTGTAAGTAAATTTTCAGTAAACGTAAAAAATGATAATTGTTGATAAACGCCAGGGTATCTAAGTATACAAACACAGTATTGTGCAAAATAATATAACAGTTTGTAACAGTTTTATTTACATTTTAAACAGACTATGTAAATAAAAAAAATAAGACCATTTCCCCAGCTTTACTACTTATTTTCGTTCAACACTGATTATGAGGAGAATTTAATAACACACCAGGTAAGTATTCTCAAGTGAGTAAGATTCTCAAATATATATATGAATAAATTAGGTTTATGTTTCAGGAATAAGGTAAATATGTTTATTATTAACGTCGATAACGATGTAACGATTTTTTATGATTGGTTTGAATAAATCATTATTTACAGGGGACAGATAAATAAATGAATAAAAGTACTTTTCATCATTCAGGTAAACATAAAAGTTAGATAATCTTAATAAAATCTAGCCTCCTTCAGTATGTATAACAGACAGTAACGATACAATATTACGTATTTTGTAATTAAATAATACTGAAATTAGGGATTTATGGGGTAAATTTTTGTAAAAAACGTACCCTGTAAAACATGCAATTTATTCAGCTTTCTTTATTTATGAAGTGTCATGAGGTATAAGATAAGCATTATTTCATAAAAATTATCTTATTTCGTACAAGAATTATTATATTTAAACTATTTTTACCACTACGTTTAAGTAGAAACACTTTGTTTTTGATTGTGTTACACCAAACATTATACTACGAAAATGTATTCCTATATCATATTTTTTTATATATGGCCAAGTAGTTTAAACATATACTATTTTTATTATTTATTTATTTTACCTTTTCGTAATAAATGAATACGGACACACATAATTTAAATCAGTACATATATAACAGTGTTGATTTATTATTTAATTTAATAAAGCATAAATAAACAGTACCATAAAGTTAGGAACATGACTTGGGAGTAATCCGAATGTATAGGTATATGCAAAATATGTTTCAAACTAACCAATAAAAACCCACTTAATTATTTTTTTTCTCAGCCAATGTTAGTTACAATAGTTAAAACGCATAACAAATTATAAAATGACAATATTTTATCCGGAAAAAATCAACAGAAACCAACCAAGTAAATTGTTAGTATTTGTTCAACATAAGTAAATTTGAGTACCATACTAGATTGTAACTTACAAATTAAATATAAAAGAAGGATATGACCAATGTATCTACCATTATTAATATGTCTGAAAATATAACCTAGACGTACATAAAAAAAATACTATATGTTTAAAAATATAACCTAGACTTACATAAAAAAATACTTTAATTTAATATTGTTACGTTATAAAGTAAATTTGAGTACCATATTAGATTGTAACCTACAAATTAAAAAATAAAAGAAGTATATTACCAATGTATGTACCATTATTAATATGTTTAAAAATATAACCTAGATTTACATAAAAAAATACTTTAATTTAATATTGTTACATTATAAAGTAAATTTGAGTACCATATTAGATTGTAACCTACAAATTAAAATATAAAAGAAGTATATAACCAATGTATGTACCATTATTAATATGTTTAAAAATATAACCTAGATTTACATAAAAAAGTACTTTAATTTAATATTGTTACATTATAAAGTAAATTTGAGTACCATATTAGATTGTAACCTACAAATTAAAATATAAAAGAAGTATATAACCAATGTATGTACCATTATTAATATGTTTAAAAATATAACCTATACTTACATAAAAAAACTATCATTTAATCTTACAAATTAAATATAAAAGAAGGATATGACCAATGTATCTACCATTATTAATATGTTTGAAAATATAACCTAGACGTACATAAAAAAATACTTTCATTTAATATTGTTACATTATAAACGCCCTTTTTTATATAGGTACGCATTTGTTTAATGTTTTATGACATGAATTGTTCTACTAGGCACTCTTAACTATGTTAAATCATATTGGTTTCCTGTAAACTCTTCTTTGTTATCCATCACACTGAAACATAACTCATTCAAAACACTTCTGACACTTCGTCATTTCTATGCAGGCCACGTGACTCCAGCCGCACATTTGAATAATAACGTTAGGGGCCCTTCTTTGACAGTTGGGATCTGCACACTTTGACCTCTATATGTGATTTTCACAGGGTCATAGTGTTCCGTTGGAGAAATTATTGTTACCAAATAGAATTATAAGTAGTACGGTAATTAATAAACAACAAAAATTGATATATTTTATTTACAGAGCGGCTATGCCATCGAAACAGTTCAGACACCAATGGGGTTATGTTGTCAGCACATATAAAAATAAACAGAGGTCGCTTTTTTAAGTCACCTCTATGGCGTTCACATAAATCTTAAGAAATATTACTACACTTATCATTGAGTATTTGGAAGTAAAGAAAGGGCTGACAGGTCGTTGGTCCTTTCATATACTGACAATGTGGAGAAATACTAACTTGACACATATTTAGTTATTTTTGTGTGTTTGTTCCTGAAAGAGATAAATAATACTATGGTTTAGACCCCGCAACATTACTGTAGTTTAAACAGTAAATTATGTATAGTATAAAACATGTTTAGATAAAATATTTATAACGTGTGTATGAATATTAAAAACGTTTTATAGCCCAATTTCTTAAAAGGGTTTTATATGTATTTTTTTAATAGATGAAGTACAAGTAACTATGGTGTTTAACTATTTTCAGTTATTTACAAAGTAAATATGAATACTGTCCAAATAAAAGAATATCATAATAATACACATCATTGTAAAGCAATTATTGCTGGAAATGATAAGCTACCCTCACCACTGGGAAATCATGGCTACCACATCCTTGGTCATCTAACACTCACTGTCTGTCTAGATTGCAATATTGTTGAATATTGTATGTAGCCCTATCACCAGTCATAATTGGCCCTAATTCAAGTTCATATTGCAATCATATGTAGCCAATTATTTTAATCAACTTAGGCAATATTAGTTACTGAGTTATTGTTACACATTCACTATCAAATGAACATTAACAGATCTGAGGTAATATTTAAAGGCACTGTTATTAAATAACAACTTGACTCCATACGTAAAGTAATTAATTATATGACCTTATTATTAAATTTTTACATAGTAAATTACATAGAGCAATATTTTTCGGAAATTAATTTACACATAATTTACAAGAGAAAATACCTCTGGACGTCTTAACCAATGCAATGTTTACACACGGGCTCTCTTCCAAATATCCGTGACATTCACAAAGTAAGCTCACATGAATATTTCACTATTAAAGGAATAACATGTGGTTGTTAATAACTCTTTCAGTGCCGAGATTCACTGTAAGCGACACGTCTTACTAGTGCGAAAAGTACCATCGTCACTGTGAGAGACGTATCATATTGCTAATAGAGCATCACTATTTTTCATTTAGTAGCCACGAGAGAAACTCTAGTCGAATCTACAGTAATCGATGTTTTCAGTTTTGCTCTTGGATTGTGTCTTCTTTGCATATCAAATCGGATACAGATACGAAAAAAGCGATGACGTCATCGGACGGTGCGAAACATAGGTAATCGGCAGGAATGCGTTAGTGCGACTAAAGCGTTATGTTGTGTAAATTATATCATAATTTTAGTGCTGATTTATTGTTTTTTACAGCTCTATATTTATATTATGCATCTAGAAGAAGAATACAATAATAAATCAATTTATTTTTCAGAAATATTGATTTGGTTGTTTGGTAACTAAGTGTGTAGTATTTTAGTTACATTTTTGTCACATTAACATTTTGTTAATGTGACAAATGAAATTATATATAATTGTTAAGTTTAAATGTTCTATTTAATGGCATCAAAAGCAAAACTTTACAATAATTTCTTAGAAAAAATATGCACCTTCAAAGTTGCAGAAAAGAAAATTATTGTCATCTGTACGTTTTTATGTTGTTAGAAATAAAACTTTTAGAATCAGATGTAATTTTTTTATGTATTTAAGAAGAACACTTATTTATCTAGGATTAAAAATAATTACACAAGACAAAAACTGAACATGCATCGTTAATTTACCTAGAACCTTACATTTTTTACGAAAATCCTCTGGCACTTTTCGCATAGAAAATGTAAAAGAGGATGGCACTAAAAAGTTTAAAATATCTCCACATATCCACAAGACGAGACCCAAGTTCCACATAGCTTTAGGTATCATACAATTGATTCTAAGACCTCTGATATTGTTAAAGAAGAGTGGATTAGTTTTACGTTTGGAAAAGAAAATACAAAACAATTACTGAAATGAAGTGGCATATAATTGTCTTTCGCCCATATTACAGCCAAATCAATAAGTGATTGAAGAGTGACATACATAGGGGAATTTACTGTAATACATTTTAGGGATATATTGTTAGCTAATATTTTTTATTGATTCAGGGTGAGTATAATTTTACGTGTTAAATTTCATTACAATTTGTTTAAACACATCTAGTAATTAAATGTACAATTATGTATATGTGTATTACATAAGAAGTTTTAAATCTGTTATTTATAAAAACATTACTAACATTATTAGTAATATTTGAATGGAACAAGGATCGATGTTAACAAAGCAATGCATATCATGTGAAAACCAAAAACAGAAAATGTAAATTATTACATTTATATGCCAAATGAGTTCGATGAAACAGAGAGAGTCACAATCGATAGGAATAATTTTTATCTTTACAAAATACAATAATAATGGACTTTGCTTTACTATAACATATCTCAGGGATGTTTGCTTTGCTAATATTGTTTATTACCTCAGAATATATATAATTTTGTGTGGTAGATTTTATTAAAATTTGTTTAGTCTTACAAAGTAACTAAATTCAGAATTACGTCTTTTGAGTAATATGTGTTGACTTATTAATTTGTTATTTATTAAAACGTTAAATTGAATTATTACAATGGAACAGTTTTTATGTAAACGAAGCAATGTATAGTATGTGAAATTTAAAGACAGAAAAAGTAAATTATTATGTTTATATATACCAAAAACATGGAAATAAAGTCTATGAAACAGGGAGAGAAGTCACAATCTATAGCAATAATTTTCCTTTGTATGTGTCACTGTTCAACCACCTCTTGATATATCAAAGCAGGTAAATGAAGGTTAAATGCTGCAGCAAGCTTGATTGCGGAATGATTTCCCTGGATACCAAACCTCCCCCTCCCCTTGAAACTAGGTACTTAATTTATCTTTAGCAAACCAATGTTTACTATCTGGTCACACTGGAAGTGATTGCCTCTTAATTATGTCCAGTTAGATAAATTGTGTAGCATATGCTAACATTTATTTAAAAAGTATAATTTTATATTAAGCTCTGTTTCTCAAATTCACTATTTTTGATTATTTTACTGAGGTAATTAATATTATTCATCATGTGATGTTCATAAGACCACTTTTATGATTATTAATACACTAAATTCAACTATGTATCTATTTATTATACTAATTTATATATTATTTAAAACCTATATTTTTACTAAACAAGCTAATAAATGTTTGGATTGTTCCTTACTCAAAACCTTATGTTTACTCCTATAATATGTTAAAAGATTGTACCAACATAAACGGTAAACAAGTAGAGCGAGTAAACACAATTACATCAAAATCTACGGAACACTCTAAAACTAAGATTGTTTACACGTTATGATAGTATAAACACTTTAATGGAATATAAATAGTGATTTAGTGTCTATAAAATGGTGGGGAACCAAAACCAGTAATAACTGGGGCTGTACACCGAGTCATTTCCAGCTCTACTATACGATATCACAGTAAACGGACGGCAATCTGATAGTAATGTTGTGTCCTTTGTAAGGGTCAGATTTATGGACCGATCAAATTTCATATCGTTTTAGGTATAACTCACTTTATTATACTTTGTACGCCAAACGATAAACTGCCATGGAGAACAGAGGTTTTCCTAGATATGACTAAAAATGGAAAAAAAATTAAAACACGAATATGATTTTTAAAATTCTTAGAATATTAATTTGATAAATTTGCCTCATTTGATTTGTTATAGGTAATATATAAATTTTAGTAGGATTAAAGTAAAAAACTGGTAAGGTAATCATCAAAATATTTATTATTATTCGCTATTAAGGGTATTATTCGCCACCATCGTAGATAAACATGGTGGCAGAAAAGTAACTTTCACCCCCTGTAACCTTTTTAATCCTGAAAAGATTTTATTTCCGTTTGCTGAAACACTTTTGGGTATGAAAGGCTACATTAACGAAAGCATTAAAAAATGTCCTCCCCTAAAATTGACTGGGGGTTGGGGGGTGGCAACTCGATATGTTTAAACCCCTACCGTGTGACCCCTATGATTAAAGAGCTTGGTTGGACGAGAGAGTTAACATAAAGAAAAGTGAAATAAGACAATCCAAAACAAAATGGTGGAAAAATTAAATTAATCGTTTTAAATTGATTCACATATCTTTGTAATGTTTTACAATCAAAATGTTTGATTTAGTCGGAGCAATATTTTTGCGTGATTAAGGGTTCGGTTAATCAATTAAGATGTGTGAAAGCCGTTTTAGGAAGGAGGGGTTGAGAGCAGCACCTACAATTTGAAAAAAATCATCAAGTGATACCTATTTTTGCAGATCCAGGTTAGTTGCTTTCTTAATAAAAAAATTGTTTAGTTTAATAACCAGACAAGAAAAATGCCAAATGGTTTTAAGAATAACGATAAATAATCAGTTTTTGATTGGCTTACGTACTATCGTTTAAATGAAATCTCACTGTGGTCAGTGTTACTATTGTTTTATAATATAACGTAAAATCATCTTCAACTTTAAACACGTACCTTAATATTTAACAACCTTAAACTTAATGTTTTTTTTTGATTATATTTAACAGATATTTCGATAAGATAAACTCTCAATACAAATTGTTACAATAAACTAAAAGTGATGTGACTTGTTTATACTGAAACAGATAGCTAATTATTTTAGTATTCATATTTGGTTTAATTACGTAATTAACTAATTCTTAAAATGCAGATAAAAATTATGTTTACCTCATCAAATTACAAAGTAGTGTACTCTTTACAGACATTGACCTCAAATATGCATTAGAGGACAATCACCATTGGAAGTCAATATTCTCGATTTCAGGTATTTATTTTATAAGAAACTAAAATACAACACATAACTAGTATTAAGCTTTGCTAAACTTAACTGTTGTGGAAGTTAGCTTGTCAAACTTAGACCGTACCTACAGTATATGTTGAACTTTGCCCCTCCACCACTCCACATTGTTGTGTTAGACGCTGTTGAACCAATCATTATTGTAGTGGTATTCCCTTTAGAGTTTACAATAACATGCATGTTTAGTTGCATTGGGAATATTTTCACAATGCTGTTGAGTAGATACGTTTTCAAAGTTTTATAACACGTTTATATACAATGTACTAAAAAAGATGTTTATTTGATCATATATAGCGTATAATTATTTATTATACTGTACACAAAATTGTAGTAATTTTGTATTTAAAACACATTTACGTGATTTAATACATATCATACATTAGTTATGTGTTTTACTCTTATCTTAAATACAATACATTTATGCACATCCAAAAACATGTGTACCTACACAATTGAAATGTAGTTTATATCACAGGTCTTTAAAGTTGGCTTGTGCTTTTTCTAAGTATTTTGTTTTCAACTACTTATACCTTTTCATTCTGAATTAACAGTCATGAAATATGGACATTTTTGATTATACGTGGAAAAATACATATTTAGAGTGATAATGCGTTATTTTATAATAGCTCTACTTAAATTCAAGTTATGTAGTGAATTATTTTTCATTCTATCCGCATTGTAATAATAATTTGCTGCACAATCAAGTTGATGTTTTCTTAAATAATGCTCTAATGTCTGCTAAAGTGGAAAATATCATTAACTGTAACATCTATTAAAATTTCTTACAATATTATGAAAAAATGATAGCATTAAAAACTACACATATTATAAGCTAATGTCATTACAATATTTACATTGACAGCATTGTTTTCCCTTTTTAAAATAAATAACACATATATAGTTTGATCAATGTTAAGATTTTTCCATATAAAATAGAAACATTAGGTGCGGTTTTTAATTCACATTGAACCTGTACTACGCAAAAAGATAATGCTGTTCTAGACATTATGAATATTTGTTGTAGTATTACAGTTATAAATTAAAAATATGTTAAAACAATGTACCAGTGATAATTATTTTCACACTTATTCATATCATTGAATTCTATAAAATATATTTTCATTCCAGTCTTTTATTTTGATCCTTAGAAACTGTTGCACATTATTTAACTCAAGAAAATGAACATAATATATTGTTTAATTATTAAGGTTAATAATTTCTATACATTTATGTACTATATTTGAAACAATAATAACACAAAATCTACATTTGAATCATAAATATAAACTTTGTGAATCGTCGAAAATGTACCATATAAGCTGCAATATTATGCTAAGCACCGTCTTTCACCGTGGTAAAAGTTGTCCTTCTTTCTTATCAAGCAAACCATTTGTTATATTTCGCTTAGTAACGATGGAGCTCTTCTTGAATCACAGTACATTGCCAGTTTAAGTACTAGCTAATTTTCAATGCAAGAGTGTTGCCTCGAAAAGCCCATAATTTTGTACCTTATAAAATAGTTGTAGAAAGGACATATTTTGATATCTTTTTGTGTTACTGTTTTTATTGCAGTGTGGAAATAATATCGTTAAACTAATAAATAAACACAAAAAGACAATTATATATGAGAAGGCTTTGTGAAACAACTTTCTTATTGTAAGTAGTATTTTAAGAGAATTGTATATGGTTGGATCTACTAATAGTTATTTTTATTTTTTTAACTAAGCTAGAAAACAATTATATTTTGATTATTGAATCATGCCAGTTTAAGAAATTCTTTTAACTAATTGATTCCACTATATTTCAGTAAATAACTAAATTAATTTAATTCTCAGTGGTTTGTGTTTACCTAATATATATACTAAACTCAACCCATCCTTGAATATTTCATTAACTTCACTTGTCATTAAAACACGCTGTTCTTTAACTACTGTAATTACATTTTTCGAACACCCCTTTTTTATAATTATGTTAGAAATCAATAAAACTTTAATTATTGTTTATTGTAAAGCATCTATGTTAAATAGTCATTTTTGAACGGTCCTAATTCCGCTTAATATGAAAATTATAATGTGTTTATAAATATTTTATTTATTATGACGTATATTGTATTCAACCTTCAAAATATAATATTTATTATTATTGATTATAGATGTAAATTATTAAATTAAACATTATATAAAACATATAATTTCAGGTAAACTTAAAAATAATGACATTTTATGGTAATGAAATTGATATTTAGTAGTCTATGTACACTTATAAGTCTTATGGTAATGGAACGTAACACAACAGGTAAAATATATTTGATAAATATAACGCAACATCACTATTACTATTTACAAGTAACGTTAAGGGGCTTCAGTTTACTTAATTACTCTTTCCACTTTAGGAAACCACAGGGGGTTGGATATCTCATTACGACCACTAACAACCCTGTGCGTGGGGGGGGGGGGTATCATCTCAAAGTGTCCCACTGTGAACACCTGGTTAATAGACACAGCTTAATGGAATAGTAATTATATTGATGATAATATTAATACACCCAAATTAATAAACCACTGTTGGTTCATGAAGTATTTATTTATCGTACGAAAACAGTTTATGACGTTCTTAATCAATAATAGTGGAAGTAATGAAACATTTGGTCTACTTCTTGTAAATGCTATGCACTTTGATTGATTCACAATTTTCATTTTAAAACCCATTAAGATTGTGTGTAAAAACATTTTTTGAAATTCGGTACCGTTTTAAATGAACTGGCTTAAATACATAACTAAACATATTATATATATATATATATATATATATATATATATATATATATATATATATATATATATAGTTTAGTGTATGACACATCGCACATAAACAGCTATGCATTTTCATTCAACTATAAAATAAAGCAGTACGGTAAAAACACTAATAAAAAACAAATATGTTGTATAACTTAAATATTAAACAAAAGAATGCCTCTACTTAACGCGGTTCCTTGAATGGGTGATCCTTGAAGGTCTTCTTGTACGCAGCCCGCCTGTCCGGTCACTGTTCAGAAGTCACTGTTAAGTCTAGGTTATGTGTTGGAGAGGAGTTTTCTTTAATATTTGTCTTAAACTGTTTAGAACCACTTCCAAGTTATTTGGCAGCCTTTAGGATGGTTTTGAGATTATCAGTCTTTACATATATCAAGCCATTTTGTGTGATATTTGGTTATATCATTGAAATCGGTGTAACACTCAACGCAGAGTAACTAATTATGTGTTATTATAAATGTAGCTACATAAAAGGTTAAAATAGACAGTAAAGTAAACAAAACAAATTAAATTCTAGTTTCTCATTGCCTTTTATTTACCTGAAAATTATTCATACAGAATGGCGTAAATGACGTGAAAATAAGATTTAATTGATTGATTATATTTTAAAAATCAGAAAAAATAAATTTATGCTGAAAATAATAAGATAATCGATTGAAAACTTAACCATATTGAAAATGAAACAAAGGTTATTTTATAAATGTAACATTTAAAAATAGTTTTCCTAATACCCAACTTTTACGATGTTTTAGAGATTTTGATTGTAATTTCTTCATTCAGATGACTTACTAATATATACTTATCATTTATATTGATTAGATAATACGTACATAGCCCTGCTGGGTTACATCTCTACTCAACTTGATGGTAATTATATAATCTGATTACCGATAAACTGGGCTTAGAGCATGTAATTATTATACATCTTAGTATCAAATACGTCGTATATGTACATAATAAAATAAAAAGATATAAGTTCACAGAAATATAAAATCCACGCATGTACTGTATTTATGTTTATGCGTTAAAAATATTATGTCAGTTGCAAACATTTTTTATCATTATAAAAGGTAGAATTTCATTCATCATATTTAAATTTCATTTGACTTTTTTATTTGAATAAATTCTAAGGACTAATGATTTGTAGACTTATATTTATTAATATATTAATTTAGACATGTTAAATGGGTTATCATGTTTCCTAATATAATAATAATATATTCATAAATAGTTAACATTTACAATTTTTGGAATTATTAACTTTGATATTTGATCAAATAAATACAAGTTTTTTTTAAGTAATTTAGATTTTTTGTTCTTATAGAAAGGTTTTTATGGTGTGATGAGGAATAAATTTTCGTTAATAAATCAAATTAGTATTTATTTTTTACTTCGACTCAGATAAATCCCCAACAATACGAGGAAATATTTATTATTGAGCTTAATTTCATCAACCGCAAAATGTCAATGTCTTAAATATATATATATATATATATATATATATATATATATATATATATATATATATATATATATATATATACCAGGGGTAACAAAAGATTACAGCTTTCATCAAAAGGCATTGACAAGAGCCACTGTCACTGCTTCAAGATGAGCCACAAAACAGGCTAAAATGAGAAAAGGACAATTAAATTGGAAACAGACAAACTTCCGATATATTTTGGTATGTTATTTGTTTTTAGTGAAAGTACAATTTACATTTTTAGTTGTCCGAATGTCTGTATTACACATATAAGAATAATAAATAAATAAACAACACATATAATCGTTTACTTACTAAATAACATGTTTATGTTAAATGCAGGCTATTTTACCTTTATATAAGTTAAATAACGTAAAAATTACAAATTAATAGAACCTGATATTTATTAGTATGGTTATTTCATAGTACCGAACAAAATATAATCATGATTGGAACTGAATGTTCTTTGTAACAATTGTTAATTGTTGCATTATAATTAAATTAGAAAATTGTATTTAGAAAATGTTAAATATTGTAAGAACTGAGATGTTTAGGAGTTTGGTTTGTTTTCCAAAAGTTTTCGATATAAATGCTCCAAGTTTTGAGAAAAATTCAGAATCTTCCCCTTTCAAATAAAAAGTAGTGTTTCCCATATAAAATAGTTAAATAACCAGTATTTTCACGTCTGTTAATTTCCTGTCAATTTCATGCGACATGTTTTCTGAAGGCAACATGTTTGGTGAGCCTTACCTGTTCAGATGTCCTGGTTTAGAGGGTTCTAATTGGTTGGTTTAGCTTTTAGAGTTAAGTGGGGGTAAGTCCGTTGGTGGAAGGGTTGCGGGCGTTCGGGCAGTTCTACGATAACTTTCTGAGTGTGACCACGTGCGATCCTTTCGAGTTCACGGTGACATTACCGTTTCGGTGTTCTTTACCGTAGCGGCAATTTTTCTTAGTTCTTAGTTTTAGCTTTGTTGTGGTCACTTTTGGACTTGAAACCTCCAGGACAGCTACGTAAGTAATTTTTACAAGTTTTCTTTATTTAGAGATTTTCAGTAGTGTTTTAGTGGTTAGGGTAATATCCACCAAGCATGCGCGGTTAAACTTGTTTCTGGAAAGAAGTCACTCTTCTAGTGACAAATTTTTAGAGTGTTTTGATTTCTGTTTAAAACTTTGTAAGTAAAAGGAAAATGTTACAAGTCACTAAAAGCTGGTTATTTCTTTTGGTTCCAGATCTCCCGGAGGCAATTTTAAAGCAATTTTAAATTTTAAAGAATTTTAGAAAAATTGGACAGTTTAAAAGAATTTAGAAAATGTATTACAATTTTGAATTTTTTGATTTAAAAGTTTAAAGAAATTTACTAAAAAAGTCAAATAAATAAAAAAGGTTCTGGTCTGAAGATATTTAATTTATTATTTTGTAAGAGTTGTTTTAATTTATTTATGTTCCATTGAGTCAATAAAAGAAGAGATTTTTATTTTCTTTTTTTATCATTATTTGTAGAAGAAACCAACTTCATTTGTTGAAGTTATTTATAAGAAGATAAATAAAGAAAAATTGTTATCATTGGAGAAGTCTTATTTTAATCTCTCATTTTAGTTTATTCAACATATCAAAAATAAGTAGTAGCTTTAATAAGGCTACATCTTTAATACCATAACCATTGTCAATTTAGTAGTGCTATTTAAAAATAAATAAGCTAAGGTTTATGTTTTCTATAACATCACTACAATTTAGATATTTCTTATAGGATATAAATTGGCGAACACTTAGTATGTAAATAATGGAATCCTTGTTTAAAACCATTTTCTGGCATTTTGTTTCCTCATGCTTCTCTCAACATCAGGGTCTTTTAGTTATTGGCAAATAATGTACAATAAAGTGAGTTATGTCTAAAGCGATACGAAATTTGATTGGTCCATAAATCTGGCCCATACAAAGGACACAACATTACTATCAGATTGCCGTCCATTTACTGCGATATCGTATAGTAGAGCTGGAAATGACTCGGTGTACAGCCCCAGTTATTACTGGTAATGGTTCCCTACCATTTAATAGACACTAAATCACTATTTATATTGGATTAAAGTGTTTATACTATCATAACGTGTAAACAATCTTAGTTTTAGAGTGCTCGATAGATTTTAACGCAAGTATGTTTACATATCCAACAAGTATCTTTGGTAAAATATTTTACCCTAGTAGTTGAGCATACATACTGTTCTAAACAAGTATCAATCTAAACACTGATTATCTTGTCAAATTTAAAAATTGAAATAACAATAAATTATTGTTTATAAATCATAAACAAACAATTGGCTATATTTTATAATGAAAAAAAAAAAAAAATTCTTGATGAACAAATAGCATTTATTTCCTTAGTTACCATCATTATAGATGTGAGACCCATCCCCCCACCAAAGCTGGTAAGCGTGCCAACCGGGGGATGGCTCAAAACAAGTCGAGCGATGGGATCACGGGTGGCAGTTGGAGGGTCAAAATAAAACTCGGCAGCTGAGCAAAATGACTTTATTACCAAGAAAGCAAGTATTAATTAATCAAAAACGGCAGAAGGCCACAATATAAAATTTCCAATTAAATAAATAACAAACCACACACAAAAGCTACAAGAACAACAAACTCTACAAATACCAAATTTAACAATTAACAAACTGTATGGCCTATCTGCAGCCCAGCCAGAGACAGCCAAAACGTAAGAAAAGTTTAATAAATTAAAAGTGAACATCTAGAAACAATTTAGATAACCCCAAAATAACCCCGGCAATTTAGCCCACATCCCATGATTCCACCGAGGCCAGGGAGTAAGCCGGAATCCCTGGGCAGCTCCGAATTAGAAGTTAAGCAAAGCACAATAATCCCCTTTTGGTGAAGAATTTTAAAAAGTAAATAATTTAAAAGAAAATATAACACGGTACCGTTCGAGTAAAAATTCACTTCAAAACACCCCTAATACACTTAACGAAAAAATAAATAACAAATAACTAGGCCTAAACATATAAATAAATAATAACAGGATTTAACAATGGGGACCTAACAAATATAAACTCTAACATATCTAACAACAAATAAAACTAATTAATTAATAACAAGAAATATAAATAAATATTAACATCCAAAACGTTCTTTTTTGTATTTCACGTTTTCTTTTCCCTTTAATAAAAAATATATAAGTCCCCAATGGCTGTGTTGTATAAAATCACTGTCCAAGTTTAGAAGTTTAGGCCTAGGCCACATAAAGTTCCACAAACATTTTTTTTCTTCTTTCATTTTGCACTTTTTTTTTACTTTTTAAATTACCCCCCCCCCCAGCTCTGCCGCCGGGAAACCAAAAAGGAACGCACTGACCTGAGGACAGAAGACTTCTACCCCAAAGATGTAGAGCGGGTAGCGGGCGACTCCAGGCTCCAACATGGTCCTCAGGCCAGGCTAGCAGTGCAGAAGGTCGACAATCCCCGGACGGCAGGCTGAGGGTAGAAACGTCCTACTCAAGGACCCTGGAGTTTAGGAGTCTCTCAGCCGGCAACCATGACTTGACGAAAGCTACAAAGAAACGACCAGAAAACTGGCCAACCGGACCGACGAAGGCTGGAACACGGAACGACCGAGTCCAAGCCAACGGCCACCAAAGTACGCAAATCGCCGGGCACAAGCGAATCTCAGGCAGCCCGGCAGACGACGAAAAAAAAAATGTACCGGTCAAAAGACCCAGTACAGATGTTAATGATGAAAAATGTGTACAAATTCTAAATCATAGTGCTAAATAATCTTGTGCCTTCAAAGACATAAGATCGTATATTATTTAATAAATACTTTCAAAACAAAATCCTTTCTCACAATTAGACTAACAATATTGTCTTTTAAATTAACCTCAAAGTACTTAATTTTGACTACCGATTTGACCTTCCGCTGGAGGGGTACTGTGGTGGGAGAAGTTCTCCGTCTCTCTCACACAACCCGCCCTGTACGGAGTTTATTTTGTGTCTATGTTTCTGGTATAAATGACCTCCTTTAAACAAAACTGTTCTTATAATACAATTAAAACGCTGAAGAGGGACTTGCTGTATTTCTTTTAACCGATATATTACCAATAAAAAAAATCAATGACGTAGTCAATATTTAGTTAACGAGTTACCTATAGATAAGTAAACATTACATTCTGCATGATGTAAGGTATTTAAAATTTAAAACATCAATGGAATCATACTCCTTTTATATGCCTTTTAAAATCACTCAAGAGTCTCCATAAAAGTATATATATTTTTTAAATACAAAATGTGTCTTGCCAATTATTCAATATAGGTTCACTACAAAAGAATTGCTTTGTATATAAAACGTCTTCTCCAATATTGGAAGATACTTAAAAGCACGTTTTCACACAGGTAATTCTTAAAATGGAAAACAGCAAAAGTTCATTTCCCTAGGGAATATTTGCAGAACCTTTCTTGCATTTAAATCACTGCAGATAGAAACTTTCTTAACTCATCAATAATAAGTTTATTTCATATTCTTTCATGAATTCTTCGGTGGATTTAATATTTTAAATCAGAAAATAATTGCTTAGAGGAATTGCAATATAATAGTACTGATAATATTAAAATACACACCATAGCTTTATACATACCATATTTTATTAATAACGAATGGTGTATTGAGTATAAAACTGTTCAACGAATCATTTAGTATCTAATGATCCTTTTATATGCTTTGCTCTCTCTATATAATATGCAATTTATAGAAAAAGTGTTTTTAGGATTCAAGTTTGTTTCTTGTCGGCAATAAATTAAAATTTTTACGCACATACATATACGTCTCTTAGCACATTTAAAATATAAAATTGTAATTAATTGAAAATTATTATTAAAATATCTCTGTCATATGATACACGTAAATGAAGTATAGGTAAGTCATATAAAAGAAAATGTACTCATTCATTGTTAGCCAAAAATTGGAAAATGACATGAAATAAATCCTTTTATTCAATCTTTGTTTAACGTTTTTGGCATAAAATGCATTCTTACACAGTTCAATTCTGATTAAAGTTGAAGAATATGAAAAAAAATAATAATTATAAGAAACGCAATGCATTTATCTTGATGATGACATTTGATGCCAAACAACTTTAATGGAAACATCAACTGAAAGTGTTGTTTGCCCGTTGTAACTATCTTTTATTTTCAAAATACCTTAAATAGAAAAGATGTTTTTTTTCAATTGATTGAAATTTTAAGAACTGAATGAATAAGACTGAATGTTAGAGTTAACTATACTCATGTGATTTTAATCATAAATGTGATATAAAACTTCCACTTTGATTGTATATAAATTATTCTTATATTTACCAATACACGTGGTAAAACTTTAATTCGTTACGTAAAGTTCTAGAATGAAATAATATTTTAGTTTAAATAAAAAAAATCAATGATACCATAAATCGTTGTATTACAAGTTATCAGAGTTGATGACTAAGCTGAGGTTATTTTAATGTTATAACGTTTTAATTTAAAAACTAATATAATACTGTAGTAAAAATAATATTTGAGGTGCTCGTTACTATTTTATTAATTACGTATTGGCCATCAACATACAAGTATACTCACAAAGATGTTACTTCTGTGAATTCAGGAACAGAGGTGAGATAGGATTAACAACCAGATATTTGATAAACCTTATTAGTAATAACTACATCATAAAGATGGTAACAAAACATAATAATTTAGTTTAACTCTGAACTACATTATATTATTTGTACTGTGTGATTTCATAATTCAAGTTTTTATTTCTAAATGTCTCAGATTCTATTTTAATTGGCCATTAGTCTTTTGTAAGGGATCAAAATACAAACACTACAAATAGCTCAAAGAATTCTCCCTTGTTTGTCATGCTCCTTTTACCACAAGGATTGGAAGTTACCCCACAAAGAAAATAAAAGAAGGAATTTTTACGAAAGTTTAGTCGAATAAATTCACAAATTTATGTAATTTTAACAACATATTTTTATAGTATATAAAACTAAAAACAATATTTAAAATAAAACAATTTATAATTGTTGCTATGAAATATAAACGAGCACAGAAACTAGTGATAGGAAGTTTTCAGAATACTTCTACTTTTAGTTTCAGTTTTTTATTCATGTAAAACATGTAATAACAAGTTTTTGATGAATAGTTTGATCAATAGCAAAATCACTTATAATTGAATTTAATTCATCATGATATATTTATTATTTGAACGTCAATATATGGGCGAATATGAGAGGAAAATGAGTGTGGATGAACGAGTATAGTTATTGTTACTATGTTTGAATTTCCTCAAAAAGTGCTATTTATTAATAGCTCAAAAGCCAGGGCAACTAAAAGGCCTACAGATTTACATAGAATCTGAACCACGTAGTATTGGTTTAGCTGACAAGCCTGCCACTTAGTTCTCTTCCATACACAACATCTATAAGTGTGTTGGAGTCAATCTAAGGAGAAATCGTCACCATATTTTTGCCAAGAACAATAAAAAGTAAACAAATAACTTGCACTTCCTTAAATAATAAAAACATTTTATGTTGCATATTTCAAATTTCCCGATAATTTCATATTGTTTTAAAAGATTTATAAAAGGTAAATTGTAAAAACCCAAGGTAAATATTTTTTAGTGTTATTTTCTCTCTATAGTTTGGATTTTTATTGAAGAGAACACACGAGAACTAAGATAATTATTCACAAGGGAAACTAAGATATTCATTTTATTCCTATAGAATCTAACAACAACAGAGAGTAGGAGACTTATTTAAAAAAAAGTAAACATGAAACTCAAAATGTCGGTCCGTTAACAACGAAAAATTAACTCAAAATCTTATGGTAATACTCTAGATTAGAGGTTTTGAAGACCTCTATTGAAGACCTCTATTGAAGCCGTCTATTGAAGCTGTCTATTGAAGCCGTCTATTGAAGCTGTCTATTGAACTAAACTAAGTTGTATGCATTACTTTCAAAACAATATAATAATATACTCACTGTGTGTCACAAGCCCAATTATTGGATCAAACAACCTCCAAACACAATCAGGAATACTAATTAAAGGAAAGCTCCTTATGGCAAGGAGATCCACCCTAATATCTTCTTGACGAGCGAGGTTGTAAGATCTTGATGAACACTTCAGAGCTTGTAAGAAATTAATTAATTTTACATTGATAATAATTCTATAAGACTGTGAAACATCACTTGAAGATTCTTTTATTACCAGAATTAGGACAGTCTCTTTAGTAAATGTAATATAATGTTTTGAACAACTAAGAAAAAACATTAATATTTAATGTAATTTATAATGAACATAAAGATTATTAATGGGATGTTTTTACGCCTAAGGTATTAAGGGATCCACCATTAGGCGTAAAAACCCATGCTACTGGTATATTTTTTTATACCAGTTTTAGTATAAAATATTTTTGTAAAACCAGACTTAATATTTATTATGCTATACTGATAATTAAACATTAGGAAAGTCTGTAGATAAGAGTCTAAGCGGGTGGTTTGCAACGCAGTTGGTCTGGGTTCGATTCCTGGTATGAACATAACAGATTTCACCCCTGTGCAGCTATCGTGATTCAGAAATCACTTTAAGCTGGTGGTCCGATAATCTAACAAAACAAAATGTTGCTCTTCTAAGTGGGCGAGGTGAACTCTACCTTAATTGAGCATCCCTCCATTATAATTCCTACTGCATATTTATTTAATCAAATGTAAGCTAATAATATTAAAAAAATAGTATAATGCAATTACCTAACAATTTGTCATAACATTGAATATATTCATTAAAATTTAATTTAAAGTATTACCATTATAAATAATGACAACAATTACTTGGCAAGATGGTACACACACTTTTGAACATAAGATAAAAGATCGTATTATTAAAGAACATACTCACATATCCAGAAGTATGACCTACTGTTGTTGAAGGTACAACCTAAATATCAAGTCGACGGTCTACCGTGTAGAGTCTCCAACGCCTTTTCATATTTTATCACAGCAGAAAAATCCCGAGTTAAACAAAAATTCACCAGGTACACAAATTATAGAATCAATTCCACTCAACGACAATCGTCATACTTACACCAAATATCTTTAAAAAAAACAAAACAAAAAACAGACATTTAAATCAAAATATTGTACAACAGATTCCGAGACCAATCAGCAGAATTTTTTACAATGGACCGTGTCACCAAAAGTTAATTATTTACTGTTATATTTTCATAATTAAGTACCATGAGTGTTCTAATTTAAACAAATTACTCCAAAACAATATTGATATATTGTTAATACAAAAGTTCCAGGGTATATTAGTTATTACTATAATAATTCACTCTCTACCATTAAGACGACAATCAAAGAGGTAGAGGTGGGTGTATGTGAGGGGTGAATAAGAGTGTTAGTAAATATGAACGAGTATAGTCACTGTTATAACTAAATTCAACTGTGCCTTTAAAATAACCCACCCACCCACCCATACACGTACAGTGTCATTGACCCACCCACTCAGCCATACACGAACAGTGGTATTGACCCACCCACCCACCCATATACGTACAGTGGTATTGACCCACCCACCCAGCCATACACGGACAGTGGTATTGACCCACCCACCCAGTCATACACGGACAGTGGTATTAACCCACCTACCCACCCATATACGTACAGTGGTATTGACCCACCCACCCAGCCATACACGGACAGTGGTATTGACCCACCCACCCAGCCATACACGGACAGTGGTATTGACCTACCCACCCATATACGTACAGTGGTATTGACCCACCCACCCAGCCATACACGGACAGTGGTATTGACCCACCTACCCAGCCATATACGTACAGTGGTATTGACCCACCCACCCAGCCATACACGGACAGTGGTATTGACCCACCCACCCAGCCATACACGGACAGTGGTATTAACCCACCCACCCACCTATATACGTACAGTGGTATTGACCCACCCACCCAGCCATACACGGACAGTGGTATTGACCCACCTACCCACCCATATACGTACTATGTAAGCCAATAGCCGGAGCAGCTAATGGACCTACAGGTTTACGTGAAATCATAACCAAGTAGGAATAGTCTGATTTTTAGGTAAGTGGTGGCCAGCTAAATACTAAATTATCTTTCCTACACAATATCCGGACCCGACAACCTAAAAAGAATATTTAATTTAATAATTTATTTGTGTATATACTTTGACAATTGTCAAATTAGCTCACTTATATTATCAATATTGTTAATTTGGTTTTGAAAGTTCGAAATAATTATTACGAAACACATGAGGTTTATACTTTAAAATTGAAATTGTTGAGTTGAGGCTAAAAATGTTAAATTTACTAATTATGACATAATTTATTCGATTAAGTACATATATATGTTTACATATATTGTACTGCATGTTTATGGAATAACTTTAAACCTTCAAAATGTATAGAGTTATGTTAATACTTTCAAACCTCAGAGGGCAAGCTATATGACGTGACAGTTTGAATAAACCCATTCAAAGTTTTGAAGAGTCACCTAAACCCATCCAGACCTACAAAGCTAATTTAATTTTGTAAGTGAGCCAAATTAAATTCGAATTATAATACCTTTAGATTAATTGGTATTGAGTGACTGTTAACAGAAATTAAAGCCTAATTTAATTGATTAATTTTTCTAAATTAAGTTTTTGAAATCTAAGTTTAGATAACAAATATTTAATACATTAAAAAATATATTTCCAATATTATTTTTCAATTAAGTTATTGATTTCAAAGTAAAGAAAAAAAAAAGAATTGCTCATAGTTCGTTTAAAGTAAGTTGTCAACCCTGTGCACAGTTAAACCCTTTTCAAGGGGTTATTTAATTATTTATATGTATAACTGATCAGGCCTGTCAGCTGAAAATCAGACCAACACTACGTCGTTCGTGATTCGGATTCTACGTAATCGTTCTGTTATACGTAGATCCCTTAAGTGTCCTGGCTATTGGGCTTTTAATAAATAGCTGAGGAACAGTCGACCTTAATTAGTAAAAATGACTACACTCGTTCATCTACAATTAGTTGCCCCTCATATGCGACCATATCTTGACGATCAGCGTTTTATGAATGAATCATTTAAATATAATAATAATTATCATTTAAATGCTTATGCTGAATAATATGCAAAGCTTTAACATGACGAGGGGTTCAAGTAAAATTAAGAGTTCATTCATAGTTCCTTGGCATCCTAATTTTTATTACAGGCTCTATTTGGATGCAAGAATTTAAAAAAGTTACAACTGGCTACATTTATCAGTAAGCCCATTTTGTTGTAAGCCTAAATTAACACTTATTTTTAAACGTAAATAATGAAAACAATAATTATTTATGATTATAATGCAAAAGGGATTATCACGAAACAAAAAAGAATGGGGCTATTAGTACAATAAGTCATTTCATCATTTAATCGTTTTAATTGCTTTACATAAGTCCTTTTTTGTAGGTGTTTATAATTAAATTACATTATTCATGAATGTACTAAAAGTTTTATTAGTTAAACAAGTTTGTTATCAGTATTAGGTAAAGTACTGTTATCAGTTAATAATTGAAAAATAAAAGGGATTTTCGTTTATTTAAGGTAATTGAATTTTCGATAAAAAAATACGTTTATTTAATAATGTAATATTTTAAAATTTATTTGTAAATTATGATTTATTACAAATTAATGTTGCTATATACTGTTATAAATATAAAACACTTGTATGAATACAAAAAATAAACACGTATGAATATATGTGATGTATTCACAATACAATAAACGTCACACAACACAAATTCATTTTAATATAAAGACGAAATACACAAATATATTACAATACAAGTAGAAAGTGCACAAATATTATGGTGATAGATATCGGTGAACCACGCACACCATAGTATATGTGCATTTTGTACTTGTATTGTAATATATTTGTGCATTTTGTCCTTATATTGTAATACATTTGTGTTGTGTGATGTTTACTTGTACTGTATATGTACCAACACGTATTATGTTAATTACTAAAACTATTTAATATGTTCATCCACAATTTAATACAAAGATTATTCGAAACGATTGTGATCAAACCAATGTCTAATATCACCATTCAATTCAAGCTGCACCAGGTTTTACAGCGATTCAACAGTCACAAAAGGCCAGACGATAGCTCTTTCAATGCTTTGTGATAAGACATTTTACGGATTGGTTTCTGGAAAAAACGCTGAAAAAGGACATCTATTGTCATCCCTATTTTGTTTGTTAGTAATGGCATTTAATTCTAACGATATTCTTTCTTTTCAAATAGTTTTTTAATTAGCATAATACGTGTTGGTACATATACAGTACAAGTAAACGTCACACAACACAAATTTATTACAATATAAGCACAAAATGCACAAATATATCACAATACAAGTAAAAAATGCATGAATATTATGGTGATCGATTTCGGTGAACCACGCTCACCTTCCTCAGAATAGAGGGATTCACAAAAGAAGTCCATCTTTTGTGAATTCCTCTCGTCTGAGGAAGGTGAGTGACTTTCTTTTCGTAGTATTGAAAAAATTAAATTAGGAGAAAAAATATTTACCTGAATGTAATTACTGTCAAAATGACGAATAAAGTTTTGGAGGTTTACGTTTTCCAGGCATATACACAACAATTAACTATTAATAATAAAACTGGCAAAAACATTAAAGTATATTTATTAACTTAAAAACTGTACAGGGGAGGAATAAAGACTATATTAACATTAATTATACTAAGCTTTAACTTGTTTTGCAAGTATTAATACTAGTTTGTTTTATTTTAAAATATTAGTTGATTAATCCAAAGGGGTTCAAACTCTATTTTAACTTTTGAACCTATACCATTTAGTTGACCTGTTTACCTTTCCCTTGAGATGACTCACCACATAAGATTCTAAAGCTAATAACTAAAGCATCCAATATATTCTTCTCCAATCTAGACGTTTTTCTCACTAGTTTATCTGATCTCTATCGGAAATTAAGCTAACACAATTACAACATTCTATGCATACACACCACGTGTTATCTGTCCGTTACACCGCTTTTAGCGAGGTCTCTTTATGGTTTTTAGTATATTACTGTTGTTAAATACCAAATATTTAGTGTATTGTTGGTTATAAAGAGAATCAGTGTTGAACGTGTGCTTTGTATTTAAATACTGTATATTTGTGACCTACCTCATAAATATGCATGTGCATCATAAATATGGTATGATTAGGTGGGAGGACGTGTATATATGTTTAATATATAAAATATATAGTTCATACATTTAATATGATCAGTTTATACTATACATAAGGAACTATCATATGTATTTCTTCAAATCTGTTAATCTCCCTTAACTCATGAATTGTGTTTCTCTTTAAACAGTTGCTAGGAATATATATTATATAAAAAAAATATTAATACCCATTAATATTGTTATCGTGGGTTTAAATATTTTTTATAATAAAAACAACTCATATATACTTCTCGTATCAGTAATTTATTGGTAGACTAAAATCTAGCGTTGTGTAGGAATCAGGACCTAACAAGGTGTCAGATTCAAGATGTCACTCTAACTTCATTTGGAGCAACTCCATTAGTTAACTTAGTAGAGGATCTGCACTATTAATGAGAAGAGCTAAGTTTACTTTATAACTTACTTCTCACTAACCAACTGACACTGATCCAAATTTATAGGCGATATTATACAATATACGGTAGTAACATTAAAATTGCACTTCCTTTTTGGACATTAATATTCTTTAAATAATACGGGATATCAAAACTATAAGTTTTTTTAGAGATTTGGTACAACATTTTTAGTTTATTTTTCTTGTTAAAATGCAAATATTTCCCTGTATATAAATGCATAGTACATTCATTATCCTAGCCATACTTTATAATAAGTAAGTGGGTGAAAATTATTAGAAAATTACAAAACATATTAGAATATTATTTTGTACTTAGGGCAATCCTTGTTACAGAAGAGAAATAAAATTGTGAATGAATAATAGTTGGATAATACTTCAAGCAGTTATTGACGCGTTACACATTTTATAACACTTGTTAGTATAATTTATTTTATACATGTTAACCCTATTTATTTATTGGTTTTAGGGAAAGGCCGATCTCCTCTGTAACCTTACTCCACCCATTTCCCATAGACAATTGATCTGTGCGTGGAGTTCCACGCACAGATCAATTGTCTATGGGAAATGGTACAGGGTTTAGGGGGAGAACCATTCCATTACAAGGTGAATATTATTGACAAAAACTAACAGTGAAGGCTAGGATTCAAACCTGTACTATCTCTAACTTAGGCTCAATGTCCTGACGCCTTACAACGCTCGTCCACTGGCACTCACTTTTAGATTATATTTGCATTTACATATGTATGCTATGCGTGTAAATATAGTGTAAATATAATACAGTGTTGATAGGAAATCAATGTTGTATCAATGGGGAGGGAACTGACTAATAAGATTTAATGTTAAACAATTTGGTTTGCCTTTTTTAATATTTAGTAAAAAAAAGTAGCTTACAATATGCCATTTTACTCCGTACCTGTCATTGATTAAAGTTAGCTTTTAAAGAATTATCATATATTGTAAAATACTTATAAAAATTTACCAATAAACGAAACAAATTACCCATAACAACTGAACAATCGACTTTGTTGGAAAGGGATCAAGCTCCTACAATAATGCAATTGGCTCAACGCCACTTTCTCTTGCCAAATTACTTTCCACTAGAGAGACACATATATTGTTCAGCGTTACATGATTTATTTCTTACTTTCGAAACATAAAAGAAAGGATAATTGAGGAGGTTTGAAGCTATATCATGAACGAACATGTAAATAATCATTTGTAAATATACTTCGCTGTAGTAATAATTGTAAGATTAAAAATAATGGCAATTGTAATAAAAATTATTGAGAACCCGCATAGCAAAGTACATTTAGTTCATAGAACGTCTAGTTGTGAAAGTCCTGATATAATAAGAAACCGAATAATCACTTCTTCCTTTGATGTAATTATAGAAATTAAAAAAATAATAATACGATAAGTAGTTTTAAATTAACTAAGCATTTAAACTTTATGATCGATTTTAATCGATTTATATTTTGTAAATCTCAAATGAAACATACAATATATCTTAGAAGTATAGAATATTTTTTAAGAAGAAAGCCTTTAACATTTTTTACTGTCCATACAGAGTTTTGACAAGAATTAAAAAAAAAAATTAATTTTTATCTGTGGATCGGGTTTAATCGTCGTACATTATCGAGAATGTTAACAGCTCAAAATGTTCACCTAACCGTCCATTTTGGATGCCATGTTTGACTGTCATGGGGGGGGGGGGTTGAAGAAGCTTGTACACTTGAACTGCAGACTTAATTTAATAATGCTATCTTAGTACCAATATAATTAATAGAAACATTATAATCATAAAATCTAATTAGCAATAATACATTATTTTTACTTTTATTTTTCACTCAACTTTTTAGAACATTTTATCAATGTTTTGTTTAGTTTTGTATAAGGTTAAATCACTATAAATGAATAAAATGCTAACTTAGACTTTTCAAAGTGATGTTAAGGGACCTCATAAAAAACAGAAAAAAACTTATTTACTGGAAATTGTCAAAAATACTTGTATAAAAGAAGCTCCATAAATAAATAAAATATACGATCTAAATTATAACCCACAGTTAAATTCTAGGAATTAATGAAAACGATGCAAATACAGTTTGACACACTTTACTAACATATTATATTAAAAAGCCTTTTTAAAGCTACTTTCCTTCTAAGAAAACCTAATATAACTGATTTAAATAATTTGTCAAAGAAAACCACGACTATTTTGGGTTCCTCTTTTACACGTTGCAGAATATTAGTTTTCCCTCTATGATGGTGAAAAACTACGTTCCTGGAAATATAAATATCTGCATTAAATGGATTTTGGAAATGGGAACAAATTTGAATTTCCTTATGGTAGTGAACAGTTAATATACTAATAAACTCTTAATATTTTAAATCAGTGTTGTTTTTAAGTTGAAAATTGTCTCAATTTTGTCATTATGGAAAATAGGAATACTAAAAAAGAATCCTCATTTTCCAACGAGTTCACCAATACCAATACCAATTCTAATGTACATTTATTTATTTACTCATAAGCATTTTTATTAAATTTGTAAAAAAGTAAATATCTCGGTAGAAAATATTACTGGTCTTCCCACCCACTATTTACTCACAGAAGAACCTTGATTTACTTGATTGATTACATACAGTGGTACTCACCCACCCGCTCACCCAAACATCTACAGTGGTACTGACCCACCCGCTCACCCATACACATACAGTGGTACTGACCCACCCGCCCACCCATACACATACAGTGGCATTGACCCACCTGCCCACCCATAGAAGTACACTGGCATTGAATTCGTACCGCTGAAAGTGTATGGGCGGGTGGGTAGGTCAGTACCACTGTACTTGTATGGGAGGTCGGGTGGGTCAGTACCACTGTACGTGTATGAGTGGGCGGGTAGGTCATCCACCACTGTACGGTACCAATGGTACTAGACTACCTTACATACTGTTTAGTAAAAAGTTTTGTTTATTTTCATGTCTTGAACAAAATCCCAATGTTTGGCTACAGAGTTTCCAAACTTCCTGTATATGTACACTGCACTGTGCATGTCTAATGTTTTTAGGACAGTCTTTTGAACAAGCGAACGCGAAAGGCTAGTAGTGAAATATAATTCAGTTATCACACATGAATTAAACACACAAGAGCCTTGACGCTCATCTCAACCATCCACCCTTCATACACACAATTGCATCTAGGTTCTCTCCCTCCCACCCATACAAGTACAGAAGTAACGGCCCTCCCACCCACCCATACACGTACAGTGGTAACGGCCCTCCCACCCACCCATACACGTACAGTGGTAACTATATAATTAATTTATAGTCTATAACGTTATAAAAAAGAAAATTGTAGGGATTGGATCTACTAGTAACTTTTACGTTGTCTTAAACTATTTGAAAATTATAACTTCCCGGCAAATCAAAAGTCACAGTGTTGTATTACATTTCTCATTGCTCTTACGGGATATAAATCCAATATGGCATCGGGATATAAATCCAATATGGCTTCTCTCTCTCTCTCTCTCTCTCTCTCTCTCTCTCTCTCTCTCTCTCTCTCTCTCTCTCTCTCTCTCTCTCTCTCTCTCTCTCTCTCTCTCTCTCTCTCTCTCTCTCTCTCTCTCTCTCTCTCTCTCTCTCTCTCTCTCTCTCTCTCTCGTAATCCACCCGCCCACCCGTACACGTACAGTGGTATTGACCCACCCGCCCACCCGTACACGCTTTGTGGTATTGACCCACCCGCCCACCCATACACGTACAGTGGTATTGACCCACCCGCCCACCCGTACACGCACTGTGGTATTGCGCCACTGTACGTGTATGGGTGGGTGAGTGGGTCAATGCCACTGTACGTGTATGGGTGGGCGGGTGGGTTAGGTTAGGTTACTAATAGGTTAGGTAATATAAGGGCACTACTGCTGTGCGTGTATGGATGGGTGGGTGGGTCACTACCACTGTACGTGTATGGGTGGCTGGGTGGGTCACTACTACTGTACGTGTATGGGTGGGTGAGTGGGTCACTACTACTGTACTACTGTAATAACCAATAAAATGTTCATATAAAATAGTACATATTGGTTAATAATATGCTAACTGGTAAGTATATGGACAGATACATTTTTATTTAAAATGTTCCTTACAGCGTTGTAAGACAATCAACTCTAAACATATATGTTATTGTTTTGGGGGCGAAAACGGAACATAAATAAACAATGTACAAAAAGACGAGAGTTTGTCAAAACAAGTTTTGTTTATTGCAATGAAACGTTACTCAAGGGAATTTTTATTGTTGCACAGTTTATGTCATACTCCATCCTAATGGCTTGGGACTTACTTAATGTTTGAAATGAATGTGTGTTTGAATACAACTTCAATGTTTGTTTCATTCCCAGTTGTGTGCTTTTACAGGGGATGATTGCTGAAAAACACACAATATTTGTAAATGTATTAAGAAATGTGAAACGTGATTAAGTTTAAATATGATTAGTACGTGTTTGTAATTTGTAGCTGCCCAATATTGGTGTGAAAACACATAATTTTGTCTGCTAAAAAACCTCACGAACAAGGTATTTAAAGTAATTGGGAATGTTATATAATTTTAATTTGAGAATAGAGTTTAATTATTATAAATTATTACACTTTTAAGCATGACAGTTGGTTTTCTTATTGATAAATACTTATTAAATTGAACCATTATTTGAAATAATTGATCCGAACACTGATAATATCAGATGAATTTCCATAATCAACAATCTGACACAATAATTATTAGTTAGAGGAAGTCGTGAACTATGATAGGGCTGAATACTCCATCCGACGTAACTGCAATATTGACATACTATGAATATTGCATGCGCCAAGGGATGTTACTCCTCAACTCCAGGGGTGTTATAGCCCACCTCTTTATGGAGTTAAGTAAAATGCCTCTTAAAAGCACTTACTTATATTGTCACATTATTGTGAGTTTCGGGGTACTTTCTTAAATAGTGTGATGTTGAAGTAAATGTTTCCTGATTTGTAGATAACACTGCATTTTGTTATATTGGATACTACATGGTTGGTGAATAGTGTTAAGTTATACTTATCTTTGAAAACGATATTTCTTGGATTCTAAGCTAATTTTGAGTCCAAATAAAACTGATTATTTAATTTTAGCTGAGAGAAAACGCTTGGAATTTCAATGAAATTCACACGAATAGAGTGTTTCATGATATATGGAATTTTTTAGGAACAATGTTTCTCAATATTATATAGTTTTAGTGTTAATTATATATCAGCTTAGATATGGAACTAAATTTATAGTTAAATTAACTGTAACCTCTCAGTTCTTTTTATATTTTTTATTTATTTTTATTTATTACTTTTAAGTGTGTACAAAATCTAGACCTCACTAAGTTATGCAAAACTTGTCGGTAAGGTCCTACAGTAAACAAGAAAGAAAAAACCTAGTATAAAAACACATGCATACATAAATATACATATTTTATAATGTTATTTATTAGTAATTATTACGCAGTTTAGGTAAATAAATGATATAAATAAAATATTCAATAATGAGATAGGCTATGGTAAAATACTTAATTAAATCTTACTTCATTGATGATATTTTCCAAAGACTTTATTCAAATCTTTAGACAGTAAAAATCTTTAAAACAAATAGTAGTTTCAAAACCATAATATATGCCATTAATTTAATTTGTCTTTGAATGAAATACGTACGTATATATAGAAAATACGATCGAAACCTCCTAAAAATATATTTAAAAATAAGAAAATTACTACACTTTACTTTTATTTATAACACTAACCCACACAAATATGTAGAATATATGCATTGAGTAGAATATATGCGAAAGTGGTTTAAGATTATATCCTCAGTGTAAACAGGAAACTGATGGTGTTATTCGCCCAAGGGTAGGTCTTTTAAAGGGTTAGACCTTTTAAGATCAAATTTATAGTCTGAATATTACTTTACCCATCAATTTATATTTACTATGTCAAATTTAGGTTAAAAATACATGTGAACCTCACACAACACAAATGTGTTACAATTTAAGAACAACATTGTTTTAATGTTGAATTAAATTATGTTAAAATCACTTGAATTATGGTGGCCTTCTTTAGACCACAGCAACTAACAGAGGAATTTAGATTGCAACAAGTTAATTTATAATTCTGTAATATCACAATAATATTAATTATTACATCATTGATTCCTAATATTTTAACTAATAGCCACAAAAGAATTATATGTTGATTATTAGTTTTATTTTGGGTAGGCAAGATATCGTAAAAGTATTGAGATGACAAGAGGCATAATATTTCTTTTATGAGCACTTACATTAAAAATTATGATTTAATCGTTTCATTAAAATTGGGATTTCACAAACATTATATATTATTGAGTTACTTTACAGAGGAATTGAGCTATTACTGAGAAACATTAAACAAATAACTTATCAAACCATACGAAAGTAGTAGTAGAAAATAATAAGTTTTTTTCAATTAACTATGTTATTTTTGAAACCACCTTGACCAAAGGGTATTACCATTGATTTTATATACAAATAGATTTCCCATCCAATGTTAAATTTTGAGTCTCAAAATATCAGCTGTTTTTGTGGTCCATTGTGGAGCGCTAGTGTAGTCCCATGTAAATGTAATGCAGTGTAAACCAGCTGTGGTTGCGGGCCACACAAACTAACAAAATTACTGTCACAAATATTCCTATCAGATGGTTTATCTATTGTAGGTTTATATAATCAATGGTATTACATTACATTTTAACATCAAAACGAAGGTTTCGACAGTAAAACCCAATGAAAAATACGCTGAAATTTATTTACAACAGTATAATACTAGGGTTCGTCAGACAACATAAATGTTTTGCTATGTAAGTACAAAATGTACAAATATTATGATGATATATTTCAGTATAACACGCTTACCTTCCTCAGACCAGAAGGAGTCGTAAAGGAGCGGTTCTGCTGTTGTAATAAAAGTGTGATGTTTACTTGTATTGAGATCATACCTACCCGAAACGTACTAATTAAGACTTTTTTTACAGTGGTATAAGTATGTAATTTAACCGTAAAATATTTCAACACTTAAAAAAAAAAACAAGAAAATGTAACGTTTATGGAATATGTTTATTTGTATAAGAGTGAATCTGCACAAAGTAAAACAACCCTTCGTACATATCTAATCTCAATAAACTTCATCATATTTTAACCAGTGGGAAACCCTAGTTATTAGAGGATTTTAGAAGTACACTCGTTCACAAATCACATAATCCATGTAAGCAAGAGACATATAAATAAGGCGAGTTGGATACAAAGCAATACATTTGTATCTCATGAAATACCAATGTACATGTATAGTTGGGTGGGTGGGTCAATATCACCGTACGTTTATAGGTGGACGGGTAGGTCAGTACGTGCAGGTCCACTGGTTTAGTCGGATTCCAGTAGTCGTCTAGTGGGTGACTAACCCCAGAAATGTATGGTGTAAGGTAATGTATCTTGACTTTAAAATACACTAGGTGTACTATTCAGTTTGACATTAAAGAATTTGAGATCAATAAAACTAAAATTCAGATTTTATTACGTCACATTCAATTTACAAAAGAATATATATGACAAATTAATATTTTTAAAAGCAGTATAAAAGTAATAACAAGTTATATCTAAAATAAAATAATATAATATAAAAAGTTATACACATTATAAATAAAAAGGAAGGTTTGAATATTATTAGTTGAAATGGATAAGAAATGTTGTTTTTGTCAAAAAAATCTTTAATTGAAAAGTAAGCCTTTAATAATCTACTTTTCAGGGTGTTTTTTATGTGTTTTTGTGTATTGTATGTTTTTAATATTGGTTGGTTACAATTATTTTGTTACATTATTTAGCATTTTAAACCCCCATAAAAAGGTTTATTTTCCAAAAGTTTCTGTGCAGTAACTCCCGATTGTAGTGATATTCATTTTGACATTTGGACGTCAGATTTTATCGAAGAATATAGTCAAATCTTATATTAATGAACAACTAATATTTCATTAGTGAATGGTGTGTTTTAACCAGCACATATTTACATATACATATTTAGCAGTGTTTTATTAGTTTCATAGTATATGTACATTCTCGTATAAATCTCACTGATTAATATATATATATAAAGCTAACTATTGTTCAGTAAATAAAAAAACCTTTTGTGCGAACGTTGACAAAAGTAGCATAGACTAAACAATATCTAAGAGATTGAAATGCATGTTAAAATTTGAGTTTTCACTTTGAAAATGAGAAAGGTTTGAGAGTAATGTGGAAATACCACACAATGTAGCAAAATGTTACAAAGAAAATATCACAAAGAAATGACACCTCCCATACAGATATTTCAGAATACATGCACAGTGACAGATTGTTCACAAAGGACGTTTTTAACCAGTGGCTGTCTCTGGAATCATTAGCAGATGGAGTTTCAAATGAAACGTATCTTGAGTGGCTTGCTTGGGTTTTATTTTAACTGATATTCTTTTACCTTTATGCTTGATTAACTAAGAGGTATTATAGATTTGAATTCATAATTTTAGTGTAATAAAAGAAAGTTACTAAATGGTTTTAAAAAATAACGGTAGAATTATTATATGCAAACTAATTACTACTAACAAGGAGTAGGAGTTACACAGCCAAATAAATTGTAGTATGACAATTTTATGTATACTGTATAAGTAGCGAATTAAAACACCTTGCCATAAGATTATCGCACATGCTCGTCGTTTTAGTATCAACCTATCAAAGGCAATGGTGTTACATAAGAACATTTTTGAGTGTTTTTTGTTATTTTATCGTAATAGGTTGTTAACTATAAATGAGCAGGTGAGTTAAGTATTGTATAATAGTTAACTATAATTTTGTATAATAATTATTTTCTTGGAGAATGTATGTATGTATGCTCACTTAGATATTTTAAATACATTATATCTTCTACTTTATGATATTAGGCCTACATATGTTTGTATATAAAAAACGTCTGACGCAAGTTGTTAACATACAACAGCGTTATTAATAGCATTTTCTAATATTGTTGCCGATTAGGTCAAAAAGATGATTAAATGCAAGTATGCTTATCCAGCAAAAATTGTATCACCTCTTATTATGACCTTATAATCTTATGAATCAACGCTTAGTGAAAAGTTATGATCACCTCTTAGTTTTCCAGCAAACCAGAAATATTTATTCTTTAATTAATAGGATAACCATATTTGTCTCTGGTAAGGTTTTGGCTCATTAGAATGAAACAATTGCCATACAACTATGTTCGATAGCAATTTTCATTTTGATTGATACTGGTTTCTTATAAAGCACACGGTTGCACTTCTTCAAAACAAAACATAATGTTATGAATTGTTTTGTAATAACATCAATGTACCACAGAACACAGAATTTGTCGCAACATTTTGAACAGAGAAAAACGTCACTTGCACTGTGTAGGTGATGCTTATATTGAACATGCGTACTTGTAAATATTGTGTCTTTAACAACAATTGCTAGGACAACAACAACATTTTAACAACCTTGGGTTGCCAGGATATTAGAACTCGAAATCGTACATCCAGATTGTCAGAGATGATTGTATCTTCTTTTTCGTGTACGATGATTAGGGAATATTGTATATCGTACAATCCTTAGTTATTAGGATGGTAGAATTTAAGTACTTAAAACAATGGAGTGTATTTAAAATAGTACAATCGTGGATGGTGAGGAGGTTTGGCTTTCTTTCAAGTATTGGGTGTCTGCGTACGATTGGGTCTATATATACCTATAAAAGGCAAATACCACTGACTCATTTACTCATTGCTGTAACTAAAAAAGTACTAAGCCTTGTAGAGTCAAAGGCCTTATGTTGCAGTTGTACAATAAGAGGGCATTTTGAAAAATTCTTAGTAAATCTAAAATGGCAGCCTTTTTAGCCAAACATTTTAAATGCAAAAAACAGCGTTTCTCTAATTGGACTGTAGCGGCTAAATAAACCTTTCTATAGCAAAACTAACACAAGTTTTTGCACCTGATTTGAGACGATCTATAGCTTTGGCCCTATAACATATTGCTCTATCTCACCTCCTTCATCCTTAGGTAGAGCTAGATTTTCAATTCGTGTGTGTAAATCAAATTGGTTAATTTACAACCTCTAAGAGTAGACACAGATTTTTCTAGACTGTGAAAATTTGTTATCTAGGAGAACATATTGTATTCAATGGGAACATATACAATTTAATCTGAACACATGTACAGCCAGGTCATAGGACATGGCTACACACGACATTTCACTGATTCAGAGTCAATTACCAATTTTGTATCTGGGAGTGTATTAACAATTTAGTTTTAAAGCATGCATAGCCAGCTAATAGGGCAAGGATGAACATGGCGAGAAACACAATATTTTATTGGTTCAGGGTCGAATATATTACTTTGTGCCCTTTAAAAGTAGACTTACAGATTTATTTACACTCTGAAACTTTTTTATCTAAGAAAACAAACTAATTTTAATCGGAAAATTTACAATTTAATTTGACCAAAAACATAGCCAGTTCACAGGGCATGGCTAGATATGGCAATAAACCCGATATTTCACTGATTCAGAGTCAACTAAAGTAATATATATATACTAAAATAGCCTAATACCACTGACTCACTCATTACGAAATATCAAAAACCACCGAACAGATTTATACGAAATTTTAAAGGAAGTTAGCTTCAGTATCGAAAAGATCCACTAAGAAAGGATTTTTTTTAAATCCATTCCTTAGGGGTACAAACAGCCCCTCGAAATTTCCTGTTTTCCTTAAGAATAACATTTGGTTGATTTTTGTAAATCAATAACAACTGTTTAGTAAATAAATAAACATTTTTTTTAGTAAGTTTGACATTATTCTATTCTTGCATTAAGAGTTTAATCCTCATATATTCCGTAGTTTGAGTGGGATGCTGTAAATAAGTTTAATATTGTGATTTTATGTTATATAGTTAATCTACTATAATTTTTAGTCAATATTCACATACCGAGGCCGAAGCCTGAAGTGTCACGAGCGCAGGGAGTGACGGGATTGGCACGCGAAGCGTACAGTGATGTCCCATAGTAATGCTATAATTTGTACACTTAGATTAAAAGTTCTAAAAACAAAAAAGCGTGAGTGAGCAGATATTTGTGTGTATTGGAGATCCTTAAAAAACAAGGATTATTATGAGCTAGATTAATAGTTCTATGTACTTGTGTATAAATGTTAGATTGTCTTAAATTGTAAAATACTAGTTGGTTAAGACGATGTTAAATGTTGTAGGCCTACTTATGAACAAAGGCTTGACTATATATGGTTGTACAGTAATACAAATATATTAGGGGAAATATATTTGTATATTGAGGGTTGATGGTTTTCAAAATTCATGGGTGGTTAGAAGGACTGCGTTCCTTTAAGTACATTAGAGGATCCTTTCAACTGTATAGTTCTGGGTGATCAAGATAAATAATTATGCACAAGATGAGAACGATCTTCAAAGTCATTAAGTTCTGGGTGACTACTACAATTGTATATAATTATGTAGGATTCGGGTAGTGGGATGCAACTTGGATAGCACTCATGATCAACGTGGGTAGCAACCGTGATCAACGTGGGTAGCAACCATGATAAACGTGGGTAACAACCGTGATCAACGTGGGTAGCGACCATGATCAACGTGGGTAGCAACCGTGATCAACGTGGGTAGCAACCGTGATAAATGTGGGTAACAACCGTGATCAACGTGGGTAGCAACCGTGATAAACGTGGGTAACAACCGTGATCAACGTGGGTAGCAACTGTGATCAACTTTTTTTGGTGGTAAATGGAGATGCTATCGTGTATAAATATATTGGTATTGGTGGATTTTCAGTAATATATTTTTCATACATAATGTGTGAGATTAACATACATTTTATTTTAATTTTTAACACGAATGAAATTATTAACGTAGGTCAATACAACTGTACGTGTATGGGTGAACGGGTGGGTCAATACCACTGTACGTGTATGAGTGGGCGGGTGGGTCAATACGACTGAACGTGTATGGGTGGGCGGGTGGGTCAATACGACTATGTATGGGGGTGGGTGGTTATATATATATATATATATATATATATATATATATATATATATATATATAGCCAATTTTAAAAAGAAGTATTTTGGAGATATTTTTATTGCAACATTTTTGTTTATTTATGTTATCTTTATTTATTAATTTTCCAATGGCAATATTAGGACGGCAGAGTATATTCACAAAACCCACCGATAATTTGTAAAACCAACATTGATCCTATTACTAACAATTATGTAGAATATTAAAATACTATTTATAAAGTCCAAAATTTTATGTTTCAAGTAAAGAAAATTTAAATATAGAATTATAAGCGTTAAGTACTTGACTGTTGTAAAATTGAAATATAATGTCTAATAATAAGTGAATATAAACGAGTGTCCTGAAATAGACTACCTCTCAAATAAATATCAGAGGAAGGATTCAATAAACCTGAAGAATGTAATAACCTCTGATCCAATTTTGGGATCTTTATGGTAGGTATGTCAATAGTTTCTTAGTACATTAAAAGTTACAGTCTAGATTTGTTAAAAGCAATCAAAGGAAAAAAAATTTAAACTGAATAAAGTCCTACTATTTCACTATAAAAGTGAAACAATAGTCATTGGTAATAAACCATTTGTTTGAAAATTAAATATTAAATATTTAAGATGCCTTAATTTTGAGTTTTTCCTGTTTACGACTTACGATAAACATGTACTACGTCAAGGTGTAACGTACATAATTATATGTTCTTTTACATCTTTACAAATTTTAATACATACAGTAAAGCTTCCCTGACATTCTTACGTCAGTTTTCACAAACGAATGTTATAAAATGTCACAGAACATGGCAGTTTTCTAGAGCACGACTCATGTAACTGCACCCCTATTCAGAAACTTCCCGAATGGTGGCCAGAAGGTTCAAAATCAAGCTTCCAGAAATATCTTTTTTAAAACTCAAAAACCTTGTAGTTTACAATGCCGAATAATATAGAAACACCCCTCAGCCAACGAGTCAGTCAGTCCTAGTGACAGTGAAAATATCTGGTCTTCAGCCTAGAGTGAAAATGACATTCATATGACAGAGTTTAAAAGTGAAAGATCGTGGACAGTGGTATGTATTTTGTGATGAATAAATCTAGGTTGTTAATTGACATTTATATTGTTTATAATAATTACTATCAATAAGTGCTACATAGTTCTATCTGGTCATTTAAATTTGTAAATATCTGGTTGTTTGTAATTTAGTTAATCAGGGAGTGTAAATAAAATTTTCTCTTTTAGCTTGAGCTGTTAGCTTTAATGATACATATATTATAATTTTTGACCAATTACAAATATAACAAGGAGAAAGGATAATCAGAATATCCGGTGAACAGTGTTATAATATTTCCTCAACTTTAGAAAACCCTTCTTACTTCATTAAAAATTTGACTTTAAATTGTTCACATTTTACCAACTAAACTATGTTTAGCTTAATATTTAACAGGTTTTTAAAATAGTTAGATCCCACAAAGTTAATGTGTTTTTATGATTAAATATGTTGGTATTTTTAAAATGTAAATGCGAAAGCATAACTTCAAAGTATGTCATACATATAAGTAACTAAAAAATACAACATAACTGGGTTTACACTATGTACTTACATAGTTAAAGTTAAAGTTAAAAGTTAAAGTTCGTCTTATTTTACCAGGTGAAGTTAGGGCCAAGAAGCCCTCTCTAACACTTAACCTGGGGACCAATGGCTTAACGTGACTTCCAAACCACGGGAGCGGCAATGCAAAAACAACTGTTAGTAATCATGTCGGGAAACGAACCCGGACCGATGTCCTGGAAAGCCAACACCTTAGCCCCTTAGCTACGGCCACTCCATCGTTCATAAAATAGCTTACCTTTAACTAATTATTGTGGTTCAATACTCATAGGAAAGTTAAAAGAATAGTTAAACAATGTATATATACGGTAATGTTGCAATGTATATATACGGTAATGTTGCAATGTATATATACGGTAATGTTGCAATGTATATATACGGTAATGTTGCAATGTATATATACGGTAATGTTGCAATGTATATATACGGTAATGTTGCAATGTATATATACGGTAATGTTGCAATGTATATATACGGTAATGTTGCAATGTATATATACGGTAATGTTGCAATGTATATATACGGTAATGTTGCAATGTATATATACGGTAATGTTGCAATGTATATATACGGTAATGTTGCAATGTATATATACGGTAATGTTGCAATGTATATATACGGTAATGTTGCAATGTATATATACGGTAATGTTGCAATGTATATATACGGTAATGTTGCAATGTATATATACGGTAATGTTGCAATGTATATATACGGTAATGTTGCAATGTATATATACGGTAATGTTGCAATGTATATATACGGTAATGTTGCAATGTATATATACGGTAATGTTGCAATGTATATATACGGTAATGTTGCAATGTATATATACGGTAATGTTGCAATGTATATATACGGTAATGTTGCAATGTATATATACGGTAATGTTGCAATGTATATATACGGTAATGTTGCAATGTATATATACGGTAATGTTGCAATGTATATATACGGTAATGTTGCAATGTATATATACGGTAATGTTGCAATGTATATATACGGTAATGTTGCAATGTATATATACGGTAATGTTGCAATGTATATATACGGTAATGTTGCAATGTATATATACGGTAATGTTGCAATGTATATATACGGTAATGTTGCAATGTATATATACGGTAATGTTGCAATGTATATATACGGTAATGTTGCAATGTATATATACGGTAATGTTGCAATGTATATATACGGTAATGTTGCAATGTATATATACGGTAATGTTGCAATGTATATATACGGTAATGTTGCAATGTATATATACGGTAGTGTTGCAATGTATATATACGGTAATGTTGCAATGTATATATACGGTAATGTTGCAATGTATATATACGGTAATGTTGCAATGTATATATACGGTAATGTTGCAATGTATATATACGGTAATGTTGCAATGTATATATACGGTAATGTTGCAATGTATATATACGGTAATGTTGCAATGTATATATATACGGTAATGTTGCAATGTATATATATACGGTAATGTTGCAATGTATATATACGGTAATGTTGCAATGTATATATACGGTAATGTTGCAATGTATATATACGGTAATGTTGCAATGTATATATACGGTAATGTTGCAATGTATATATACGGTAATGTTGCAATGTATATATACGGTAATGTTGCAATGTATATATACGGTAATGTTGCAATGTATATATACGGTAATGTTGCAATGCCACACTGTTAATAATACTTAAATCTCATATAGACATTTATTGATCGGATGGATAGTGAGTTTATATTTACATATTTTTTAATATTTAAAAACAGTAAATAATCTATTAGATAATTATAATGTGTAACTTTTCTTATTTCATATTTTAAGTAATACAACAAAGTACATAGTACTTTCAAAATATTCTAATATAACGTTCTATCAAAATATATATTATTAATGTTATTTAATTTTTGAGGATATAAATCAATTGTTAAAAAATGTATGCATTAATTTAATTTATAAATAATTACATCTGTATTTATATACAATCAATTTTTTTAAATTAAAGATCATAGAAATTTCATGACACAAATCGAAGTCAATTAAAAAATAATAGCCCAAATACTAATAAAAATATCTTACTTAAATATAAATATCTTTGGGGGCTTTAGTGGAATATTGAGATTCTTGTTAAAGTACCCCCTCAGAGGTAGTTAAATATACCGTTGGGAAATCACAGCCACCACCATCAGCACATTTACCACTGTTCAATTAAAGAAAATTAAATGGGGAAAGCTCTCAAGGTGGTAAGTTTTTACGACATGAGAAAAATACATTTGTAAACCTTTTAAGTCATTTAATGGAATGTTTAAGGAATTGTACCTTACATAAGCAGTCTTTTATTTATAATATAACTTGTCTGTTAAAATATGTTAACCATATATCTATTTTAACAAAATATATATTCTTTGATAACCTCAAAAGTATTAATAAAAGATATATTTCATTTTCTATTTAAACTTCCTTTTGCAGTACGTTTTAAGAAATAAAACCATTGTTAAATAATACTAGAGTAGGCCTACGGCAACATGAATTACTGGTCATATAATAGTAAAAGTATACACTGGGAAGGGTACATTGAGACAATGTATGGTAAACAGAACATTCCTATTGAAACATAATTAAATTGAACAAGTACACAGGTTAGTGAGTGTAGTGAAAGAAGGCTTAGATAATAACAGATTTTGTTCTGCTTCCTTTTTGAGCGTGAGTCAGATATTCGAAAAAACGTGGCACAAACGCCTACTCTTTAAAATTAAATTATTTATGCCACATACTTATTACAATATAATTGTGGCCCACCTTGTTTATTGTGAATTGAGGGCAAATTAGTCCACTTCAAAGTGGTTGGGGGGATGATCCGGAGGGGTACGGTAAATATGTACACTTGAGTTATGTATTCATCCATGATACATATATTCAAGCATGATACATACAGGCTGAATGTCCCGATATATTATTTATTATACGGAAATAGAAGAAGAAACATGAGGAAAAGGCAGTATTGAAAAGACAGTATAATTTGAAAAGAAAGTATTGTGGAAAACATATGGTCCAACATTCTCAGATGGAAAACATAGGAGAAGGATGAAAGAGCATAAAACATAATCAGATAATCCGTAATCTGTACAACAGTGACGACACTACATGTACGAATAAACGTAAAATATCTAGGTGGGCTTAGCATGTACCAAGAAGAGAACGGATACAGTCTGAAACAAGTCGGCTGAAAAACTATATTTTTAACATTTTGGATAACATTTACCATCCATCGACGTTCGTTTGTGTGAATAGCTTTAATAAAATGTGTAGGAAAATAAATTTTTAGTTAAAAACTATCACATTTGAGATAATTTACAGATTTTAGGTATTTTTATATCAAATTCCAAAACCAGTCTTTATCTTACAGCTGTATAATGGTGATGGGTTGTAGAGCAGAGAAGGTAGTTTTGAATAGCTTCAAATCCGACTGACGCTTGAAGCTACGTTGAGATTACTTGAGTGATTTACATTGCCCTCGGGTATTTAAGGGAGTGGGGATTGACGAGGGTTACTCTTGCTCTCAGGACCTTTTGTTTTGCACTAGAAATAAGTTCTTCACGGGGGCAAAGCATATTTTTACTTTATTCTTATAATTACTTGTCTTCGTGTTTTGTTATTATATTAGCTAAATAGCATTTATGTTTAATTTAACTTTTTCAGGGATAAATTTGTAAAATAAGAACATTCTAAATATATGTTTACATATATTGCAGAAATAATATATTCACAGTAAAAATACTTGTATTTGATTAACTATAAATACGTAATAAACGATTTTAAATAAATATAAACTAACATTATTTTGTTTGTACTAGGATTTAATATGTTTTATGAACTTAATCATAAATAAAATTTATTAAAGTTAAAAATTCTCTCTTAAAAAAATTAATGTAGTTACAACATGATTTTATGACGCTAATACTAAATATCCTAGACATATATAGCATAAGAATTAATGAAATGTTGTATTATTGTTTTTGGACTTATTTAAATTGTTAATGACTTCTCTAGGCTTTTTTCATACAAAGAAAGTCAAAATAAATATCTGAAGTTTTAAAGTATAGAGTACAAATACAAATATTTTTTATATAATTTATACAAATACAGTTTACTATTGTAATAATTTAATCTGTTTAATAATGAGGCCTTTCGTTGTCTTAGGCAAATTAATCTTGTATTACTTTCTCTTTATAATGTAAGATGTCATACATTTTTGTTAAATAATATATATATTTAATTTTGTAAATGCTTCTTGTAATTTCTTACTGTTTAAAAACAAACTAATGTTAAGTATGTTTAATAAATGTTTTTCATATATAATTTACTTTAACAATTAGTGGTTCATCAATTTAATTACATCAAATGATTATTTGCACAATTTAGCATTAAAAAAAAAAGCTTATTTATACAGTTTCTTAGTAAAACTCCGCAAAGTAGTTTTATTTTTATGATATGAGCACAATAGACCTTTTGACCTTGAGTCCTGGGGAGTGAAGCCAGGTCCTATAGTTAGAGGTTCTCTGATTGAGTTGTGAACTAGTAAGTAAATTTAATTGAAACTTGCTTTTAAGTAAAATCACTCGAGGACATATCAAGAGCTTCAAAAACCTTTTTAATTAATCTATAATTTACTTAAAACGTTATTAAAAACGTATGTAATAAAAATGTGTTTCACGTTCTTTCAACCAATATATAAACACTCTCATTAGTTATTTATCCTAAATTAGGGTTAGATTTTTTATGAAATTGCAGTTACAGATTAAATTCTTTAATAACATATAATAGCATTTTTAAACCCTCCTTTTCCTGTAACTAATGAACGTTTTTTGATAAAAGTCTATAACTATTCGTGGTAATAAATACATACATTGACTAATAAAATGGTTGTTATATTAATTATTATTACTAAAACTATCAATTTAACTGTTTTATTGAACGTCTTCCTCTACATCACTCAAGAAAATTAATGAAACTGTTGTTAACAATCTAAATGCATGACTAAATAAACTCGTCATTAAATAATTCAATATAATACCGATAATACTAAGACTCAGTAAAGATAAGGGTGTTTTTAGTAACCACTTTTGCCTCATCGAGTTGATAGATCATCCCTTCCACTATGACTAATAAGCCTATTACAGTCAGCACACGTGATGCGCGTGCCACCCTTAAAGACAACAAGCTTTGCGTATCTCACTCCGCCAAGCCGCGCGGGATTTAGTAAGAGGGGGGGTTCAAAATAGGGGAAGGATCAAGGAGCTATGCTCATAGAAAAAGGTTTGTGAGTGATTTCACTTTGATGTTTTGACGAAGGAAATTATTTGCTAAGGATCAAACTTTTCTTTACTTGTGCAATCAAACTAAACACGCTTGGCTGCCCGTCGTTTTTCAGATTTTTTAAAAATTTACGCTAAGACAATTTTGATTAAATCTAAAACGTTCATTGACTAGGGGTTTTAGTTATATATTTGAGTTTTTTATAATAAGACGTAGTGTTTTTTATTAATAAAAATAAGTTAATACATACGCATAATAATGTTTAATACTTAGTAAAAATACATCAATACAGACTGAAATGCTTGGATTTATTGCTTTTATAGAAAAATATTATGATAATTTTAGGTTCACTGGTTGCATTAGTAAGTAAATTGTTTAGTAAATAGTAAACTGATCGCAGGAGACGGAAAATTTATTGTTGTATAAAAAAACTAAAGACGTTTCTGAGAATCATTTTTAGTTGTAGTCATATTTAAAAGTCCAAATTAAATTTCTTTACTGATTTTTATTCATCATGTAATTATTTAATATTTATATTCAATTCATTTTCATCGCTTAAAATCGCAACTAATTATATATATTTATAAGTATTGAATAATCTTTACAATATCAATATTTTTCAACAATTCTTCGGTAAAAGGTACATTACTGATAGTAGTAAGTAGATTTAAATAGTAAATTAGAGGAGACATGTTTGGTTACTTATCTCTACAATTTGACTAGGGAAGATTATGAGATTCGCTTACTATAATAGTCACAGTTAAAATGCTTAACTTAATTTTGGTTAGTATTTCATTATTTTAAACTTTATATCCAATCACTTTTTAGCCTATAACGTTGTATATTTAAAAAAAAAGTCCAAGATATTTAAAACTTATTTACATATATTTACATTGTTCCCAACAGATTTTAGTTATTAAAACTTACTATCATAGTAAATTTGACCTAAGCTGCTTTGTTAATCATTGTTACATGCCATCAATACATTACGACTCTAAAATTAGTAAGAACTCTGTATTAACCTGAAATAATTTTAAATATCCATAAACTCCTAACATATTTGACTTATTATGCTCACTGTATTTATTGTATTTAACTAGTATTAAATGCGTTACCTCATCCCCTTTATTAATTCCTTACCATTCATTTAGACACAAACTATATATTAATATATTTAAATTCATTTGAATGCTTTGTAAATAAACTCAACTATGAATAAATAAACGTTACTAAACAGTAATGAAAACTGACGATGGTCCTTCTTAGTACCGACAATGGTTGCCATCGACGTGGACACTACTAAAGAAATGTGGGGTGTCCATGTCGGAGGGTAGTCAATGTTCAGATGTTGTATAGGGAAGATAACTGGGTCAGTTAGCTGAAAATCTAATGAACACTACGTGGTTCGGATTTCACGTAAAGCTGTAGATCTCATAGTTGCCTTGGCTATTGGGCTATTAATAAATAATCCTTTCTGAGCTAAGTCGAACTCATAGTAACATGTCTATACTGGTTTATCTACAAGCATCACATTCATTCACTCCTCATATCTCTAAAGTGGGTAAGAACTATTTGTTTGAGGCTCACTCTGGGGTATCTTCGGCTCTCGGATTCAAGATGGCGGCCACTTCCGGGCATCTTCGGGTCACGTGACTCAGTCCTACCAATCTTGTGGGAATTTTCCCTCCACTAATTTCCCACATAATTCCCGCAGATCGGCGTCTTACAAATTAATAATGGTTAGTAGTTTGTTTAGTTGGTACCATGAATCACTAACATTCATTGTAAGTTGTTTGCATTAGATATCCAAATGCAGAGTTGTTAAAAAATGCAGAGTTAATTTTGAAAACTCTGTCATTAAAAACAAGAGAACAATTTTAATATAAACCTTTCTTTTCAAATGCTTTAATATTTTTAAATGTTATATTCCTTATCTAATATAAGTAAATGTTGGTTGAGGAGTGGAAAGTCTCAACTTTACCACATTGGTAAAGCCTTGTACTTGTTATGCCATACATGTATTATATTAGAACAAACAGATGTTGGTATTTTTAAACTCCAACGATGAATATGATACGGGGTCTTACACCACATCACTTCAGTGGTGTTCTCAGTTTAGTATTAGGTTAGGTTATTGAGCACAGAAGGTAGTTTGGGTTGGCGTTGAGACCGACTGACGCTTCAACCCACCATGGGATTACGTGAGAGATTTACACCACCCCCGGGTATTTAGGGAGGGGGTTGTCTAGGGGTTGCAGTTGTTCGCAGGAGCTTTGTTTCACGCTAGAAATCACTTTCCTTCAAGCAATACTTTGAATATAAAGCAGGGCTGGTGTACATCAACACCTGTTACTTCTTACATCAAATTGGAAATGACGTATGTATGACTCTTTTCTAATAATTTATTGTTATCGTCATTGGTTTGTAGCCGGGATAAAATGTACATTACCTAATATTTTTCTATAATTATATCATGCATATAGTTAGTATATACCTTGTTTAGAATATGTCAGACAGAAATCATAAACTTATCTATTTTATGATAGCAAAGTGTACTCAGAATCATTTCAATGTAGAGGAAATGTAACCTGTAGGATATTATATTCGTTTCTGATAAGGTTAATTTTAACTATATGTACCTATACTTCTAATATTTTAAATATGTGTTTAAGTTCTTCATTTCAGTAAAAAAAGTTTAAATATATATTAAATTTATTAACCTTAACTCTCTGACACCTTTTTATATATGGAAATCATATTGTGTAGTTGTTTATAAATTGGCCTTTTATTATAGCAGGAATACCAGGTTTATTATTGTGCCTTTAAAAATACCGATAGTAAAATAAGAAAAATTACTGTAAATTGTTACGTAAATTATGTGAACATAATTATTTTAGAAACATAAATAGTAAATGTTCTCCTTGAAATTACGCAGAATAAAAGTTTAATGGTAAAATTAAACATAACCACTGTGCACGCATTTTTGTGAAACTCTAAAATATTAAATAGATTTTACGCAATTTAATGTAATGATATACATTTTTTAATTTAAGTAAAATGTCAATATTATTTATACAGTTAAACCGTAACATTAATTTAGCAATACCATTTCATGTTATCAAATTAAACATGCTTTAATGAATAATAACCTTAAATAGAATTAAAGTAGTATTTTAGTAAACTAACATATTTTAAGTAATATAAATGCAAGTAATATGAGTACCGAATTCGAAACTGGAAGTGGTTGGATATATTAATTAACGCTTTAAATGAAAAAAATTCAGTAAGAAGAAGGAAAAAGATCCATGCCTTTGTTGTATAACCTTTAAGCAATGAACACTGTGCTTAATTAGTTTTTGTTTTTTCTTCTCAGTGTACTGCAATACTATCTGAAGTAAATCGTCAAATTAAATGTTTGCTTATTTCCAATTAATTTAAATAATATTATACATGTCTATATTCAATTCCACACCATCCTCATATTTTACCTAGTATAAATAAAAGTAATATTGATGAATAATTAAAATTTCAGCTTTTTGAGAGAAATTTTGAAAATATTTTGAGAAAAAAACGCTAATATTCGTTACTAAGATCATATAGACATGGGCGAATATGAGGAGCAAATGAATGTGATGAGTTTAGATAAACGACTGTAATCATTGGCCAACGTCAAATATTCCTCATAAACAGCCATTTGGTAATAGCCAAATGTCCAGAGCATTTAAGGTATCTACAGCTTTACTTGGAATCCAAACCACGTAATATTCGTCTAATTTTTAGTTAAATGACAAGCCCGATGGTTAGGTATCTTCCCTACACAATATCCGGACCCTTACTACTCCAGTAGTCTCCACGTTGATGGCAACCATTAAACGGCGCAATGACAGTATTGGGAGGACAAAATATACGACCTATCACCTACAGTCTCAACAACACTTTATCCAGAACTATACCACAGTGTCGAGTAGTATTTAACTACTGTAGAAAAAAAGTTTGTACGGTATGCTTTATAAAGTAATATATTCTAGCGTAATTTATTAAAGTAGACGTTTCTAATATGTAAGAGACGATCGTAAACTTAGTTGATATAGATGGTTGTTACACTAATATGGCTTAGTGACAAATGTCTGTGGACGGACTCAAGAGGAAATATTTAAATAAATTTATCGAGCCATGTTTTAATTGAAGGATACGTAACAATACCAAAAATAATTCTATCTTAGTTATTGGAATAAATAAAATATTAATGATAATCTCAATCCTAAGTCTGAATATAACGTTTAGAAAGTTAAGGTAAAGTTTGTCAGTAAATGTCAAAAATAACTTGTTGTGTTTTACATATATAGAACTTTCTCCTTATTCGTGTGATAGTAATATTTAACCTAAGCCACAATTATACCATTTTATATGGATAGGTTTTTTCTTATAATTTAAATTATTTGTATTTATTAACCAGATTTAGTGATACTATTTTTACTGATAGGCCTAAACAGACGAAGGAAAGTAAAACCACAGTTATTTCAAACAATGTCTTTGTGTTCACATATGAGGAAGAGTTTGATTTATTTCAATACGCCAGGTTCCAGTTCTTGTTTGTAACTTTCCTATTTGTAATATGTAGGTTGTGATTTTTAATACTTGATTCTTTATTTCCAATTTGTATTGTCAAATACTACACACTAATTAAGTAACTCCATACAAACACTTTTCAGGTCACTTTTGAAAAAATATTTTAATAAATATAATAGTATAACGATTTGGCTATAGGTTTTGAACATTGAAATTCTTTACTTGATTACACTTTTTAAATTTACTTAACGAGTTGAGTTGTACAGTGCGAGTAGTGGACTTCAAGCCACTAATACGATCTGTGGTAGACCCTTTCCTCTAAAACCTTTAAACGCCTCGTTAACATTGCTCTAGCAAGCCGCATTCTATTTAAACAATGCCGTTCATAATGTACTATTATCAGTATGTTTAGAATTTATTTGTTTTTAAGTTGTTGTAAATAAGGAATTGATTCACAGCAGCTCATGTTAATCAAACAACCAAAATTTATTTATAACAACTTATTGGTCATAATATTTAGTGGTTCGTTGTTTTTATTAATGAAATAATATTTGTAGGCCCAAGGAAAATAACAATATCCAATCGACAAATAAAACGTTGTTTTCTTCGAGCAATACCTTTTCAATTAATTGTATTCTGCCATAAATGTTTTTTGTTTGCCAATCATCTGTTAACTGTCTAATCGGAAGATGCTCTGATTACTTTATTATTGATATTAAAGTATTTATCTTGATCCAACAGTTTTTTAATACATTCCTTTGCTGGTTCAAATAAAGTCTATTACATAGGTATGTTGATCAAAAATTTATAATGATATTTGTATGAATTGGTGTACTTTTTTTGTATCTGCGGAAGTAAAAATAAATAATAATTTAAAGTAAACAGCATTTGGATCATTTCCGTTAATTCATTACCACCACTTTGGTTGGGTTATGTTAGGTTTAGTTATTTTATGTTAGGTTTGGTTTGGTTATGTTAGGTTAGCCTAGGTTAGCGTGAATTAACGGAAAAGATTTCTACATTTTCTATTATTAATTAATCAATGAACTATTATGACTTTTATGTATGTTTGAAAACTTAAAAATAACCAAATTATTGAAATTGAAATTGAAAATTGTTTATTTTCCCATACAGCATACAAAATTTACATGATTTCCTTATTTTAACAGTATATAAAAAAAAGACGCTCAAGATAAAAACTATATATATATATATGTACCATTGCAATTTATCTTAACTAAACTAAAAACTACCAAAACTGCTGCAGGGAAATATACTGACATGCAAGGGGATCAGAAATGTCCCCTGTCTGCATGCAGGAGCTCAGTTGGACTTAGACTGTAAAAATATAATATTATTTGAAGGAAAACAAAATAACTTGCATGCAGTCATTGCCAGGTAAGCCCACATACACATACACGAGCGCTCGCGCACACGCACACCCACACGCGCACACACGCTCGCACACACCCACATACACATCCCCCCACATACAAACATTCTCACACGCGCGCACGCCCACACATACTCTCGCGCACCTACATACACTCGCACGCCTACACTCACGCGCGCTCACGTACATCCACACACATACGCACACTTACTATCTCGCGCACCTACACACACTCGCACACCTACACCAGCGCACGCTCACTCTCTCACGCACCTAAACACACTCGCACACCTACATACTCACCCACTCCCGCACACACATTGAGAGTTAGAAGAACCCATTTATTTTTAAGTTTGTCACTATTCATTCAAGACTGATTAGGATAGTTAATTATAACTTAGCATAACGTTTTGGTAATCGTATGTGTGTTTGTACAACACATGGTTACAGTTGTACAAATTGTATTGAATATTAATAAATAAAGTTATTTGGACCTGAACTTGAACACATACGCGCGCACACACGCACACTTTCTCACAGGCTCTCACGACATGCACCGATTCACACACAGACTTTGATAATAAAGAATACATTTTTTTTTTTTTTTTCTTAGCCTACTGTAGCACTAAAAATAGGTCTTCAACATATGCCTTAGACAATTTCAGCAACCACCGTTTTAAATTATTCTTAATTGATTGTAAAGTTCGAGAATCTTTCACCATACGTGGTACTTGGTTATAAAATTTTGGTCCTAAAAACAAGAAACTTTTTTGAAAAAACGCACTATTTGATTTAGGTGGTCTAATAAAATCACTTTGCCTAGTGTTAGGTCTATTTACAGGAAGATCAATAGTTGCACCAAAATTTCCACTTACTTTAAAAAATAAAAAGAGCACTTTGAAAACAAACAAGTATCTCAGGGGTAATATTACCAATTATCACCCAGTGTGTGTATATTTATAGCAAAACTGTGTAATATTAATATTTTTTAGTGAGAACACCATTACAATTCTTACATAAATTAGGTTATTGCATGAATCATTGACTAGAATACGCTATAGATATATTATGTAATAAAATTTATTGACTGTAAACATTTTCAATAGATTTATCAAGACCATTTGATATGCTTTTACGAGTTGTAACTGTGCAACCTACATAATTTATTTGTTTGGATGTACAGATTAAAAAATTACTAAGAATTGATATAATATCAACATATTCTATTACAAACATTTCACCCTCAGGTACTATTATGGACATTTAAAAATATTTTAGACTTGACTGAACCAATAAAATGACAAAATCAACGTTATTTTAAATTTTTGCAGACGTTCTACCAAGTAAAGACGTTAGTAACAAGAAAATAAAATCCCAGGTTTTTGTCAAGACCAACTGATGCCTCAAGGTAGAGGGGAAGAAAAGAAAGAAAGACTACTTTAACAAATCAACCCTTGGGTATTTCTGGGATTAAGAGGATCTGAGATAGTTTTTTACCCTGTTGTGCAACTATGAAGAAACAAACAATATATTTTAATCAAGTAAGTAAATTTGAATGCCTTATTTATTTTAAATCTAGTAATTCTAATTAAAAGAACATCATGATTACAATTTATTTGTTGAAATAAATGTAAATTTCTCTTTAGAAGTGGATTGCATACATGTGCTCACAATGAATAGCTTGAAATGTTAATTTTTTAGGGAACAAATAGCTTCCTCATATCCTACATTTCATGAATAATTGTGTTTAACAAATTAGTTCAATCCAAATAGTCCATTTTGTTGCGTTCACGTATTCTAAAACCTGTGGTAGTCATTTTACTTCTGAAAACTACCATTTACCTCTTTACACATGTAGTACTATTTTCAATAAATTGTAAATATATTACAAGAGTGAACAGTGATTAACTAGCTAAAAGTATAATTCTATAAAATATAACTATTTTAATATACAATATTTTTGGATAAATTCTTTGATTCTAATAAATGTAGCTATTTAAAATCGGGTAATTCTTTTTGAAACACCCTGTATATAAAATCAAATGGAAACTGACCCAACCTTCCATACACGTACAGTAGTGATGACTCACCCATTCTCCCATACAAGGTTAGTATGGGATTATCTGTACATAATGGTATTTACCCACCCACCCAATCATACACATTCACTGATTAATTCACATTTGTTTACTATCATTAGATCACTATGAATTAAGTAATGCCGTATTACCTTTTACGAAAAATTTGGGATATCCTAATTACTAATTTATCTATTTAATAGTATTATTTAAATTGGTGTGTTTTATAATGCATAAATGTAAAGAAAGTATATAAGATTTTATACTTTCAAAATGAAGGTTGGCTCATAAGACTACCATATGACCTACAACAACTTTAATGTTCTCTCTTTTATTAAATATATAAAAAGTGCCTTTAAATAAAAATATTCCATAGGGGATGGGAAGAATGAATTCAACAGCATGGTAACTTCTAACTATGCTTGGAAGAGTGATGTAGTTCAACGACACCAAGAGATTTATAAGACTGGCATATTTTAGTTCACTATAAAAATATGTACAAGTTTCAAATTATTGTACATTTAACTTGTCAGTTTAAAGAAGAAATAAATCTAATAAATTTGTTTGGTATAATATTAAGATATTATTGTGTTATTTTTAATAAAACAAACTTAGATGTCTGACAAAAAATTACTTCATCTCCATTTCCTGAGAAATACTTCTCGTAATATTAAAATAACGTTTAATATAACTCAGCTAGTTCCTTTGAGCTTTATTGAAGTTGCTTGTGTCATCAGATGTAGAGTATTGCATACCGACACTAATTACTAATAAAACTATGAAATGTGCAATCTATTTTTATTACTGAATCAAGTTTAACACGAGTGTTTCACATTTCTTAATTAATAAAGTTTAATTCTCCCACTTTAGACACATAATTACAAAATTTAAAGGTTAACATTTATTTGTTCTTTATATATCTGTAATTTTTGTTAATCCTGATTGTGAGTTTAATTTTTGCTCAGAGATACAAAAGTAAATAAATAAAAGAAATGGATATTTAAATATTTTAAAAGGTAAAAAATACGATAATTTTTACTTACTGGACGATACTACGTAGTATGTTATGGTATCAATACCACTGTACGTGTATGGGCGGGCGGGTGGGTCAATGCCACTGTACGTGTATGGGCGGGCGGGTGGGTCAATGCCACTGTACGTGTATGGGTGGGCGGGTGGGTCAATGCCACTGTACGTGTATGGGCGGGCGGGTGGGTCAATGCCACTGTACGTGTATGGGTGGGCGGGTGGGTCAATGCCACTGTACGTGTATGGGCGGGCGGGTGGGTCAATGCCACTGTACGTGTATGGGCGGGCGGGTGGGTCAATGCCACTGTACGTGTATGGGTGGGCGGGTGGGTCAATGCCACTGTACGTGTATGGGCGGGCGGGTGGGTCAATGCCACTGTACGTGTATGGGCGGGCGGGTGGGTCAATGCCACTGTACGTGTATGGGTGGGCGGGTGGGTCAATGCCACTGTACGTGTATGGGCGGGCGGGTGGGTCAATGCCACTGTACGTGTATGGGTTGCGAGTGGGTCAATGCCAATGTACGGGTATGGGCAGGCGGGTGGGTCAATGCCACTGTACGTGTATGGGTTGTGGGTGGGTCAATGCCACTGTACGTGTATGGGTTGCGGGTGGGTCAATGCCACTGTACGTGTATGGGTGGGCGGGTGGGTCAATGCCACTGTACGTGTATGGGCGGGCGGGTGGGTCAATGCCACTGTACGTGTATGGGCGGGCGGGTGGGTCAATGCCACTGTACGTGTATGGGCGGGCGGGTGGGTCAATGCCACTGTACGTGTATGGGTGGGCGGGTGGGTCAATGCCACTGTACGTGTATGGGCGGGCGGGTGGGTCAATGCCACTGTACGTGTATGGGCGGGCGGGTGGGTCAATACCACTGTACGTGTATGGGCGGGCGGGTGGGTCAATGACACTGTACGTGTATGGGCGGGCGGGTGGGTCAATGACACTGTACGTGTATGGGTGGGCGGGTGGGTTAATGACACTGTACGTGTATGGGTGGGTGGGTGGGTCAATGCCACTGTACGTGTATGGGCGGGCGGGTGGGTCAATGACACTGTACGTGTATGGGTGTGCGGGTGGGTCAATGCCACTATACGTGTATGGGCGGGCGGGTGGGTCAATGCCACTGTACGTGTATGGGTGGGCGGGTGGGTCAATGCCACTGTACGTGTATGGGTGGGCGGGTGGGTCAATGCCACTGTACGTGTATGGGCGGGCGGGTGGGTCAATGCCACTGTACGTGTATGGGCGGGCGGATGGGTCAATGCTACTGTACGTGTATGGGCGGGCGGGTGGGTCAATGCCACTGTACGTGTATGGGCGGGCGGGTGGGTCAATGACACTGTACGTGTATGGGCGGGCGGGTGGGTCAATGACACTGTACGTGTATGGGTGGGCGGGTGGGTCAATTACACTGTACGTGTATGGGCGGGCGGGTGGGTCAATACCACTGTACGTTTATGAGCGGGCGGGTGGGTCAATGCCACTGTACGTGTATGGGCGGGCGGGTGGGTCAATGACACTGTACGTGTATGGGCGGGCGGGTGGGTCAATGACACTGTACGTGTATGGGCGGGCGGGTGGGTCAATGCCACTGTACGTGTATGGGCGGGCGGGTGGGTCAATGCCACTGTACGTGTATGGGTGGGCGGGTGGGTCAATGCCACTGTGCGTGTATGGGTGGGTGGGTGGGTAAATACCACTGTACGTGTATGGGTGGGCGGGTGGGTCAATGCCACTGTACGTGTATGGGCGGGCGGGTGGGTCAATGCCACTGTACGTGTATGGGCGGGCGGGTGGGTCAATGCCACTGTACGTGTATGGGTGGGCGGGTGGGTCAATGCCACTGTGCGTGTATGGGTGGGTGGGTGGGTAAATACCACTGTACGTGTATGGGCGGGCGGGTGGGTCAATGCCACTGTACGTGTATGGGTGGGCGGGTGGGTCAATGTCACTGTACGTGTATGGGTGGTTGGGTGGGTCAATGCCACTGTACGTGTATGGGCGGACAAGTGGGTCAATGCCACTGTACGTGTATGGGCGGGCGGGTGGGTCAATGCCACTGTGCGTGTATGGGTGGGTGGGTGGGTAAATACCATTGTACGTGTATGGGCGGGCGGGTGGGTCAATGCCACCGTACGTGTATGGGTGGGCGGGTGGGTCAATGCCACTGTGCGTGTATGGGTGGGTGGGTGGGTAAATACCACTGTACGTGTATGGGTGGGCGGGTGGGTCAATGCCACCGTACGTGTATGGGTGGGTGAGTGGGTCATTACCTCTGTAAGTGTACCTTAATAACCAAAAAAATTAAAAAACATTAATAACCAAATAAAAATATACATATCTACTTTATGTATTTAAAATATGATTAAAATATAAAGGGATACACACTACATAAAAATGATATTTTAAATGTAGTATTTTTGTTATCTATATCATTTGACCTTTAATTAGTCACATTTACAATCATTTAGAATTAACAACAACAATCTTTTGTGTTTGACAACACAACACATTAGTTTGTTTGTCATGAACTGAAATATTCGTCACATATTATAATAATACCGATATCAACACTAACTGTATAAACAATCATAAAGCATGTTTTTTATGAATCCACACTTGTAATGTGTTGTATTCTATGAAATACAAAAGGAGGTTTAGTTAAATTCTAACAAGAGAAGCTAGTTAGGCTGGCGTCGAAACCGACTGACGTTTCAACCCACCATGGGATAAGGTGAAAGATTTACACCGCCCTCGGGTATTTAGGGGAATTTGGAATGTCTAGGGGTTGCAGTTGTTCTCAGAACCTCTTGATTTTGACATTTAATTTCAAGAACCTCTTATTTATTTCAAGAAAAATTTTAGTTACATAGCTGATTCAAACACAAGTAAAATTATAATTACTAAGCATAGTTGAATAACAACCTGTTTCTTGCGTATTTAAAATAAATAATGAGGCTATCCTCGTACATAATTGTTATTTTAGGGTCAATTTAATCATGTACATTGACACAGTGGTTGTGAAAGTAGTGAACTCTACTAGGTACTGACTGACCCTTCCACCCCCCACGTCTATAAAACCTGGGTAGATGACTCACATTTAGATCCACAGAGCAGGAGTTTCGACTACAATAAAGCACTTATGTAAATAACACATTAAAGAATTATTGTATGTTTTACATTAATTTGCATATCATAAAAGTAGATAATAATTATGATTGATTTGTAATTTTGATTTTACAACTGTTCCACCCACTCATACACATACAGAGGTGATGGCCTTCCCACCCACCCATACACGTACTATAGTGGAAATGGCCCTACAACCCACTAATACACGTAAAGTGGCGAGAATTGCCAGGGAAACGTCCTTTTTGATATTCTCATTAAGATACATTTATGAACATTATGAAGTTTGGTTCCCACACTGTGTAATTAAGGAAACTAAATTTTTTAACCTATAATAACTTTGAAAAGGTAACATGTGTGACGATTACTTCACGCATATAAGTTCACATCATGAAGGGGTGTGCATTCGGAAAAAAGTAAAAAAATTATCATCTGGTAGAGAAAATATTAAACTAAAAGTATGGTAGAAAATAATGTTAAGTACTTATTACATATACAATATTAGAATATCAATTAATTTTGAAGGTAAAACTCGTTTTTACGTCATTTATAGGTAAAAGCTTGATTGATAAAAGTGATTGATTCCACCTAAGGTAGGAAGTGTCAAGGGATTTAGAGATTTTGTGAACACCCACTGTGTTAGGTGAACCTTCAAATTAAGAACTGGTGTGAGTAATAAGACAAGGAGGGGATGACAGGAGTCAGAAAGTGGGGTGAGATGTAGAAGGTGCTCCAGTGTTACGACAAGGAGGGGATGACAGGAGTCAGAAAGTGGGTTGAGATGTAGAAGGTGCTCCAGTGTTACGACAATTTACAACATCTTGAACAAATTGATATTGCGGTCTCCGTAGATATTTTATTAAGGCTTATAAGGTAGGGTTGAGTGTATATCGTCAATATTTACAAAATATTACTTATAATGATATCGATGACCTAATACTGTTCTTTCATAATATCATATTTCATGACGAAGTGTTTGTTTCGAGAGTATTAACTGATTGGAAATAAGTTGCGGTATATTGTAGATTTAATAACTAATGCTATGACGTGACAAGTTCAAGCGTATATATTAAAATTAAATTTGTTTTGAAAAATAAAGGGAATTAAATTTTGAAAAACATTCGTCGTAAGAATGGACGATTATATTTAATGTATACTCAACAAACTGATTTAAGATATTGTAAATATAAAAATATAATTTCCATTTCTACTTCTTGTGTTGTTTTAATGATTATTATAATGCATTAAATTACTATAAAATCTTGTATAAACTGCATCGTATGGTTATAGGGTTGATTGGTCATGAATGGGAGAAAATAAACCCCATACCTCCACCCACTTTGAACCCTTTATATCGGACGTTTTCTTAACTTTACTATACTTTAAACCCACAAAATTAGAGTTTTAAGGTAACCTTTGGCATATTTAATTCAAGACCATTTTGGTTTGTGAATTCTGACTCATCAGGTGGGAGCTTCTGCATACAAAATCAGCAATCAACTAAATCACAAAGTGATAATACTTCTTTGAAAAATTTAACTATTATTTTATATATATTTTATTGTGATTAGCTTTTTATGAAACGTTTGTGCAATTAATCGTTATGATCTAACTGTGATATAAGATGTATTTTAGATAAAAAACAATATGTTCTATTTACGAGAGGAAACAGGAAGTATTAAAAAATATATGAGAATGGTGATGATTATTAGTGTTCCAATCGATATACACCAGCATTAAGAAAATATGCAAAGAAGTTGACGAGAAGCAGGATTGCTCCTAGTAATTAAAATAAATAAATAAAAGTAAACAAGTATACTCTTTGTGTCAGGGCTAAAATAACAGATGTATTAATTTACAAACATATAGACAATAGTAAAATACAAAATAAATATAATAAGGTTCCTAAACTAAAATTAATTTACCACTTAATGATTATATTTCCAATCATTAAGGTACTAATTATACGCAATTAGGTAATCAAAGAAACACACTGTTTCAGGCTATGATATTTCATAGGTGATTTACTTGCAGACAACATATTTTATATACAAGAAAAAGAAATTTATAGAAAGTTACTTGGCACGTAATAACTATAAACACTCTATTTGACGCCACTTAAAACACAGAAAGATAAATATTTTGTTGAAACATTCCATTCTCAGAGAGTTTAAATTATGTAAATTATGTGTTTATGGTAACAAAACTATATATGCTGCTACTTACTATGTAATAAATGTTGTTTGTAAGGTAAAAGTGAAAATGGCTTAAAATATGCATAATTTGCATTGAAAGGCTTCAAGTATTAGAAGTGCATTAGTCGATATTATAAGCTTAAAGATATTTAATAATCAAATCTAGTATTATAACACATTTATTTTAGTAGAAATACACTTAAAAGCACCAATTAATTATTACTAATTAGAAAAATTTTGTTTACTTGACTCAAAAGAACTATTAAAATTAAAGGATTGTCTTTTAGCACCTTGAATTACATTTGGTAAGTATTTAATATTAAGAATCTAAATGTGATGAAAAAAATTCTAGAACAAAGAGGAATTTAACTGACAAGAATCTTTAATGACATTTTATTATTGCTTAATCTCTTCCAAGAAGGTGTTAAAGTGTTAAACCCCCGAGAGCAGTAAGGATTTAGCCACTAATGTGATCTGAGGTGGGCTTTCTCTTTGACCCATCAGATCACCTTTTAAAATTTTTCTGTAGCTACAATTGAACAGTACTGAACCATTGAACAGTATTTTATTGTATAAGAAATAGCAAGAAAATATGCATATTTTGTCTATAATTTAGTTTTAACTTAAAAAAATATTATTCTCAGAAACATGCTAAATAAATTTAAGTATTATATTTGTACTTTCTATTTAAATAAACGTAAAGTAATATTTGAAGTTCTAATGTAAATAATTATTATCAAGAAGAATGAAATTTTTTTTATAAGAAAAATTCAAATATATTTTGTTAAGAGCAAACATTGCAGTTTAAACACTTTCAAAAATGTTGTAACAGTGTCACTGTAGAGCAATTTTGATTATTTCACCACTCTAAGCTCTCGCTTTTACAACGACTTTTTTGGCAAAAAAGTTGGTTATTTTAAATGTTAAGATATTTGTTTTAAATTTTCATAATTCTTACTGAATTTCTCTCTTGTTTTTATGAATACGTTTATTTGATGAATAAGCTTGTATTTAGTAAATAAATTAAATGTCTATTAGAACATTACAAAATAAAATATATTTTCGAAGCATGGTAATTTGTTATAGAACAAAAACAAAACCAAACTGTATATGCAACTCCATTGTGTAATTCTGACATCTGAAAATGAATAACAATTTTAATATTGATGATTTTGTACTTTCCTATATTTCTTCCTATTTATTGGTCCAAGGGAACAAGAATGCTTTTTTATTCTGAAATAAAAAGGAAGGCGTTTACAGTAGTTTCAGTTTATATTGATACAAATAATAAATTTAGTAATTATGCATTATCTATATTTAAAAATATATATTTTAACATTCAGCTGAGCTAAATAACCCCTTAAAGCATGATTAATTGCAGTGATAAAATGTTTTGGCTTGTGTTATAAAAAAAAATCACTATCAGAGTGTACAGTTTGTTAAATACCCTTCTGTGATTGATGGGGTTCGAGACCTTAGTATTTCTTTTACCTATTCTACGGTGGCTAAGTTTGAGTTCCTATGGGTCAATATGGTAACTAACAATATCAACGCTAAGTGTTTCTCAAACATGATACAGAAAAGTTATAGCTACTGTTAAACAAATATTTAAAAAAAAGGAAAAGAAAGAATAAGAAGGTGATCTATTTTAAAATAAATTCACCGTTATAATAAGAATTCATATGATGGTATTAGATATTGTATACACTCTTAAAGAAAAATATGATATCAATGTTATGTGTTTCACAAAGAAAACCCAGTAAGAACTCAGTATAAGAAACAAAATAGAGAATACATGAAAGTAATTAACCAACCACAAAACTATACAAAACTAATTGTCACAAATAGACAATATAAGTAAAAGCAATTTGAATTTGTATTTCCTTAAAGGTAAATTTCTATAGGTATTTCAATTTTTTTTTAAAATCCATCAATATTCAAAACATATTGGATTGATAAAAATCTATTTTTATTTGTGCTTTTTAATTTTTGTAAGTCAAAAAACTTTTAAACTATTATATTCTTAGTCATAATATCATTTTATTCACGATAAAAATTATAAAATAACACTTAAATAAAATGGTTTGCAGGGCTTTTAGATTGTTATACAGGGTTTTCAGTAAAACTGTTTCAATAATTTGGGATGTTTTTGTACACATGTTATTGTTATAGTTTCTTGCTTGAATACTACTACATTAAGCCATACCATATATCAAATGCATTTCTGCCATTTATGAGTTGGTAAAGTTGCTTATTACATTATCTGCCATTATTTGTTAATAAAAGGAAACTATGAAAATAATAAAAAAGAACTATGTCATAGAAAATAAATTACAAACACTAACTAATTAAAACTAACAATACAATAAAAATAAAAACTTAACAGAAACACTAAAAAACGTGTACATGACAGTGTTGTTATTGTTACTAATGAATAATGCCAACAATGGAAACCAAACCTTATATTAATGACATAAATAAACAGCTGTTCATATGAAATAGCAGACTGAGATGATAACAGCTGTTCAAAGTACACACATATTTGAAACAGCACTAGCCTTTGGTTAATGCGGTAAAACATAGTTTTATATTTTGCAGCATAACTCGGCTGTTTTTTATCAGTTGTTTTAAACAAACGCTGTGAATATTATAATAAGATTTTCCAAAATATATTATTCTTGCATTTTGTTTGTAAAATTAGTCAGCGTTTAGATATTTCTGTTAGAAAAAAAAGACCGCCATTTTGAAACGGGTAAATATTTATTTTTATTTAAAATATATCTACTATGGGTAGTACAGTCATGAAATTTCACAATTGTACCTTCAGTGGATCAGAAGTTATGAATTTTTATGTAAAAAACACATAAAGACAGATAGACGGAAAACTAAAAGTTTTAGGACATACCTTTATATGACTTTTTTGCTCATTTTTATGTGTACAATAACATCCCAAATTATTGAAACAGTTTTACTGAACACCATGTATAATGGTTTACATAGTATAATCACACTTATGATGAATGATAGCAAGTATAATGATCACTTACTTAAAATGATAGCAAGTTAGTCTATAAAATGGGGTTTTTTGCTTCAATAATGTGTGAATTTTAAGGTTACGAAAATACAACCCCGTCCTCTCATAAAAAATTAAAATATGGACCAAGACTTAAAATTTTAAATATTTCCACCGCTATAAAAGCTACGTAGTTTAAGTAACCTAATCAACGTTGTAATTCAATTGTGGTCTCTTAAGCAAACATTACTGAACAATTGAGCTTAAAGAGGTGAAGTAATTTTATTTAACACGCTTGTTGAACATTTAGGTTCACCAACCCTCCCAGATAGGACTTTGAAGGGTTGCTGTTTACATAATAAAGCTTAGAATTTAATATAAATGCTTCATTTAAATGGCTGGAGTATTCATACAGGTGGAATACTTTAAAAAAATAATATTTTTGTTTTTTATATATAGATATAATATAATTTCAAGGAATATTAAATTTAGTTACGGAATTCTGCATGTAATGATAAAGGCTCAACTTTACTAATTCCACGTAAGTGGATTTTGTAGGTATTATTTTAAAGAATCTCTATCATTACAAAAGAACTTAATTTACTTACTGCTTGTAACAGGTCCTGGAATTATGTATAAATAACTCAATTTAGTAAATAACAGAATAATAAATTATAAACCAATACAAAATTCCTGTATGTTCAATACAACATTACAATAAAATAACATATACCTTTTTATGTGAACATAGATAGATGTAGAAGGTGCTCCAGTGTTACGACAAGGAGGGGATGACAGGAGTCAGAAAGTGGGTTGAGATGTAGAAGGTGCTCCAGTGTTACGACAATTTACAACATCTTGAACAAATTGATATTGCGGTCTCCGTAGATATTTTATTAAGGCTTATAAGGTAGGGTTGAGTGTATATCGTCAATATTTACAAAATATTACTTATAATGATATCGATGACCTAATACTGTTCTTTCATAATATCGTATTTCATGACGAAGTGTTTGTTTCGAGAGTATTAACTGATTGGAAATAAGTTGCGGTATATTGTAGATTTAATAACTAATGCTATGACGTGACAAGTTCAAGCGTATATATTAAAATGAAATTTGTTTTGAAAAATAAAGGGAATTAAATTTTGAAAAACATTCGTCGTAAGAATGGACGATTATATTTAATGTATACTCAACAAACTGATTTAAGATATTGTAAATATAAAAATATAATTTCCATTTCTACTTCTTGTGTTGTTTTAATGATTATTATAATGCATTAAATTACTATAAAATCTTGTATAAACTGCATCGTATGGTTATAGGGTTGATTGGTCATGAATGGGAGAAAATAAACCCCATACCTCCACCCACTTTGAACCCTTTATATCGGACGTTTTCTTAACTTTACTATACTTTAAACCCACAAAATTAGAGTTTTAAGGTAACCTTTGGCATATTTAATTCAAGACCATTTTGGTTTGTGAATTCTGACTCATCAGGTGGGAGCTTCTGCATACAAAATCAGCAATCAACTAAATCACAAAGTGATAATACTTCTTTGAAAAATTTAACTATTATTTTATATATATTTTATTGTGATTAGCTTTTTATGAAACGTTTGTGCAATTAATCGTTATGATCTAACTGTGATATAAGATGTATTTTAGATAAAAAACAATATGTTCTATTTACGAGAGGAAACAGGAAGTATTAAAAAATATATGAGAATGGTGATGATTATTAGTGTTCCAATTGATATACACCAGCATTAAGAAAATATGCAAAGAAGTTGACGAGAAGCAGGATTGCTCCTAGTAATTAAAATAAATAAATAAAAGTAAACAAGTATACTCTTTGTGTCAGGGCTAAAATAACAGATGTATTAATTTACAAACATATAGACAATAGTAAAATACAAAATAAATATAATAAGGTTCCTAAACTAAAATTAATTTACCACTTAATGATTATATTTCCAATCATTAAGGTACTAATTATACGCAATTAGGTAATCAAAGAAACACACTGTTTCAGGCTATGATATTTCATAGGTGATTTACTTGCATACAACATATTTTATATACAAGAAAAAGAAATTTATAGAAAGTTACTTGGCACGTAATAACTATAAACACTCTATTTGACGCCACTTAAAACACAGAAAGATAAATATTTTGTTGAAACATTCCATTCTCAGAGAGTTTAAATTATGTAAATTATGTGTTTATGGTAACAAAACTATATATGCTGCTACTTACTATGTAATAAATGTTGTTTGTAAGGTAAAAGTGAAAATGGCTTAAAATATGCATAATTTGCATTGAAAGGCTTCAAGTATTAGAAGTGCATTAGTCGATATTATAAGCTTAAAGATATTTAATAATCAAATCTAGTATTATAACACATTTATTTTAGTAGAAATACACTTAAAAGCACCAATTAATTATTACTAATTAGAAAAATTTTGTTTACTTGACTCAAAAGAACTATTAAAATTAAAGGATTGTCTTTTAGCACCTTGAATTACATTTGGTAAGTATTTAATATTAAGAATCTAAATGTGATGAAAAAAATTCTAGAACAAAGAGGAATTTAACTGACAAGAATCTTTAATGACATTTTATTATTGCTTAATCTCTTCCAAGAAGGTGTTAAAGTGTTAAACCCCCGAGAGCAGTAAGGATTTAGCCACTAATGTGATCTGAGGTGGGCTTTCTCTTTGACCCATCAGATCACCCTTTTAAAATTTTTCTGTAGCTACAATTGAACAGTACTGAACCATTGAACAGTATTTTATTGTATAAGAAATAGCAAGAAAATATGCATATTTTGTCTATAATTTAGTTTTAACTTAAAAAAATATTATTCTCAGAAACATGCTAAATAAATTTAAGTATTATATTTGTACTTTCTATTTAAATAAACGTAAAGTAATATTTGAAGTTCTAATGTAAATAATTATTATCAAGAAGAATGAAAATTTTTTATAAGAAAAATTCAAATATATTTTGTTAAGAGCAAACATTGCAGTTTAAACACTTTCAAAAATGTTGTAACAGTGTCACTGTAGAGCGATTTTGATTATTTTACCACTCTAAGCTCTCGCTTTTACAACGACTTTTTTGGCAAAAAAGTTGGTTATTTTAAATGTTAAGATATTTGTTTTAAATTTTCATAATTCTTACTGAGTTTCTCTCTTGTTTTTATGAATACGTTTATTTGATGAATAAGCTTGTATTTAGTAAATAAATTAAGTGTTTATTAGAACATAACAAAATAAAATATATTTTCGAAGCATAGTAATTTGTTATAGAACAAAAACAAAACCAAACTGTATATGCAACTCCATTGTGTAATTCTGACATCTGAAAATGAATAACAATTTTAATATTGGTGATTGTGTACTTTCCTATATATCTTCCTATTTATTGGTGCAGGGAATCAGAATGCTTTTTTATTCTGAAATAAACAGGAAGGCGTTTAAAGTAGTTTCAGTGTATATTGATACAAATAATAAATGTAGTAATTATGCATAATCTATATTTAAAAATATATATTTTAACTTTCAGCTGAGCTAAATAACCCCTTAAAGCATGATTAATTTCAGTAATATAATGTTTTTGCTTTTGTTATAAAAAAATCACTATCAGAGTGTACTGTGTGTTAAATACCCTTCTGTGATTGATGGGGCTCGAGACCCTAGTATTTCTTTTACCTATTCTACGGCGGCTAAGTTTGAGTTCCTATGGGTCAATATGGTAACTAACAATATCAACGCTAAGTGTTTCTCAAACATGATATAGAAAATTAATAGCTACTGTTAAACAAATATTTTAAAAAAGGAAAAGAAAGAATAAGAAGGTGATCTATTTTAAAATAAATTCACCGTTATAATAAGAATTCATATGATGGTATTAGATATTGTATACACACTTAAAGAAAAATATGATATCAATGTTATGTGTTTCACAAAGAAAACCCAGTAAGAACTCAGTATAAGAAACAAAATAGAGAATACATGAAAGTAATTAACCAACCACAAAACTATACAAAACTAATTGTCACAAAAAGAGGATATAAGTAAAAGCAATTTGAATTTGTATTTCCTTAAAGGTAAATTTCTATAGGTATTTCAATTTTTTTAAAATCCATCAATATTCAAAACATATTGGATTGATAAAAATCTATTTTTATTTGTGCTTTTTAATTTTTGTAAGTCAAAAAACTTTTAAACTATTATATTCTTAGTCATAATATCATTTTATTCACGATAAAAATTATAAAATAACACTTAAATAAAATAGTATGCAGGGCTTTTAGATTGTTATACAGGGTGATCAGTAAAACTGTTTCAATAATTTGGGATGATTTTGTACACATGTTAATGTTATAGTTTCTTGCTTGAATACTACTACATTAAGCCATACCATATATCAAATGCATGTCTGCCATTTATGAGTTGGTAAAGTTGCTTATTATATTATCTGCCATTATTTGTTAGTAAAAGGAAACTATGAAAATAATAAAAAAGAACTATGTCATAGGAAAATAAATTACAAACACTAACTAATTAAAACTTACAATACAATAAAAATAAAAACTTAACAGAAACACTAAAAAACGTGTACATGACAGTGTTGTTATTGTTACTAATGAATAATGCCAACAATGGAAACCAAACCTTATATTAATGACATAAATAAACAGCTGTTCATATGAAATAGCAGACTGAGATGATATCAGCTGTTCAAAGTACACACATATTTGAAACAGCACTAGCCTTTGGTTAATGCGGTAAAACATAGTTTTATATTTTGCAGCATAACTCGGCTGTTTTTTATCAGTTTTTTTAAACAAACGCTGTGAATATTATAATAAGATTTTCCAAAATATATTATTCTTGCATTTTGTTTGTAAAATTAGTCAGTGTTTAGAAATTTCAGCTAGAAAAAAAATAAACGTCCGCAATTTTGAAACGGGTAAATATTTATTTTTATATTTTTATTAAAAATATATCTATTAAAGGGTAGTACAATCATGAAATTTCACAATTGTACCTTCAGTGGATCGGAAGTTATGAATTTTTAAGTAAAAAACCCATAAAGACAGATATACGGAAAACTAAAGGTTTTAGAACATACCTTTATATGAAGTTTTTTGCTCATTTTTATGTGTACAATAACATCCCAAATTATTGAAACAGTTTTACTGAACACCATGTATAATGGTTTACATAGTATAATCACACTTATCCAACGGTTTAATATGATAGCAAGTTAGTCTATAAAATGGTTTTTTTTTTGCTTCAATAATGTGTGAATTTTAAGGTTACGAAAATACAACCCCTTCCTCTCATAAACAATTTAAATATGGACAAAGACTTACGATTTTACATATTTCCACTGCTATAAAAGCTACGTAGTTTAAGTAACCTAATCAACGTTGTAATTCAATTGTGGTCTCTTAAGTTAACATTACTGAACAATTGGGCTTAAAGAGGTGAAGTAATTTTATTTAACACGCTTGTTGAACATTTAGGTTCACCAACCCTCCCAGATAGGACTTTGAAGGGTTGCTGTTTACATAATAAAGCTTAGAATTTAATATAAATGATTCCTTTAAATGGCTGGAGTATTCATACAGGTGGAATACTTTGAAAAATAATATTTTTGTTTTTTATATATAGATATAATATAATTTCAAGGAATATTAATTTTAATTCTGGAACTGCATGTTCTCATCTAATTCCACGTAAGTGGATTTTTTTAGGTATTATTTTAAAGAATATCTATCATTACAAAAGAACTTAATTTACTTACTGCTTGTAACAAGTCCTGGAATCATGTTTAAATAACTCAATTTAGTAAATAACAGAATAATAAATCATAAACTAATACAACATTCCTTTATGTTCAATACAACATTACAATAAAATAAGATATACCTTTTTATGTGAATATAGATAGAAAGTAGAGCGTTATATAATCAACTATTCTAAATTAAAATGAATTTTATTTAATTTTATTCATCCATAAAGATAAAAATTATCAATATGTATGGGGAAATATGCATTTTTAAATTGTGGATAGTGTATGAGCAAATTTAATCTTTGTTGCAAAATAAAGCCAAATAAAATTATGAATTATAGAAAGTAAGATGAATTATTGTGCAGATGGGGAAGAATAGCGATTGCTATAAACTGATCAGTCCCTGAATCGGATAAAACTGATTAAATACAGCTTATGAAGGTTAGCTACCAGCTCTGCTACCAGTAAGTTTGTTTCCAATTAGTCTAATATCAAAAAAGGACTGCAAAATTTAAACGTATTGTACATTTCTTAGTTGCCTTAGAATAGGCTATTTATGGATGGAATAAGTAATAACTCAAGGGCTGGTGACTGATTGCCAGAAGGAAGGTCCCCTGGGTAATAACCACTTAGAGCACTGTTGACTGCAGGGATATTTTGGGATCAGATGTTTTTGTTTAAAGGCATAGAGTAATAATATACGAATTAAAATGTTGTGTGTTTATATTTATTACGCCATATTATGCCCTATAATTTTGCGACCGAAATTTTACATATTTCCTATTATATTTTTTAAATGTTCTTACTTCTTTCATTGGTATTGAAAATGTATGTAGAATTTTCGTTTTCAATTCTGCTTTGTCGTAAGATTTGGGTTACTTTAACAGATGCCACCTGTTAAGTGATATTATCATTTTCAAACCAAACACTGTTTTTAATTACTTTACTTTTAATGAACTAATTTAAATTTAATTTAAAAGTATAATTGGAATTATCTAATATTATTTGTTATCAGTATAAAAGCAAATTTTTGTACTTTACCATATACATAAATCACTCTCATTATCTCTATAACAAATAATTCAGTTCTATATATCGGCCAATATCTAATGGTTTTAGTCGTAAAATCATCCATTGAATCGACGGTACGGTAAACTGCCATATTTTATTGAAAATATTGAACAATTATATTTTATTCGCCTCTAAACATAAACATTTTTACTCACAAATACTATAGTCAGAATAAAATTGCACTGTTTACTATAAAAACTGCTGATATTATGTGTAAATATTTCGTGTATATATATTGTACGAGTATATTAAATAACTGTATATAGCAAAATTAAAAATTAAATTTATTCAATAATATTGAACATTATTGATCACATTATTATATTATACTGATTTTAGGATTGGTAGTTACTAAGAATAACTCACTGGCTAATTAATATAATATCTACCAAATAACTATCATATTTATACTAATTAGTAAGCCAATTTATATACAACAAAAACTCTTATAACAACAAATATTAAGCAGCTAATGAGCATTATGCAAGTAAACAAAATATGATAGATGAAGCTTTTTCAAATACATTTCCAAGACAAAAATAAAATTAAATAACTTAAAATTGTTCACTGGATATTGCATTTTGAGACTAAACTCATTAAACACATAAATATTTATATTTCCTTAGCTGTAAATAAGTTTTTTCCGGAAGAGATTTTATTAGAAGGTACATTTATAATTTAATACTTGACAATTTGACATGATTTAATAAAATATTAAAATTCATAATTCTGTAATGTTTATTTAGATTTTCGTCTCATTTATATATTTATAGTGTTTGCGACTTAACTCCGCCTGCAACAGGCATGGGTGGATTGAGTAGCCCAGTGTCTGTTGTTGCCGGTCCCAAGCCCGGATAAAGGAGGAGGGTTGACGTCAGGAAGGGCATCCGGTCGTAAAAACTGGTGTCAAAGCCAAGACAACGATGGATACTTCCCAAAATAAATGGTCCGGAGTAATAGTCTCCCAATCGGATCTCCGGGGGAGACGTTCTGTGAAGAATCCAAAGTATAGGATAAGATTTGGAACTCTAAATGTGGGCACATTAAATGGAAAGAGCAGGGAGATTGTGGAGGTAATGCAGAGGAGGAGAGTGGATGTTCTGTGTCTGCAGGAGACTAGATGGAGAGGGGACAAGGCAAGAGTGTTGGCAGAGGGATACAAACTTTTCTATAGTAGTGCAGATAGGGATTCTAGAAATGGAGTGGGGATTATCGTGAATAGGGACCTCAAGGAGGAAGTGTGTGAGGTTAAAAGGATAAGCGATAGGATCATGAGTGTAAAGTTGGTCGTGGGGGATGAGCTAGTCACGGTGCTGAGTGTGTATACACCCCAAACGGGGTGTTCTGAGGAAGAAAAGGACAATTTCTGGAGATTGCTGGATGGAGCAACAATGGAGATACCAGACAACGAAAGGGTCATAATTGGGGGAGATTTGAATGGACATGTAGGCGGGAGAAGAAGTGGGGAGGATGGAGTACATGGGGGATGGAGCTATGGCGAAAGGAATGCAGAAGGAGAGAGGATTGTGGAGTATGCAGTGGCTTTTGATATGGTAATTTCAAATACCATTTTCGAACGAAGAAGAGAACAACTCGTAACTTTTAAGAGTGGTGAACAGAGAAGCCAGATAGATTACATCCTGTGTAGGAGGAGACATAGAAAGGAAATAAAGAACACCAAGGTCATACCAAACGAAAGTGTAGCAGCCCAACATAGGCTGGTAGTAGCTGACTGTGAGATGGGGGTAAGGAAAGTCAGGAAATTCAAAAGTTATGGAGAAAGAAGGATTAAGTGGTGGAAGCTCAAAGAGGAGAGTCTTCAGGAAGAATTTAGGGAAAAGGTGCTGCGTGAGCTGAGATTGCCGGAGGATGTACAAGAGTGGTGGAACATAAATGGAGAGGTTATAAGGAGATATGGAGAAGAAGTGCTAGGCAGAACGTCTGGAAAGGGACCACCACAGGACAAGGAAGCGTGGTGGTGGAGCGAGGAGGTTCAGAGAAGGGTGAAACTGAAGAGGGAGGCAAAGAAGCAATGGGATCTGAGGGGAGGACAGGAAGAAAAGGAAGCCTTTAAGATTGCAAAGAAGAAGGCAAAGCGGGCTGTTGCGAAGGCAAAAGCGAGGGCCATGGAGGAGGCATACGAAGATCTGGAAAGAAACCAAGATGACAGGCAACTAATAAGGATTGCGAAAGCAAAGGACAAATCACGTAAGGACATGACATCGATTAAACAGATGAAGGATGGTTCAGGAGTGGTACTTTATGATCAGGAAAAAATACTAGGAAGGTGGTTGGAATACTTTGAGGAACTACTAAATGAGGAAAATCAGAGGGAGAAGTATGAGGACGGAGAAGCAAATGAGGGAATGACTGTGATGATAAGTAGAGAAGAGGTGGAGTGGGCGATGAGGAAGATGAAAAATGGAAAGACAGTTGGTGCAGACCAAATACCAGTGGAAGCATGGAAGTGTCTGGGTGAACGGGGCATTGATGTGCTTTGGGATCTGATGAGGAAGATTTGGCAAAGGGAAAAAATACCACATGAGTGGACAAAGAGTATACTTATTCCCATATACAAGGGAAAAGGCGATATCCAAGATTGTGGAAATTATAGAGGGATAAAGTTGATGTCCCACACAATGAAGATATGGGAGAGGATCATTGAGGGTAGATTGCGTGAGGAGAGTGAAGTGTGTGAAGAACAGTTTGGATTTATGCCAGGAAGGGGAACAACGGACGCAATATTTGCACTGCGACAATTGATGGAAAGGCACAGAGAGGTGCGGGCTAACCTTCATATGACTTTTATTGACTTAGAAAAGGCTTATGATAGAGTGCCCAGGCAGGAGGTATGGAGAAGTATGAGATGTAAAGGCATACCCGAGAAGTATGTGAGAGTGGTAAAGGGGATGTATGAAGGAGTAATGACGCAAGTAAGGACCAGTGTGGGTACCACTAAAGACTTCCCAGTGAGAGTAGGGCTACACCAAGGGTCGGTTCTCAGTCCGTACCTCTTTGACCTGGTAATGGACTGTATGGTAAATGGAGTAAAGAGAGAAGCGCCATGGAGCATGATGTTTGCAGATGATGTGGTGATCTGTGAGAGAACCCAGGAGATACTTCAAGTGAGACTGGAAGAGTGGAGGAAGGTGTTGGAAGAAAGAGGAATGAGGATCAGCAGAGCGAAAACGGAATACATGAGTATGGAAGAAACACAGGGGCTAAGGGTGGACATACAAGGGGAAGAGCTGCCACGGGTAGGGAAGTTCAAATACCTGGGTTCGTACATCCAGAGTGATGGAGGACTGGAGGCGGAAATACAGCATAGGATTAATAGTGGATGGATGAATTGGAAGAAAATGAGTGGAGTGTTGTGTGATAGGAGGGTTGGCGCCAGGAGGAAAGGAAAGTTGTATAAATCTGTGGTGAGGCCTGCAATGCTGTATAGTGCAGAGACTTGGCCGATAAAGAAGGCGCAAGAGAGAAGGATGGAAGTGGCGGAAATGAGAATGCTGAGGTGGATGAGTGGAGTTACAAGGAAGGATAGAATAAAAAATGATTACATCAGAGGAACAGTTGGAGTGGGACCCTTAGGGAAGAAAATTCAAGAAGGTAGACTGAGGTGGTATGGGCACATACGTAGAAGAGGGGAGAACTATGTGGGGAGAAGGGTTGGAGACTTGGAGGTCGAGGGGCGGAGGAAGAGAGGGAGACCAGAAATGAGATGGAAGGACAAGGTGTCATGTGACTTGAGGGAAAAGGGATGGAGGAAGGAAGAAGCCCTGGATAGACAGCTGTGGAGGAGGAGGATCCGGAGTTGTAATGCCGACCCTACGTGACGTGGGAAAAGGCAAAGACAAAGAAGAAGAAAGAAGAAGTGTTTGCGACTTAATTACTACATTCACTTTAATATACGCAGGACAATCCTTATAATGCCAGTACTCGGTGTTTGTCTTTCAAACTCTCACCTCCAATCAGCTGATTAGATCCGATGCTTCCTAGTAGAGACTAGGAAGCATCGGATCTAATCAGCTGATTGGAGGCAAGAGTTCGAAAAAAAAACAAAAACAAACAAACACCAAGTACTGGCATTATGATTGTCCTGCGTGTATTAAAGTGAATGTAATCATTAAGTCGCAAACACTATAAATATATAAATGAGACGAAAATCTAAATAAACATTACAGAATTATGAATTTTAATATTTTATTAATATTATTCAGAGACTACGCACTCGTTTGATATACACGTGCTGATGAATACCGAACTATTAGGTAAAACTAACGTAATTTTATTTAAGAAGATTCATAATTTTGTATTGTTAAAAAGGTATTTTCATTCATATATGTATTGTGCATGTGATTCAGTTATTGAACAAACTTAAAAAGCAGCAGTACGATTCCTTTCATTGGTGTTTCTTTTGTTGTTTAAATCTCTCGCCAACATTGAATCATACTAATAAATAATGAGGTGGAAGGTAAGTCACAACAAACAAAGCTTGTCATTAACTTAGTCATTGTATTTAAAACATGGAAATAATAAATGTAGCACGTGAACATTTTAGTACTAAAAAACCACGGTAACTGGAATAATAAGGTGGGGTTCACGCGTATGATGCGCAGTACATCTCGGTGTCCATGACGTCACACAGACGCATCAGCTGGTTCGTCTGTTACACTGAATGTAGAAATAATCAGTAACTGCCCTATGTAAATCACTGATTTCATTAACAACCAGTCTTCAGCCGGTCAATAACTATTGCTAAGACAATAAAAATACTTATAATATCACTACTGTATTATTATTATTATTATTATTATTATTATTATTATTATTATTATTATTATTATGGAAATTTATCCAAAAGAAATAAAACTAAAATATTTTCAGACAAAAGAATTATTTTCATTTTATTTAATAAAAGCACGATAACTGTAATAATTAAAGACCGAATTATTAATATTATGCTCAATATAAACAGCTGTTTCAATACTTGATACTTGTTATTTATTTATACATTTCCAAATCAAAACCAAATTTTAATTGGATTAATTTGACAGTCAATGGAGCCACCTTTTAATACTAACCAACAGGTAAACAAAAATCAATATAACATACTCCTATTAATATCATTAAAAGTATTTGTATAGCATTATTAATAGTTATTAACGGGTATTATGTTTGTTGTTAATGACAGCAGTGATTTAAGAAAAGCAGTTACTGATTATTAGTACATTCAGTGTAACAGATGAACCAGCTGATACGTCTGTGTGACGTCATTGTCAATAAGATTTACTGCGCATCATGTGCGCACCCCACCCACCCATACACGCACAGTGGTACTGACCCACCCGCCCACCCATACACGTACAGTGGTTACTACCGTCTCTCTAGCTACCGTGTAAAAAATTACTAATAAATAGTATTTCGAGATTAAAATAGGTTTTTATCGTTACTGCCCACGTACAGACTCCATGTTGTAATCAACGTCAAAACTGACATACTGGAGGGAGTGAATGACGGATTCGATTACTATTTGAATAACGAGATTCGCCTCGAGTGACTGGGTTGAAACTCCTGCCAAATGAGCCTGAATAGGAAGAGGCAATGGTATAACAGACGACCATCATGAAACACTTCTACATCTCGATTAATAATAACTATTACTGTATATTATATATATCATAAACAAATTTATACTTAAAATTAATATTAATTATGTCAATTATTGAGCGAAATAATGTCTTGTAAATAATAGTTTTTCTAAAAGTAACTTTGTCGAAACAGTAACAATTTTATGTAACTGATTTTTATAACCACAATAAATAATAGCACACGGCAACTGTTACAACTTATGAAAATAAATTACACAAGTGGATATTATTAGCAGATCAGGAATTACATTAGCTTCAAGTGGCTAATATGTAAAAAATATTAGCCACTTGAAGCTAATATTTTTTACACAATCCCCAACAGAAGCAAATGTTCAATATTACATTTTAAACTTATAGAAACCAATGTCAACAAAAAACATTACTTGAAATGCAGCTATCCACAATCGGATGGAGGGTGATGTTGACATTATTTTATGAAATAAAAATTTTAATTGTTGTTGTTTTAATTTAGTTAAGTTTGTACCCTAAAATATATAAACTTGTTATACAAGATAAAGTTGAAATCATTTTTTATGAATATGAATAGTAATTGTTTTTAAAAAGATTATGTTAAAAACCTAATATGAATTGTAAATCTTAAAGATACAATTGTATATATTAATAATTGTTATTGCCATAGTAGCCAAAGCTTTGGACTGTGAAACGTCAAGTACAAGGTTTGACTCCCCAACTGACCCACTGTTGTTACTTCGTTAGTCGTTCAATAAAGCTGATGGTCAGGCAGGACCATTTAAGGTAGGTCAGGTTTTTCTGTAAAACAAATGTTAAGCTCGTCATCAAAGAAGATGTAAAGCACGAGTTCAACCAGAGGTAAGTTGTATTGTAAATTAAAAGCCGATTAGTAACAAAATGTATTAAAAAAGTGTACATTACAAGATTTTTTTATCAAATATATGTGTACACGAACATTGGTATATTGGTATTGGTATCTATATATTATGTTACACGGATTTGCCAAATTTTTCAAAAGTTAGGTAATCTAATAACTAGAATCACAGTTTCTGGTGACAACCGCGTCAAGGTACTATCTACAATATTTACAAGATGACCAGACGTTTCGCCCATACTGTGATGTGGCATCCTCTGAGACTCAGAGAAACCACTGAGGATGCCACATTACAGTATGAGTGAAACGTCTGGTCATCTTGTAGATATTGTAGATAGTACCTTGACGCGTCACCGGAAACTGTAGATTCTAGTTATAACACCGGCCGCTTAAGCCTAAGTTCTAAGATTAAGTTAATAACCTTTACATTCTTAATGTTATTCTTAAATAAATTAAAAGTAAGGAATGCATTTTAAATTAAATAGAAGGTTCGTATAAAGATTTAAACTTCACTTGAATTCAATACATCCTAACATAAACACAACAGTTTACTCAAACGTTATCATTAGTATTTAATTAATGATATCATGAAAAAGTTGGTAGTGTTTGTCAAAATATCAAATATTTTTACTTTCAAATATTCAAGCTATTATTTCAACGATCTTTTAAAATTAACATTTGACTGTTGACTTTTTTACGACTATTCATTCAAAGAACATACATCAGTTATATCTGCATTATGCCACTGTTAGGCTACCTGCATGTCTATGTTTAGCTAATGTAGCCATGTTTAGTTTATTGATCCATTTAGGTTTTTTACACAAACATGATATTTATAATTGCTGGTTGTAATAACGCAATATTTTACTGCTCGCTGCTAACGGCAGACTGTATTTCATATGGTATACGCACACACGCATGCACGTACCATGTCAATACCACTATACATGTATGTGTGGGCGGGTGGGTCAATACCTCACAGACAGGGATGGGTGGGTCAATACTACTGTACGTGAATCGGTGGGTGGGTGGGTCAGTACCACTGTACGTGAATGGGCAGATGGGTGAGTCAATACCACTGTACGTGAATGGGTGGGTGGGTGGGTCAATACCACTGTACGTGAATGGGCGGGTGGGTGAATACCACTGTACGTGTATGGGTGGGTGGTTGGGTCAATACCACTGTACGTGTATTGGTGGGCGGGTGGGTCAATACAATACATGCACACACACACACACACACACACACACACACACACACACACACACACACACACACACACACACACACACACACACACACACACACACACACACACACACACACACACACACACACACACACACACACACACACACACACACACACACACACACACACACACACACACACACACACACACACACACACACACACACACACACACACACACACACACACACACACACACACACACACACACACACACACACACACACACACACACACACACACACACACACACACACACACACACACACACACACACACACACACACACACACACACACACACACACACACACACACACACACACACACACACACACACACACACACACACACACACACACACACACACACACACACACAAACCTACAGTAAAATTAAAATGTAAAATAAATAAGATAAATGATATATAACTAGATTAAATAGGATTAAATAGACCTAAAATTGGGTATTCAATATTTACAAATCTCTTAAATCTGCCTGCATTTTGTAGCATAACCTACCCATAGGTATGTGTGTTGACCCACCCACCCAGCCATACACGTACAGTGGATTGACCCACCCGCCCACCCATACACGTACAGTGGATTGACCCACCCACCCCGCCATACACGTACAGTGGTATTGACCCACTCGCCCACCCATACACGTACAGTGGTATTGACCCACTCGCCCAACCATACACTACAGTGGATTGACCCACCCACCCAACCATACATGTACAGTGGTATTGTATAAGAACACTTTTTACGTGATAGAATTAGTGACAGTTTATTGATCCATTTAGACTTTTTACATAAACAACATATTTATAAATGCTGGTTTTAATGAGGCAATATTTTATTGCTCACTGATAACGGCAGATTATATTTCATATGGTCATTGCCTTACAACTCCAAAGGATAGGGATAGGGTCTAACGTTGTCGAGGCTGTGATCTATAGATGAGGCTGTCATCTTACAAGAAATTATTGTTTTATGAGTTTACTACAGGACTGAATATATATATTTAAAAATATATTGCTAACCAATTAAAGTGCAATACAAAACAAAACGTTTTTATCTTTATTTCGAGTCGTTATTTTTTATTCAAAATTAATTTTCATAATTATTAAAACATAAATATAACTAGTATAACTGAAATTAAAGCTGTTATTTTATTACATTCAATGTCAAGTTGATAGCATTTTACTACAAAAATAACATTAACCAACAATATAAGATTTTTATGTTTTGTTAATCAAATGCTTTATTATTGACCACAAATACCAAATATGTTCAAGTAACTAGAATTTATATTAGACCTGACATTAAAATAATGTAGGTATATCATTACCTAGTTAGTAAAAAACAGTAAGTTAACATCTTAAGGATCCCAGTGAAAATTATACCAATACAGTATTAGCTGTTAAAATACTAAACAATATTAAATATCCACTTAAGAAATCTCTTTTAAGTGTTGCAACAAGTAAATTATTCTCTAAATTGACTAAAAGGGCTGTACAATGTTTAGCAAAGCTGTCTAGGGGTAAGATTACTGTACTTGCCCTTTTATAAATCTTAATTGCTCAAAGCCTTAATTCAGAGGAATCTCAGAATACTTCCTTTGAAGTATACATTTAAATGTTTTATTAATAGTTGAAGTAATATTCCTTTTATAAAGCGATACTGATAAATTATTTTAAAAATTCACTCCCTTCTTCATAGGTAATGCTGTGTCAAAACCTACACTCTTAAAATGTAAACAGATAACGCTATTTTAAAGGTTGATTAAAGCCTTGCTTTTCTTACTATATTTCTGTTTTCTCAATTTATTCATTCATAACAGTTACTAACTCAGAAATGCAATTTAATACGATTGATGTTTTAAATAAGTTCTGACATACAATTCTGTTAGTGAATTTAGACTTTTTGAAAATATTTAATCGTGATGAATTAAATCCTTTATAAATTAGATGTTTAATGAGAGTGAGGGTTGCTTTGTGATTTTTCAGTTGAATGACGAACTTGTATCCCTCATTTAGAATGGAACTAAAATTTTATTTTAACATTGCCATTTTTATTTAAATATTTAATAGGGACTCTGCTCATTTCTAGGTCGGATCGTGAAGGTGTGGCTTGTAGCTACGGCTGTTTTAGGCCACTAGGGCCTCTTCAACCTAGGATAGGTAGGTAAAGGGTGTTTTATCACAACCATCATGACTGCACGAGGCAAGCAAGCAGCCCGGGGCTCCGGAAAAAAGGTCTCGAGGAAACATAGCCACTGAAACAGACAGAAGAAATACAACATGGAAAAATGAAAATTGTTAGTGAGCTGACTGAGGGTGAGTTGGAAGTGAGAAGTTTCTATGCATTGGGGAGTGAGCGAGAGTGGACTATGTTAGTGTAGCGTCCGTAACGGGTTGTGTAAGGGGTGACTATAGGTTGGGGGGGGGGGGGAGTTGGGTGGTGGCCCGTGGATCAGGTGGCGGATGGTGAAGTATTGGCTAGTGGTGTAGGGTTCGGTAAAGTACTCTGCCAGAATGTGAGAGTCTGTGGCTTTGGCGAGGTTGTTCTGGTTGAGTTGGTTGAGAAACTCACGCAAGGTGGGGATATGGTACAGAGTGTAAAGATCTTGGGAGCTGTGGTCGGGGTCCAGGTGATAAGCTAAGCGCATGGCGCGTCGATCGGTTTTCTCAAAGTTGGAAATGTGGTTATGGGGGATGGTGGCGAGGGCTGGATGGGCATACGTGAGTACAGGGTGGATGACGGCGGTATAGAGAGAGGCGAGAGTTCTGGCAGAACACCCTTGGTGTCTGTTGTTAAGGAAGCTGAGGGCTTTGAATCGGATTGTAGCGGTCTTCTCAGTTGTTCGGAAGTGGGGTCAAGGGTGACTCCCAGGTACTTGCAGGTCTTGGTCAGTTGAAGTATGTTGCCTTGGAGAGTGATCGGGTTTTCCTGGTTAACTTTGGAACCTCCTGCCGTTGTATTTCTTAAATATTGTTGACTTATGTGGTAAGGTGTATTGATGATTATTAGTCTTATATAGGTTTCTACCTATGGGGGTTCAATGGGGACATGCGGGCAATTTGCGTAATTGTATTCACTCCGAGTGACTGAGAATACATCTTGAAAGTAAGCATGCATGGTTATATTTCTTAACTTCCCTTAATATATATGTGTTATTTATTCCAGGGGATATATAATAGAAATAAAGTTAAACGGAAAAAATAATAACGTATCCATACACGTACAGAATTGATGACCCACTCAAGGTTAGCAGGGAATTATATGCACTGTATAGTATTTACCTACCCAGCCTTACATATTCATTGATTCATTATCATTTGTTTACTATTATTCGACCGATTTGAATTAACTAAAACTATATTAATTATTAACGAAGAATTTTGGAAATTTTAATTATTAATTGGTAATTTGAAGGAATAGTTTTATAAAATTTGTTTTGTTATTGTATGTAGCAATATAAATCCTATTAATAACATTTAATACTTTCAAATCTAGGGTTAGCTGATACAACTACCGTGTCACATACAGTAGCTTTACTGTCCACACGGTTTACTGCGCTAGTTCTCTCTGGTATCTAGTCCATAAAAATATCTTTAAAGGTCAAACGTATATTAACTATGGAAAAGTTAACTTTTGAGTAAAAAAAAAAATTAAAAATAAACATAAAGGTACAAAAATATTTGTAACTTTTATTTTATTAATGTATGAAATATATGTACACAACATATTTTAAAAAAACCCATAATATTACGTTATTGGAATGTTATTTTTAATAAAGTTAAATTATAAGTCGGAAATCAAAGTTTTTCACCTATAATTTCTGAGAAATGGTCCTTTTAAAATAAAAATCATGCTTAATACAGCTCACCTCGTTCATTTAAACTTTATTGAAGCTGATTATGATTAAAAAGTCGATTATTACATACAGACATGAATTCCAAAGGTAAATAATTGTGCAACACTTTTTGTTGTTAAAGCAACTTTAAAATGAATGTATTATTAAGATATAAAAATGTATTTCTTTATATTATTTCAATACTATATTTCTACAATTTTACAAACTAAATGTGAATTTTTGAGTATAACATGTATATTATTCTCTTTATTTGTGTGTAGTGTTGGTTGATTCTTTTTGTGATTTCATAATTTTTTTCAGGAATCGAAAATAGATAAATAAAATTAAATAAACAAGAAACATTTCGATAATTTTACTATACATGATATATTCTTGTTAGTAAGCTTGTATAATTTAAAAATATCTACTTTATGAATTAAAAAATGATTTAAATTTTAAGGAAACGTCCTAAAATTAACATAATTTCGCAAATGAAGTGTTAATAAGATTTCTAAAATATTGCATAAATTATTCTACTTTGTAAAACTATACAATATCATTTCACTTTGTATGTGTTGAAATAATAAGGTTGGAACACAATATTATGAAATAATTATCAGCAACAAATATTTAAACGATTATTACAAAGCATTCTTTATTTAAATGGCAAATTTAGTGTTTTATATTCCACAACATTTAAGGAGATTTAGTTAAATTCGAACAAGAGAAGCTAGTTAGGCTGGCGTCGAAACCGACTGACGCTTCAAGCTATGTTGGGATTACGTGAGAGATTTACATCGCCCCCGGGTATTTAGGGGAGTTTGGAATGTCTAGGGGTTGCAGTTGTTCTCAGAACCTCTTGTTTTTGACATTTATTTATATGCCAAGAAAACTTTTCCAAATTTTACAGCTGTATCAAAAAAGTAAAGTTACAATTAATAAACATAATTGCACACAAACTCTTCCTTGGGTGTTTTATGTAAATAATGAGACTTTCTTCATACACTATTGTTGTTTTCCAGTTAATTTATTTAATCATATAAATTTCACATTCTCAATTATTAATGTCATAAAAGAAGACAACAGTTTATATTTATAGTTTAATTTTAATTGTACAACTCTTCTATCTGAACGTTGAGGTGGTTTACCAATTTGCTTTTGGTTTCTGTTAAGACTTTTAAAAAAACACACACATTTAAGTTTTGTGCTGACTGTTAAGAAGTAAAAAAATTATTATATTATAGTTACATAATTGTAGTCAATTTGTGAATTATCTTTGTAAAACGATAAATGAGGAGTAACCATTTTAGCTGCTGTTTTATTAAATTATTTTACCAGAATTATACATATATATTTTTGCAACGCTTCTTATTTTTTTATATATTTTCAAACTGCATTATGTAATTAAAAAATAATAATTTATTGTATGTATTTGCTTTCTACAGTACATTATTTGTAGAATATAAACTAAAATTTAGTAATATACGTCATTTTCCTTGAATTATAGAAAGAGCACTAAAGGATTCTGATAATACACTGATAAATAAGGGAGTGAATCTAGTGGAGACATGTAGTTTACTAACCAAAGCAGAGGTAGTTCACTTAGATATAACGATTTTCAAGTTTGCTTCTTGCGACATTTTTAAACGTATACTATTTTATTTTTCATTTCAATAGTAAAAAAAGCCTTCAAAAACATATGCTGAATTATTTATGTAATTGACAATAAATATATGATTATCTTTTTACAGGTCCAACAAGTACGTATGTTACCGTGGGGAAGCCCCTTTATTCATGAACTAAGGATTGTTAAGACACAACACAGAAAAATGATTATAAAACTATAAGACTTGACACAGATTGACCATAAATAGTTGATTAGGCAATAAACAAAAATTAAACAATTAGAATACATTACGTAAACAAGGATATTGTTTTGTTATATTTCGTTTAACTCTTAATAAATTATTGTAATATTTTAATGAAGTAGCGTATTCAATTTTAAAGCACTGAAAAGATTATGATTAAGTGTAAAATAAATTTTAGCAACACAATAACAACTATGAATCGACAACAGATGGTTATGGAATGGGCCATCCTTTGGGAGTAACTAATTTAGCACATCGTAATGTAAGATGTCAAATATTGCTTGTTTGAAATATGTCTACAGTATAAGTAACGTTCCAATTGCCGTATTTCTGTTTAGTTTATGTACAGAGATGATGGCCCTCCCAACCACCTATACAAGAATGATGATGATGACCTTTCCACCCAGCCACACAAGAATAGCACTTCCAGTTTTTAGTCTGACAGAGGAAAGTTGTGCTATCCTGCATAGATTAGAAAGTAGTGAATTTAAATTTTTTTGTACAATATGCAGATGTATGGCCACATCAGTGGATTCCGGGATGCGGTTGGACTGTTATCTATTAGAGAAACAGCCAATATCGAAATAGCCTCTTTGGCTTATAAAGTCCTACTCACAAGTCAGCCTTGCTATTTTAAGGAGAAATTAATCCATCGCTCCTCAGTAAGAGAGCGAAACATGCGGCAAGATGTCATGTTACACTTGCCCCTAATAAAAACGAAAGCATGTAGGAAGGGGTTCTCCTACTTCGGGACCTCTGTGTTTAACACTCTGCCTCCTCTTCTTAAATAAAAAAAATTAAAATCAATATAGAAAGATTGTTAAATAACTTAAATGGTAAATAACTTGTAAATATTAGTAAGTCGTTTTAGGCTAATTGACTTGAGTTATTTTGAAAAGCAATGTTATGTTGAAAATTGCTTGAAATAAAGACATTAGTATACTTATTTATTTAATAGTGGTGATGACTTTTCCACGCAGCCATACAAGAACAGTGGTGATGACCTTTCTATCAAGCCATACAAGAACAGTCGTGGTGATCTTTCCATCAAGCCATACAAGAACAGTGGTGATGACCTTTCTATCAAGCCATACAAGAACAGTGGTGATGACCTTTCCATCAAGCCATACAAGAACAGTGGTGATGACCTTTCCATCAAGCCATACAAGAACAGTGGTGATGACCTTTCCATCAAGCCATACAAGAACAGTGGTGATGACCTTTCTATCAAGCCATACAAGAACAGTGGTGATGACCTTTCCATCAAGCCATACAAGAACAGTGGTGATGACCTTTCTATCAAGCCATACAAGAACAGTGGTGATGACCTTTTCATCAAGCCATACAAGAACAGTGGTGATGACCTTTCCATCAAGCCATACAAGAACAGTGGTGATGACCTTTCCACCCAGCCATACAAGAACAGCGGTGATGACCCTTTCACCCAGCCATACAAGAACAATGGTGATGACCCTTCTACTCAGCCGTACAAGAACAGTGGTGATGTCCTTTCCACCAAGCCATACAAGAAGAGTGGTGATGACCCTTCCACCCAGCCATACAAGAACAGTGGTGATGACCTTTCCACCCAGCCATACAAGAACAGTGGTGATGACCCTTCCATCCAGCCATACAAAAACAGTGGTGATGATCTTTCCACCCAGCCATATAAGAACAGTGGTGATGACCCTTCCACCCACTCATACACAGTAGTGATACGTTTTTGTTTGGTAAAATCTTGATTGATTATAGAGACTGATTCTAAATAATGTAGGAAGTTTCGTGGGAATTATAGCTTTTATGACCATTCATTGAGTTAAGTGAACCTTGAAACTAACTACTTGTGTAAGTAATAAGATAAGGAGGGGATGACAGGAGTCAGAACGAGAGATAATAGCTAGAAGGTGCTTTAGTCTTACGACAATTTCCCACTTCAACAAACTGATATTGCATGCTTCGTAGACTTTCATTGAGTTTTATAACTTAGTTAATGTAGGGTTGAATGAATAAATTTTATATTTGCGAAATATCACCTATAATGGGTTTGATGTTCTGATATTGTTCTTTCATAATACCACATTTCATGAAGAATTGTTTGTTTGGAGAATATTACGTATTGACTGTTTGGAAGTTTGTGATTTTACAGTTTATGAATAAAAAAAAAATATTTATTTTATAACTTTAAATTATCATCATTAACAAAATAAATTTACATATCTATAAAATAACAAAGAAGAACACTTACAAATGTATGCCACCAAACCGACCTTGTACATATCAATACCTCTTCTTATTGCATATCAAAGCAATGACACTGATCCCTTTGTAGTTTCCCATCCACAACGACTTCCGATCACTCCCCCAATTCATCACCCCTAAGTCGAATCTTCCTTTATTTAACAGAGTGAGCTAAGTGAAGCTCAATTTGTCGCCATTATGGATGCAATGGGATTTGCAACTAGAGATGAAAGGGCTTCTTATATTTCTTGAATCATTTAAGATAGGCTTATTATACTTCCAATGCAAGTGAAATTCATACAACTAAAATGTATTACAGTATAAGTACGACATGTAGAAACTTTACGGTGATTAACATACAGTATATATATTTATACCACCCTTACCACCCTCCGACATGCGTAATTCACAAAGGATTTTTTGTGATGTTCAGTTGTATTGTATATCCACCGAAAAGTGATTTTCAACTAATCAACTATTAACTCAAGAAATGATTAAATGTAATTTGTAAAGATCACAAATATTCAGCATTGTAAACAGCCAATCTTAAAGATGGCCATTGGAAAGACATCGAAACGATGAATACAACCTCTAAGTTTATTTGAAATAACAATCAGGAGTTAAAAATACAAAATAAATTATTTTATATTCTAGTTTGGTACTATTTTATCAATCCAATAAATAGACAAATTTTTATACTTACTTACGTACTTTCTATCAGTTATAAGTAATGTAAAAAGACACAAATGTTTTATAATTTTAATAAACTTGAATATTTGAACCTTTTCACAAGGTTACAATAAAGTAATAATGTGTCCGTTAATCTCAAAAAACGTACAAAATTAACATTTTTTAAAGTAAAAACAGTTCCATAATCACATGGATATAGTTATATTTATATATTAAATTATAAAAATTCTCAACTCGCTTGGTATGATATTTTATTTTTATATCACTAATTAGGAACGGATTGTTTAATTTTAATACTGTCTCGCCCTTTTTTACTTGTAATATTCGTTCTTATATGTATTTAAATACATATTTCAGGTATACAAATTTTTGTTTCTAACACTTCACCCCGTCCAATCAGCATTATTCTAAATAATGACGTATTCTGATGCAGCCCTAGGCTAGGCCAGTTCTCAGCTATCCCCTCACGTAGCTACCCTCAGGAAGGGAGGGAGAGTCATTATCAGGTCCCTGTCATTAGAGTTGGGGCAAGTCGCCTAATTGGGAGGGATGCTTGATTTCAAATAGTGTCAAGAAATAAATAAAAATACAACTTAAAAGTTGCATTGTAAACTTATGTTAAATTTTAATAGAAAATCATGTACGATATTTATCATTTGGTTGAATTTATAGAAAGAACATAGTAAACTTTTTTTTTAATATATACATTTATTAAAGAATATAATGCATTTGTTTTAATGAAAGTCTTTAAATATTCCTACCAACAATTAAAACACATACTATTTGTTTGAAAACAGACACAGTTATTTTCTATATTATATGTCAATTTACAATATTTTTTATTTAAGATTACACCAGTGACCTTGATCAAAATGTTCCGACGTTTTCCCAAGATAGCGGCGTCAGGAAAAATCCAGCGTAGCTGTTCCATGAATGGGTATAATTGATGAGGGATTACGTCCTGCCTAGTCACTGGTAGTGGTGATTAGGAAGTCACCTTAACGGTTTGGTTCCCAGGTTAAGTTTTTTAAAGGGCTTCTCAGCTCCACCTTTGCCATTAAAATAAGACTTTTTAAAACTATTTTTAAACTTATAAGTTACACAACAACAAGGTTATTCTTTATGGATACAGCTTAGGTTTATCTAGGGGACGTAGATAACCAAGAATGTAGTCACGTTGCTATAATACTTAAATTAAATGTTTATTTGAGATAAAATGATGTAGAAAATACAGTCACCTTATCAAAAATGCTGTTTGTTAATAATATGAACTTATTACAAACAACTCATTTCTAACCTAATATTTATGTTGCTCTACATTTCACGCTAACATCTGGTAACTTTAAGACTCTTGCATAGGGCAACATGGTACAAAAAGTGTATGGATATTTAATACTCTTTCAATGAATAATTTCTTTAAGTTATACTTTAATATTTAAATAAGTCAGAATAGTATAAATATAATTAAGATGGAATTTGAATTAATTATTACAATAAGACAACTACAAATTGAACAACATTATGTTAAATATTTATTTCTCTATTGATCATTGGTTTATAGAACCGTAATTAAATTAATATTAGATCATTCATATAGCATCATAACATTATCTTATCATTACTTCGTTAAATAACCACCCGCCCACCCACACACGTACAGTGGTATTGTGTGGATACAATACCTTTATTCAAATAACTGGCTTTTACAACATGTCGAATTCCCACTCAAATATCGCTGCTAAGAAAGGTTAACCAGTCGCCATTTCTGATAGGGTGGTTCTTTTGACTTGAAACTAGTGGCGTCTTATATAGAAAAAATAGGCTTTTAAATGTTGGTCATCTCATCATATCCTTTCATTTAAACTTTTTACAATATTTTCTAAGGGCCCTCCTTACTAGGTTGAAAAAAATACAAACTGCATCAAAAGATAGAAAAAAAATGTCTACAGAGTTATAATAAATTTCATATAAGATTGTTGTGTGAATATATTAACCTACAATAACTGTAACCTAGGTTATTGTAAGTTACAGTGATAGTACCCACCCGCCCACCCATACACGTACAGTGATAGTCCCCACCCGCCAACCCATACACGTACAGCACAGTGATAGTACCCACCCGCCCACCCATACACGTACAGTGATAGAACCTACCCGCCCACCCATACACGTACAGTGATAGTACCCACCCGCCCACCCATACACGTACAGTGATAGGACCCACCCGCCCACCCATACACGTACAGTGATAGGATTATCTCTGTATGTGTATGGGGGGGGGGGGTGGGCGGATATTGTATGTTTGTGGGTTCATTTATGTTTTTATAATACTCTTTATACATTTTTATTTACAGTACTGTTTTTAAGGGGTTGAATACATTTATGTTTGTGCGTCCGCGCGCGCGCGTGTGTGTGTGTGTGTGTGTTTGTGTGTCATATACCGGTTATATGTATATTGCTCATTTAAACGGTAGCTTTTTTGAATGTATTTACTATCATGTAATATTGTTTTGTATATGATTATGAAAAAATATTAGAGTAATAGCTTAAATAATACTATACATAACTAAAATTTTAAGGAAATTTAATCTTGCATATGATACAGTGCTTTTAGTAAATACTTAATCCATTTAAACTTGTTCAAAAAGAAAGTGAACAACTGTTCCAAAGGAAAACAAAGGGAATGTGTTACAAAACGAATACATTCCCAAAACATCACTATTCTGATAAACAAGTATTGCAATATTAATAACGATAACGTTGTCAATACTCAAGTTAACTCCTAACAATCCAAAACTATTTTCTATCTGTCATATTAAAAATGTACACAGATAAAGATTTAATACCATGAAACACCTTTTTCATGTCTTCAGTCATGTGATATTGCAATTTGCTGTGTTTATTGCACTAAACTAAAGCAGTCATTTAATACAGAGTCAAATAATATAAATTTTATAGATTTATTTTATATTTGGTGCATATTTGGAAGGTTATTTTTGTACCAAAACTACATTCATTATTATTTTACCCTCCACCTAGATAGAACAATAGTATTAGTTATATTACCAACATAAATAAACGGTATTACATGACACAGTATATATTTACTTTCTCTCTCTCTCTCTCTCTCTCTCTCTCTCTCTCTCTCTCTCTCCTCTCTCTCTCTCTCTCTCTCTCTCTCCTCTCTCTCTCTCTCTCTCTCTCTCTCTCTCTCTCTCTCTCTCTCTCTCTCTCTCTCTCTCTCTCTCTCTCTCTCTCTCTCTCTCTCTCTCTCTCTCTCTCTCTCTCTATATATATTATAATATATTATTTT